>SJXQ01009031.1:110673-144674 GCA_006408695.1 Aepyceros melampus
ACCTTTTGTACCTTTTGGGGGGTGGGGGCGGGGTGGGGGTGGGAGAGGAGGTAGGTTGGGATGAAATACCCTGTACCCAACACGCCTCCAGCCAGAGCGCCAGCTATTTTGCATTTGAAGGAATTGACTTCCATATTCATTGAGCTTTTAAAAAGATCATGACCTCAAGATGGTTAAAATCCATTGACATTTGCACTTTCAGATATGACAAGTCTAGGAGCTGCTGAGATGACTGGCCCCTGGCCTTTCCGCTTATGTCTCCTTTCTTCTTGTCCCCGCTTTCTCCCCACCTGCCTGGGTCTGGAGTTAACTTTCATAGCATTTCTCACTCTTGGCTTCTTTTCCCTGATGGTCAAGCCTCTTTATGTTTCAATATTTTTTAACTGGGGTGACGTACAACAGGTGATCTTTAGGTCTAAAATAAGGGGGGGGGGGGAAGCAAAAACTAAATGTTATTTTTATATCATAACCTGAGTCTATTGCCAAAATCTGGAAATAAATCCCTCCCATGCCCAGTGAGTTTACATCCCGGAAACATTGAGCCATCAAAGGAACTATGTACCTGACTTGTTCTTTGGCCTGCTTTGGCTTGGCTCTGTAGGGTGTGGTTATCTCCACACATGGGGCTCAGGCTCCACCCTTTGTGCAAATAATACCTTTCTCTTGCTGCAGGCGCCTCTGCTGCACTGCCCTGCACTCTTCCTGCAAGTGCATCTCCTTCTCTGGACTATCTTCTGATGCTTGGCTTATCCCAGATTTCAGCGTGTCCTGTGGATAGGCTGGGGGATTTTGCTGCTCCCTATTGCTTCTGTTTACACAAATGACTTTTTCCTGATTTCGCACTAGGGCATGTAAGTGGATGGCATGGGCTTTTTTTTCTCTTTTTTTCCTGTCTTCCTGGGTAGAGATGGGGTTTGGCTGTCTTGCAGAACTGGAAAAGTAGGGGGTTCTAGCTTGGGGCCTGTTGGCCTTGAAGCAAGGCTTCCTCTTTCCTCGACTGTTCCTTTTTTCCTGTCCCACTGTTGGGATGAGGAGTTGCAGCTTCAGTGTGGAAATTCCTCTTTTTGAGGAGCCTGGGCTTGGGTTTACCCCAATCTGGTGATGAAGCCATGACTCTTTAGACCTAGCTCAGGCTCAAGGCCAGCCAGCAGAAGGCTGGTCTGAATATGGGCCTGTGCAGTAGAGCTACCATTTCCCCTCCCCAGCAGCGCTTGTACAGACCCAGATTTGCTATGCAAAACAGTCTATCCCAGGTTCTGTTCTGGTTGGCTACTTTGTTCAGCAACTTCACAAAACGTAGCACAAACATTGATTATGGAGAAGGCATCAGGACTGTTGAGTAACTCTTCCTTTACTTCTTTCCTACTGGCAACAGTATGGGGTGCCCTGTGGGCACAGCCCAGCTGAAAACAGAATGGAGGGCTCTGGGAGGAGGCAGCTCACTGGAGAGCCTACATTCCTTACACAAGTGCCTAAGAGAGTGATGCCAACACTCCCATCTGCCCTGTCCATCGCCTTCATATATTGTCTACTTCGTGTTTAGTCACTCTTTGGGGAGGGGAGCTCTCTTGGGACAGTGGGCTCTGAGGGTTCTCTTCTCGGGTGCGTTTTGGGGCTGGGATCAGGGCAGTATTCCTGGAAGGTCCAGTCATTCACCAGCATTTGCAAATGTCCATTGAGAGCTGGTGGTAGCCACCTACTCTCAGCAACAAGTTTGTGTTCTCTCCTTTTTCTCTCTGCCTCACTCTCTCCAGTTGGGTCTTGAGCTGAGGCTTGGCATTTTTTAGCCCTTAGGCATTTACATGCCATTTAATAAATAAACAGCTTGGGCAATGGCAAGAACATGACATCTTGCTGTGATTTTCTTTCTTTCTTTCTTTTTATCTTTGAGACTTGAAAAACACCCTTAACCTTGAGGATTCTTCTTCTTCGAAAGGTGGTGCATGCAGGTTGAGAAGTGGTGTTGGCAACAAGCTTGGCTTTCTTTGATTTGGTTAAAGTGGTGCTTCTTACTTAGGCTCAGAGGAAGTGCTGGGGAGACCCCGCCTCATCCTCTTAGACAAGTCTCCTGGTCCCTTTGTTCTGCTCCTGCCTGCCTTGTCCTCTGCTCTTTCCCTGGCCTCGTTTCATTTCTTTCTGTTCGTTCAGCTTGCTTGCTGGCCTGCCTGCCTGTCTGCCTGTGTGATGATGAATTCTCTGCATGGCTACAGTGATCCCACTGTCAGCTGGCAAGGTCAGGCTTAGCTCCTTGGCTGCAGAAGACCAAGAATCTGATTCCCAAGCCTAGTAGATGTCCTTCCTGGGGGTTGGACCACCCTCAAACTTATGTGAAGGTGTAGCAGAAGGCCTGCCCATCTGGCATGAAATCAGGAAGGCTTCTGGCAACTTCCACATCTGTTCACTCTTTGGAGTTGGTTTCTCTTGTTGCTTTTTCTAGATCTGGTTTCATTTCTCTCTACCTGGGGCTTCCCTTTTCTGAGGATGTCCTAGCATTGACCTTTTTGGCTATCCAGGGTTGAAGGGTTAGGGGATAGACATGAGGGAAGGAGAGATGGGAAGAGAATGGAGAGAATTTGGCTAAAACATGGGAAAGGAGAGCCCTGCTCACTGATCACTTTTCCAGTCCAGCCTGACTCACTGAGGCCGAGGTGCTACTGCTGGCCTCTGGGGATAAGCATGAGGCTGCTGTTGCTGGGAATTTAGGATTAAATTAACATTGAAAAAGAAGTTAACTAAAAGTGTGAAACTTCCCTTAAAAGCTCCTGGTTCCCATCTACTCAGTAGCTCCTCTATAGCCTCCTCTTTGGCTAAACAATGATGTTTTTGGATAGTTTTCTTTTTCTGCCCAGAATTCTGTAAATGAGGCCAGAAAGATGGGCAGCCAAGAGGACGCAGTGATTTCTCACCTGACCCATAGGATATCTGCAAGGCTAGTGGGACAATGTTTTAGACTTGGCATTATGTGTAACAAAGAAAGGTGAATGGTCCTTCCCCTTCAGGGTAGAAAGTCATCTCAAACTGACTAAGATGCAGTTTTAGAAACTACATCAGGGGGAAGTTATTTTTTTTATATTTGCTGGGCCACGGCCAATCCTGGATGGTAGCTGGGATGCCTTCCTTCTTAAAGTCTGATCATGGCAGGGTTATGCAGGGCACTCTTTCCTCTTTGGCCTTCTAAGCTGATCAGGGAGAAGGGATTCTCTGGTTTTCTCTTCTTTCCCATTTATTAGGACTTGCCTTCTCCCTGGGCAGGGAGAGAGGCTAGGTTGGTGCTCTCCCCTTACTCTACTCCTACTGACTTAGAACCTCTGGCTGCTGTTTGGGAGCCCAAGAAAGGTGGTGGAGGCAATGGGCTCAAAACAACAACAACAACAACAAAACAGAAAAAGGTGAGGAAAGGCAGATTTCCTTCTTTACAAAGGAAAATAGGAAACCCTCCAAGGATTGTGCAAATAAAGACAATGTGTCAAGTGCACTGAGTCCCCTGGTGTAGTAGCAATAAGGAAAAATGAAATGACTTTCCTGTGCACACAGTCCAACCTGATTGGTGTGTGATGTTGCACTTAGCAGCCGTCTGGTGGGCATGTGTGACTACTCTGGGTTTCACTTTAGTTTCTAAACTTTTTATCCCTCTCAAGTCCAGCATGGATGGGGAAATGTCCCTGGAGCCCCACAGCTGTGTACTTGTTTGCATTTGTTTCCCTATGAGACTTGTGTTTGTGTCCTGCTTTGAGCTGTACCTTGTCCAGTCCATTGTAAAATTATCCCAGCAGCTGTAATGTACAGTTTCTTCTGAAGCAAGCAACAGCAGCAGCACAATTCTGTGTTTTATAAAGACAACAGTGGCTTCTATTTCTAAAGTGCGGTCTCTCTCTCTCTTTTTTCTTAGCAAAGCAAACTGTTGGGATTAATTATATCTCTGATAGATTTTACATTAGAATAATAGATTGTGAGAAGAGCAGAATCATCACTTTCTAAAGGAGTAAAGTGGGTAAAACAAATTTCGGAGTGTTGAAACTGCCGATTATATGTAATCATTTCACAGGGTTTCCATTTATTCTTCATTCAGCAAACATGTAAAGCACTGTTCTAGCAGTTTTTGTTGGGGAATAAGCAGGCACAATTCAAAAATGAGGAAAACAGTGTTTCTCTCCTTAAGGAGCTTAAAAAGTTTGGTTGGGGATATGAGTAGCCAAATGGTTCTTTGGTACCATTTAGAGAGATTATGAAGACTGGGAAAAAGGCTATAAGGCTGCAGCAATGAAGATAGAAAGGAAAGAGCAAATAAGAGAGACACTCAGGAGGTAAAATTAATAGGACTCAATGGATGATGGAATGGGAAGAACGAAGTAGAGGCTAATATCCACTTTGCTTGAGCAAGTGAGTATGTTGGGAGGTTCCTCTAAGCCAAGATTGGGGGAAAGGAGACCGTAGAAGGAAAGTGGTGAATTTTGTGAAGAAAGACCATTAGGCTTTTATAGACTGAGTTTTGAGGTTCCCAGGTTTCCAGTAAACATTTATATTTTGGTGCTCAGGGAAGACTCCAAAACTGCATTTACAGATATGAGATTCATAATCATAGAGATGGTAGTTAAAGCCATAGGAATGAACAGGATGGCTTAGGAAAGAGTAGGGCAAGAGAAACCTAGTGTACAACTCTAGGAAACAAGAGATCAGAAAATAGAACCTAAGATGACTCAGATCACTCCTAGATAGCTTGTATGGTTTTGACTGATTTAATGAGGTGGGAGAATAGTGAGGAGAGTGGAATAGGATTCAACAACAACATGATTAACAGCAGGAAAACTGCTGCGGTGAGGGGGGGTGGGAATTATTTTCTACTTATTTTACCATCCTTCACTCCATCTTCTCTGGGATCTTGTAACTATATGGTCATTCTCCAGTTTTGCTTGAAAATGAGCATTGGAAAACCTAACTTAAATCAGGCTAAGACGGAGACTTCCAAGTCGTTCACAGCCACCACCACCACCACTACCTCCACCTCCAGCTTCCTCCTATCCTCAGGAGATACTTGTGAAACAATAAAATAAACAAACCTAATTTTGTCCTATCCAGTGTCCTAGATCGTATTCCAGTGCACTTGGTAGCATTAGCAGCTTGCTCTATTTTCTCTTATGACTTCTTTTCCCAGAGCCTGCGAACTCCTAGCCTTAGAAACTACTACTCATTTTTTCTCTCTCAGGGCCATCCATAGTGTATATCAGGAGGGCTCAGTATTTATGACTAGGATTGAAATGAGCTAGAAATCTGTGGTTCTTGAGTACAGAGGGGAGACTCAAGAAGTGATACTGAGTCTGTAGGATGGACTCGGCATTCCTGAATCTTCAGGTAAGCAGAAACTTTGATGCAGATTGTCATCCCCTTTTCTCACTCACTCCAGCCTTGAGGGTCGGTGATTTTGTGCCTTAAGTTCTTGCTGCAGTTATCAAGCATGTGAGTTCAGCATTCCTCCCTGGTGCTCCTAGAGCATTGGCTATTTCTGTGTACTGGGAGAAGGTGGCACAGGGAAGGATTCTGGCACAGGGCCCAGTGAGAAATTTCAGTGGCAGCTAGAATGTACAAAAGCGGGCCTCGCATTCCTCTGGAGGCCAAGTGTTGTGGATGTCAAATTGCAGTGCTAACCTGTGGCTACCCCTGCCAGATCCTCTTGGAAGCAAGCCAGCCGAAACCATGCTTTTCTGCACCATGAAGTAGTGAGGTTGGTTGGAGTTGAAGAGCAAATTGGAACATGTAGGAAATTTTTCCCAGTTGAAACAAGACTTAAACTTAAGACCATTAATGAAGTAGAAAGTGTTTAGCAGAGCAAATGGGAAGATGATCACTATACCACATTTTGACCATAAACTTCATTGCCATAAATGATTGATGTTAAAAAAAATTTCAGGATTTGGCTGATGGTTGCTACTCAGGTGTTGCTAGCACCCATGGATATCCCTTTTCAGGAGCAGTTGAGCAGCCTTCCCTCTGTTCTTTCAGTTGGCAGAATATACTGTAGCACTTTTTTGTCACTATAGTCAAGTGCCTTTAAGATAGAATGAGGTGGTATATTCCTTGGGTATCACTTGGCTTAACAGACCCCAGAATCACGGAGTAGGTTTGGCAGCTAAAGGAAGGGTTTTATAGTGCAAAAAGAATGAATATTTTCAAGTTCTGAGCCTGGGGCATCCTCAGACTACTGGCTCTACTGCTTGAATGTGAAGTAGCTTTGAGTTGGAAAATCAGCTCTGTTTTCGATCCTAGCTTTCAAGGTATTTATTCCTTTTGTTGTAAGCTGAGGAAACCTTGCAGGCTTAGAAGGTGCACAGAGCATGGCAGAAGCACTCTTAAAGCAGCAATGTCAAGAAGCTGGAAAGGTGGACTTGCTGAGGATGAGGTGCATTTCGAAGCTCTCCATTTAAGTACCGTAACTACCTTCCCAGGATACCAGATCAAGACTTTAAGGCTACCGTGGCTTACCCTGCAGGAACCCACTGTCCTCTTACTCTGGACTGTAGCAGCTTCACCACTATCTTCTCGGCAGTGTCTTTTTGGAACAAATTTTGAGGAACCTTTCTAGGAACCTTCCTCATCTTCTATAGGCAAGGAACTTGCCTTATAAAAAAGGCATATTTGGGGTTGTTGAATGGAGGTGAATTGGAAAAGGAATAGAAAGTGGGTACTTTGAAGTACTTGGTCAGGTGTTTTGTACAGTATCCTTTATAATTTGGTTGCATCTTCAGAGCATTCACATGAAGTAATTTATCCATTACCTTCAATTGCATGTAACAAAACCTGATTAAATTGGTTTACATAAGGCAACTATCACATGACAAGAAATGCTGATTTATGTGGCTCTAAGGTTGGATAATTCAATGGCTCAGTAATAATACCAACATAACAGATTCTTGCTCTGCTGTACTTTATCTTATCCTCATGCTTGTTCACCTCTGAATCCCAAGACTGCTTGTATAATTCCAGAAAGGAAATGCTGGCGGAACAAAGTCTAGCAGAAGAGGGACTAATTTTTCCCAGTGTTTCATTTTAAAGATAGGAAATCCCTGGAAGCCCCAGCAGATCTGGCCTAATGTCTCATTTGCTAGAAATGGGTCATCTTTCCACTATTCTGTCATTGGCAAAGCAAATGAGATCATCCACATGAGTGGCTTAGATTAATTACAAGTTATCTTATGAGTCATGTGAATTAAAAAGACAAGTTATGTTTGCTAGGCAAGAAGGGATAAGGACTATTGGTTAGGCATCCAGCAGTGTGTTGTGTGTAGGTGGTCTGTTTCTACAGATGAGGAATGTGATGTTCAGAGAGGGCGACTAGCAAAAGCCTTCAGTGTCAGTTCTGACTGTCCCTAAAGCCAATATGTTTTATACTGTGCTCTGCTGCTGCTGCTTCTGCAGTACAGAGTAACTTACTTTGTGCTGTGTAAAAATTGCTTATCTAGAAGAGATAGCAAGTGTGAAGCCCATTCAAGAGGAAAGGATGCTATCCAGTTTTTTCCTCATTCAGTGATTTTTTTTTTCCTAGCAACTTTCAGAGGGCACTGATTTCTTTGCCCCCAAGATTTCTGTACTATTTTATAGTTCTTCCTCTGAGAGCAGCCAGTACCACAAGGGATGAGGGCAGAGTTACCATTCTTGAAGCTCACTTATTTATCTCTTTGTCCACCTGCCCAACACATATTTATGGGATGCTGCTATGTGCCAGGCACTGGCACTGTTCTAGGCACTGGAGCTATGATAATTAGGACACAAAAATCTGCACTATGCCCTTAAGAGACTCATTTGGGAATAAGGTTATCCAGAACTAGGAAATGCATGTGGTTGGGAGAGCCTCATACAACTTGGCTTTTGGCAGAATCATTCAAACTTTTTGCCTTCCTACATCCTGATATTACAGTTCATGAGCCTTTCCTATGAACTCACATGTGAGGCCCCTAGGTAACAGTAGACGGGAAAGCATTATTGACATTTATTACATTGGACTGAATTAGGTGGTCCAGATCCTGTTACATCCATGTCAACAAAGAATACAGTGGCCCACCTGCAGCGTTCATCACTGTGTTTATCCTAGGAGATACCCAAGAAACCTGCAGTCATTTAGGGAGACAGTTGTAGGGATTTGAGTGTGTGAAAGGCTGTTGCAAAAGAGTTGGTATTCATCCCTTTATATGTTGCTAAGGACTTGGATTGTGTATAGTTTAGGATTGAAAATAACTTTTAGGATACAGTGTTTCATGTAGTGATATCTGATACTGTAAAATTGAGGGAATTTTCAGAAAAAGGGCTAAGGATGAGAAGGAAGAAGTGAGGCAGAATTGGAGTCAGATGTGGGCTTGAATCCTATCCATTTATTGTTTGCTGTATAGTGGATGCATCTAATAAGTGCTTTGAAATAACTAATAAATACCTTCACTAACATTTAGGGAGGATTTTCTCAGTGCTTTATGCCCATTCCCTAACTTCACAACCGAGGACACTGAAGCCCAGAGGCTCAAGTGACTGATCTGAAGCCACATAGTGATTGGAAAGGTACTAAAGATATGATGAAATGAAAGTTGCTCAGTCCTGTCGGACTCTGCGACCCCATAGCCTATCCAGTCCATGGAATTCTCCAGGCCAGAATACTGGAATGGGTAGCCTTTCCCTTCTCCAGGACATTTTTTTTCCTTTTCCTCTTTGTCCCAGGGTTTTTTTTTTTTTTTAATGTATTTTGATTATTAACATTCTAAACGTTGCTGATACTAGGGAAAGGGAAAGATCATTAATCATTTCTCAGCCTGAATGAAATAGTTATCATTTCTGTAAGGCAACAAACACTAATGGGCTACACAACAGCAAACAAAACTTGCAGATCAGGAGAGGGTTGGTTAAGGAAATACTGTAATAGGATACAGGAATGCCTCACCATAGGTCCAGGAAAGGCATCTGAAATGACTCAAGTTGAGGTGTGAGGAGCAATTGGCGGGCACAGGGGATGGGGTGAGCAGGAGAAAGGAGGGCGCCTGGTCAAGAAAATCCAAGAGAAGCGCTTTGCCCAGTGCTGGGTAAGCAGGCCACTGTAGCTGCAGCATAATGAGGAGTGGCTTGAAAGGAAAGGCAGGGGCCTCCCTTTACGCCTCTGGCTTGGCCCCGGAGTGGGGTTTGGGCCTTAGGGTGACCAGGCGTTATTAAAGAGTTTTTAACATGAAATTATTCGACCTGACGTTTTTGTCAAGTCATCTTTTCCCAAGTTAGATTGTACGAGAAATATTCTCCCCAGAAATTGTCAAAACAACTCTACAAATTTGGAGTGATAAACCGTGAGGGTCACTCGACCGCCTGCAGGGGAGGTGGCACGTGGGCTGGTCCCAGCTGGGCGTGGCGGGAGGGCCTCAAGAAGAAAGGGGGACCTTTCCCGAAGACAAGATCAGCCTGAGGCCCTCGCAGCTTAGGGGGCTCTCGTCCAGGATGGCGAGGCCGGCCTCCACGCCTGCGGCTGGGGCCGGCACGGCCCCGCACCAGGGTGGCGGGAGGAGTGGCCCCTCGGGGTTGTCTCCGGCCGGCACGGCCGGGTCCCGTTCGCTGTCCTGGGTCGCACCTCGTCGCGCTCGCCCCAGACTCCGCCCAGGCGCGGCGCCCGCGGCGCGGCGCCCCCCTGCGTCCACCGCGCCGGCCGCGCCCGCACCGACGTCGCGCCCGAACGGCCAGGGCGGAGAGGCGAGGCCCGGACGCCTGGCGAGCCCGGGCGGCGGAACTGACGCCAGCGGGCTTCCGGGGGTGGCCCCCGGGGAGGTCGGCGGCGGCGCCGCAGTCGTGGAGGGGCAGTGGGAGCGTAAGCGGCCGTGGGCGACGCAAGTTCCGCACAGAGCGCTTCCCTTCTCGCCTCACGCCTCTTCCTCTCTCCTAGTCGCGTGCTGCCTCCCGACGGCCGCTCGTCCTGACCGGAGCTCTCGGAGTGCGGTGGCTGAGGAGCAGCCGTCACCACCCCGCCTCGGGCCGAGTCAGGGTTCCTGCCGCGCCGCGTCGCCCCCTGCGCCGCCTCCCTGCCCTCAGTGGCGGGCGCCCTTCTCGCTCGAAGCACTCCCCCCAGCTCCATGAATGGAAATCGGCTCCGCAGGTGAGTCAGGGCTGCCGGTCCGTTCGGTGGGGGTCGGTAGCCCCAGAGCATCCTCGCCGCCGGCGCCCCGGCCCAGGGGCGCGAGGTCTGCGCCGTCCCCGCTCCGCCCCGCCCCAGCCCTTCCTCCGCCGCCCCGCAGCCCCGCCGCAGTTCCCGGGGCCGCGGAGGAGGCGACACTGCGGGGGGGGCGCTGCTCCAGCGATGCAAGTTTGGGGTTCCTTCGGAGTCTAGAAGGATTGCCATCGTTTTCGTTATTCCAGTTGAAGATACAATGGGGTGTGTGTCCCGTAGAGACAGTGGGTAGCCAGCCTTCTTCCTTATTTATCTCTTAAGGTAGTTGTGAAGATACATTAAGATAACAGATGAGAATTGAGTTTGAAATAGATGTTAGTGCAACGTCAAATGCAAGATGGCATTTCTTCCATCCCTGAGTTCTCGTCTGATGTTCGTGGCAGCTTGGTATACAGTTCCTGAGGATCTTGGAAATGTCATATCAGCCTGGATCACTGCTTATGTGAGGAGGTAGATCTTAAAATTGCTGACTATATATGTATTTGTTCATTGTTTATTCCCTAGAGAATCAGCTGGCATATTCTTGGAAATTTAGGATTTAAGAAACTGCTTCTCTCCTTGGGTAAAAATGATAGTCTTGAGAAAAAATTGCAACATGAGCAATGCTTATATTTAAAAAAAGAAAAAGCACTCTTTGTGGTCTGTAATTAGTTGAAGGACATAAGTAGGTGTTACATAACAGTTTGCTTTCCAAATGATCATATTTGGTATGTTAAATTTGGAAGTATGCTTCATCCAGTCACAGATTTATAAAGTAATTTTGAAAATATAAAGTGGTTGGTGTCTTCTTACTAATAATACCAAAAGTCCCCGAATTTCACATCTCATTTTGTCAATTGATGAGGCAACTGAATATGAGATTAGAAAAACTTACATGAGAAACCAGTGACATAGTGACAATAAAGATTTTGTTGACTATATTAAGGAGTATAATTGTCAACTAGATGTGAAAAACACAAGTTGTAGAGACGGGCTGGGGAGAAGAGTTTATTACAATTTCTATTTTATGGAATTTTCTCTAATCAATATCTACCATTTCTCTTTTGCGTGGTCCATCTTTTTTTTTTTTGCCTTTTTATGTCTTCTTGAAAAGGGAAAGTTTGTCTAGACTGTGAAGAGTTTTACTCTGGTTTATCAGTGATTAGTATATTTCTGAAGCTGTCCTCTTTGTTTTTCAGTTTTCTAATACAGTATTTAGGGAATGTGATGATTTGGGAGATACATGTAATTTTTACATAATTGTTTGTTGTTAAGCCTGGAAAACAAGCATGGAATTTAAATACTTCCTAATTATCCTAAATTTCCAAAAAAAAATTTAAGGTTTTCTTCTTTTTCATCTTTGGATTTTTCATATGAAATTACTCCCAAATACACGAACAACATTTTAGAAAATACTTCCGAAGTCAAATGGCCTAGCCAATGGATCCAACTTGCCAAGTATGATTCAGTAAATTCTCCTATGAATTCTTGAGCTGTAGATAAGTTTTACCTCTTCTTGCATGGGCCATTGCTGAAATATATACCCATTTAACTGTCTTCACATCTGTGGAGGTATAGTTAGATTTATCAACCATATGGTTGAACATCTTCTAACACAAAGTTTATTCTTCAGTGCAGCTTATATGTGATTGACTGTAATTTAATAAGATAAAGTATAATTTGGCTTAAGAGTGTCATCATCAAAAACAGAATTTTCATTCTTCCTGAGACTTTTTTCATGTAATTGTTATGCTGCAAGTGAAATTAAAAGCATGCTGCTGCTGCTGCTAAGTCGCTTCAGTCGTGTCCGACTCTGTGCGACCCCAGAGACGGCAGCCCACCAGGCTCCCCTGTCCCTGGGATTCTCCAGGCAAGAACACTGGAGTGGGTTGCCATTTCCTTCTCCAACAATTAAAAGCATAGTTGGGAAAAATGTGCAACTGAGTTTAAAATCAAGAGTTTGACAGATGTATATTTTTTGAAAATTTTAGATGCATATGTTCTCTGATAGTCTATTGAGTCAGTGTTGGATCTTGGCTCTCCAGTTCTGTTCTAAGGTTTTCTTTTTTGTGGTGATTCTCAGGAATCGGCTTATGGCAAAATGTTTAAATTTTAGTTGTTAGGTGGATACATAGAAAACTTAAATTTATTTACATTAGAGGACTTATGATACAAATCCTATATATGTGTTGCTTAGCGAATCATTCTTCACTAACAGTTAATATTTGTCTATTCTTCTTTAAGGCATATAATATTTTAAGTGATTTTTTAAAAGGGTGTCCTGTACAGTGTACTGACTTGGTGCTGTGTGAACTCTGTGATTTAACCAAAAAGCTGCCAGGCACAATTGGTTTTTAAATAATGATAATCAATAGTTTGGCATCTGTGCCTAGGACTCCTTAGTTAGGGGAACTTCTGATGAAACCCTTTTATGCTTTAATCACAGCTGGTCTAAGATTATATATGTTATATTTTCATTCCAAATGAAGTGGGAATAAAAGAAGTAGAAATGTTCATTGAGATAACAGTTCTCCTGGGTAGCTGTTTTTAGGACTGCACTATTCTAGTCTGTAGTTTTAGGTAAAATCAGACTAGTGTTGAAGGCAGAGAGAGTTGTATTTACCTCCCAATGGAAGAAAAACATTTTCTGTTAAATGAATGATAATATGAAGTAGTTTGTTTGGTAGTTGTCTTATACAATCTTGCAAAAGTGAATAGACAGTGTTTCTTAGTTATATTCTTGATTTCCTGTTTGAATTGTAGTTTTTTTTAGGACTTTGCATTTCTTATGTAATAAAAATCAAGAAAAGTCATTTGAGAACAAATTTCAAAGGATGTATGGAAGCTAAGTTTGAATAAGATGAATAAAAGTTGTGGATTCAAAGTACTGAAGTATATAATGCCATTAGGTTCTCAGTTTAATATTTCTTTAATTGCTTGGGAAATGTTTTTATTGTTATATGGATTTTCTTACTTGTAGAATTTTGTCTTGAAGAAGGTAAGATGCTGCTTTGTCTAGAGGAAACATTGAAAAGTTTAACTAGTGCTGCTCTGAAGTGGCCATTGTAATGTTTTTTCCCTAGTTTTGCTGCTCTTGACTGGTATTGGGGCTTATAAAAATGTACGAATTATTTTAATTTTTGTTTTAGAATTTAATTCCTCTGACAGTGATGGAACACCCTGAGGGAAAACTGAAAAGGAAACAAGAAACAACTGTTTTCTTCTAAACAAAGACTTAAAAGTAAAGTGGGGTGGGAAACATATGAAATCTTCAAATGTAAATCTTCAAATGATAAGACTTTAAAAAATTAACCTGATTTCATCACCTTGGTGTAGTCACTCTTTAAAGTTTTAAACCAAATTCCAAGTTAATAAATGTGTTAAAGATTTTTTTTTTAGCTAAGTAATTTAGGAAAGTGGTTGGAATAAATAAAATAGTTTCTAAATGCTATTTTTGCTCCTTCAGAGCAAAAATATGTAATAATTTGGTAATAGACTTAATTTATTATTTTCCAGTGGGAACATTACATTTGTTTCCTTCTATATGCCTGGTCCGATAGTATGCAGAGAGGCCAGAGGCCCTGTAAAGGGGACATTTCTGGAAACGTTCTCTGTTGTATATGGAAAAACTCTGCCTCAGGATAAAATTCTTGCCAAATTGTCATAATCTTGGGTTCTAATTGAATACTATGTTATTTTATATTATAGCCATCTTTCTTCACTTTGGTTTTCATAGTCTTAAAGAGGATCTCCCTGAAAGATGAATTAAATATTTCATAATTTAAAACAAAGTTGTAGTCTTGTAAAGCAAGTATACCCCAGTAAAATTTTTTTAAAAAGAAACAAAAAAGAGGGCTGCTTTGTCATGTTACATAGTTGGAAGTTAAATAATTATATGAATCTGGAAAAATAAAGTAACATGTTTTCGCTTATAATACTTAAAACTAGGATCTTAACTCATTTATGTGTAGTTTTGTTTTAATGGATTGGCAGGAAAAGACAAGTGATCTTGTTTTCAGGAAGGTAAAACTAGAAAGATAATTTATTTAAGAAAAGTATTCCTTCCAAACCTGTTTAGTCTTGGTTTGTTGGGATGAACAGCATTCACCAGACATTCCTGCTTCTCATTCAGTTGTCTGGGATACTCAAAGACCCTCATTCTTGGCTCATTAACAAAACAGATGTGAGAAAGAATATTGTGTGGTGTTTCAACCATAGTGGTTATGCTGTTAGGATACATGAACAGCCTTTCTGTGTTTGGAGTTTCTGTAGTTTTCTGCCATTATCTGTGTTTTTAATATTAATGACTTTCGTTGGCTACCCATTGCTTTGGAAAAAAAAGACTGTTGAGAGTTAGCAAAATCTTGTCACACAACTGATGCTTTCTTTTATATCTTAAATATGGGCTCTTTGTGATTTGGTTGCAATAAAATATTGTATACATTAATCTAGAATGTTAGTTTAATGAAATCATAGGGAAGAATTCTTTGTTTTATATCAGCCAGTTTTTCCTACATTATTTCTAAATTATTGAGTTCTTGAGAAATCAGAATATATCTATAGAATATAAACTTGAGATATTTTTGTATTTTTCATTTTTGTAAGAAAATGTTCTCAATTGTAGGCCTACATAATGCTCCTTTTGAGTCATTACCAATATTTGATGTTTTAACTGATTTCTCAGTCTAACAGCAGAAGTTCAGTAGTGTATCTGTCAATTTTTAAAAAGTTGAAGAACAGATTGCAAAATAGCAGTGAAGTCCTTTTGTTTGAAGAAACTTCTAGCTTCTGAATTGGGACTTGCTATCTATCTGTATATTTGACATAAAATTACTCAGATTTTTCTAAATTTTTGCTTGGGTGATAATACATTTTTCAAAAATTCCCCAACTTTAATTATAAAATAAATCTCAAGGCATTTCCATAGTGCATGGACTGTTTGTTTTCTGAAGGGGGGGAGGGGCATGGTGGGGGAATGTCTTTGAAAAAATGGTTCCCCATATGGCATCTGAGAAATTTAACCCCGAACAGTCTGAATGTTCTAGAGTGCTGATTTAGCTACAGTGAATATAATAAACGTAATCTGATATGAGTACACTGTGTTTGTACAGGTTCATTGGAAAAATAGGTAGAATTAGTAGATGGGAAGTTACTAAAATCTCATGCCTTGTGATTTAACTAGTAAACAGACATTTAACTATGTCAAGTTTTGAAGTCAACACAATATGTTTTTTCAAAACAAAAATAGAAAATTTTTCCTGATTGTAAAAATATATGTTTATTGTTTTTTAAAAACCAAACAGTATAGGAAAATCTAGAATAGAAATGAAAATAATATGATTTTATAATCTAGAGAAAACCATTGTTAATTTTTTCTTATATATTTTCTTATATGTCTGTCCATCATCATATTAATTGTTTTTAACCTGCTTTTTCTACTCAGTTATGTATCATGGATATTTTTTCCTTATCGTTACTTATATCTATGTAGCAATATAATTTTTACTAATGTATAGCATTTAATTTTTAAATTTTTATTACTATTTTTTGCCATGCCATTTGGCTTATGGGTTCATAGTTCCTGGACCAGGGATTGAACCTTTGGCAGTAAAAGCACAGAGTCTTAACCAATGGACCACCAAGGAATTCTAGCATTTAATTTTATATTATTAGTCAGTCTTAACTGATGGCGTTTAGATTTTTTCCATTTTTTAAATAAAATTTTAACTGAAACTTTGGTAAGTATCCTAATACATACATCTTTGTATGGTGGTCCATTGATTGCTTTAGGATAAATTCCTAGAAGGAGAATTGTTAAAATGAAGTATCCCATGAATATTGAAGTAAAAGTTCCCAGTGAAAATCCATAATTTGATAATAGGCTATAGTTGATCCTGATTTGTTCATTGCTTATTTTTATTATTTTGTTGTTGTTCATTGCTTATTTTTCATCAGTCACATTTGCTGTAGGCTATAATTTAGCTTTGGATTCACAAGTAGAATGTGTTAAATTCTTAGGTCAGTGAACACCACACACATATGCTTTGAAAATGTATAATTTGAGGTTTATGTGGTTAGTTGTTATTTAGCCAATACTTGATATAGCTACCAAAAGAAAAGTTTGGGGTAGAAATTCCTGATAGTGCTCTTTATTTCTATGTAATTACATTTTCAACTCTGGTGGACAATATATTATTTGTTAAATAACTAAAATATGCTTCAGTGGAAGTTTATTGTATGGACAGAATTACTTCTTCCATTAATATACATTAACTTTTTTTTAATACTTTGATTTGATTTTATAGTCAAGAGTTCTGTTACATTGCTTATTCATGAAACAGAATTTTTATTTTTACCAGTTTGTATAAAAAGTATCAAGCAAAATAATGATAACAGAATAAAATTGACAGTGTAATATAGTGTAGAAAGCATGGGGTTTGGAGACAAATCCTGGTTCTCAAATTAACATAATAATGACGTGCCATTGCAGGTTCATCTGTTGTAACAAATGTAACACTCTGGTGTCCAGGCATTGATAGTTGGGGAAGCGGTGCATAGGTAGGGGTCGGAGGCATGGAGGCCATCTCTGCCTTCTGCTCAGTTTTACTGTGAAACCACACTACTCTAAAAAATAAAATCTGTTACAAGGAATTAACTGTGATTTTGGGTAGTACATTTAATCTTCCTTGACCTTAATTTCCTTATCTGTATAATGGCATAGTAAAGAGATTCAGTATGCAAAGGAAATAACATTCTTCACTTCCTAATTTGGAAGACATTTTACTATAGAAGATTGAGGGTGTATAGACAGAACTGTAATAAACTTCCATATACCCATCTCCCAAACCCAGCATTCATCAACCCGTATCCAATCATGTCCATTCTACTTTCCTCTCTCCTGTATTTTTTGAAGTGTATTCTGGGCATAATATTTCATTTATAAATATCTACTAAGTATAAGAGATATAGGGGACTTCCCTGGTGGCTCAGTGGTAAAGAATCTGCCTGCCAATGCAGAGGACACAGATTCAGATCCTGTTATGGGAAGATTCCACATTGTGCAGAGCAACTACTGAGCCTGTGCTCTAGAGCCCAAGACCTGCCACTGCTGAAACTTGCATGCCGAGAGCCCGTGCTCTGCAACAAGAGAAGCCAACAAAATGAGAATCCCGTGCACTGCAACTAAGAATAGCTTCTGCTCACCCAACTGGAGAAGCCAGTACAAAGCAGTGAAGACCCAACACAGCCAAAAATAAATAAATAAATATATATATATATATATATTTTAAAGAGAGAGATAGAGGGAACTTCCACAGTGATTAAGATTCTGGGCTTCCACTATGGGGGTCGTGGGGTTCAATACCTGGTTGGGGAACTACGATCCTACAAGCTGTGAGATGCAGCCTAAAAAATGATAGGTACTCTTTAAATAAGCCACAGTACCGTTATTGGAGCAGAATAATAACAGCAAAATCATTTATATCAAATATCCAGTCAGTGTTCAAATTTCAGCTTGTCTCAGATATTATCCTTTTTTTTTTCTTAACAGTTTGCCTTTTTAAAATATATTTCATTTTTGAATCAGGATCCAAATAAATTCCCCACATTGTAAATGATGATACATGTTTTAAGTATCTCTTAAATTGTAAGGTTTCTACCCTTTCCCCCTTTACAATTTATAGATTGTTTGTTCTTTTAGACTCACAGTCTGGATTTGGCTTATTCTGTCTTCATGGTATAATTTAACATGTTTCTCCAAGTTTACTGTAAACTTTTGTTGTTCAGTCGCTAAGCAAGTCCAGCTCTTTGCGACAGCACACCAGACTCCCCTGTCCTTCAGTATCTCTCAGAGTTTGCTCAAACTCATGTCCATTGAGTCAGTGATGCCACCCAGTCATCTCATCCTCTGTTGCTCCCTTCTTCTCCTGCCCTCAATCTTTCCAGGCATCAGGGTCTTTTCAAATGAGTCAGCTCTTTGCATCAGGTGGCCAAAGTATTGGAGCTTCAGCTTTAGCATCAGTTCTTCGGATGAGTATTCAGGGTTGATTTCCTTTAGGATTGACTGATTTGATCTCTTTGCTATCCAAGGGACTCTCAAGAGTCTGCTCCAACACTACAGTTCAAAAGCATCAATTCTTCAACATTCAGCCTTCTTTATGGTCTACCTCTCACATCCATACATGACTACTGGAAAAGCCATAGCTTTGACTATACAGACCTTTGTTGGCAAAGTGATGGTGTGCTTCTTAAAATGCTGTCTAGGTTTTTCATAGCTTTTCTTGCGGATGGTAAGCATCTTTCAGTTTTGTGGCCGCAGTTACTGTCCACAGTGATTCTGGAGCCCCCCCCAAAATAAAATCTGCTACTGTTTCCATTGTTTCCCCATTATTTGCCATAAAGTGATGGGACCAGATGCCATGATCTTTGTTTTTTGAATGTTGATGTTTAAGCCAGGTTTTTTGCTCTCCTCTTCCACCTTCATCAAGAGGCTTTTTAGTTCCTCTTTGATTTCTGTCATAGGGTGGTGTCATCTGCATATCTGAGATTATTGATATTTCTCCCTGGCAGTCTTCATTCCAGCTTGTGATTCATCTAGCCTGACATTTCGCATGATGTACTCTGCATTTAAGTTAAATAAGCAGGGTGACAGTATACAGCCTTGATGTACTCCTTTCTCAATTTTGAACCAGGACCTAAAAGCTTGATCAGATTCAGGGCATTCTTTTTTTTTTTTTCTTTTCTTTCTGCCCACCCCTTGTGGCATGTGAGATCTTAGTTCCTTGACCAGGGATTGAACCTCCACACAGTGGAACATGGAATCTTAAACAGTGGACCACCAGGGAAGTACCCCCAGAGCATTCTTTTTGAACTTAACTGTAGTCAGGTTTTTGTTGCAGCACTTTGCTAAAATTGCTCTTATCAAAGTCAACAAATTATTTGTTAAGTCCAGTGAAAGTCACTCAGTTGTGTCTGACTCTTTGAAACCCCATGGACTGTAACCTGCCAGTCTCCTCTGTCCATGGAATTTTCTAGGCCAGAATACTGAAGTGGGTAGCTGTCTCCCCTTCACTTCTCCAGGGGATCTTCCCAACCGAGAGATCGAACCCAGGTCTCCTGCATTGCGGGTGGATTCTTGACCATCTGAGCCACCAGGGAAGCCAGTTAAATCCACTAGTCAGTTCTCAAATCTTAATTTTGTCTCTTCACCCATATTTGATTACATTGCTTCCTTCCTGAAACACTGCTTTTCCTCTTGTCTCCTGGCTACCACATTCTCTAGGTCCTTCTCCAACCTTATTGGCTATCACTTTTCTTCTTCCTTTGCTGTTTCATCTTCATCTCCTCAGTCTCTAAACATTGGGAGTTTCTCAGGATTTATTAATATTCTTCTGTATCTTGCCACAGTTTGGGTGATCGCCTCTGATTCAGTGGTTTCAAAAGCCACTAATATGCCAAGGACTATCATATCTACATCTCTAGCCTATACCTCTTAAAGTGTCCTAAAAATCCTCTTGATTTCTTCTCAAAACTTTTTATTATTCCTGAGTCTTTCCTATCAGTATGTGACATTTCAAATTCTTTTAGTTGCTTAGACCAAAAAGCTTTTAGAGCTCTTTTCTTTCATACCCCACACCTAATCCATTAGCAGTTCCCACTAGGTCTCTTGTCTAAATATTTTCCACATTGACATCATTCCCATAGCTGCTACCACTGCTGTCCTAGCCAACATTATCTTTTGCCTGGAAAGTTGACTGGCCTACTGACTGGTCCCTTTGCTTGTGCTTTTACACATAATTTTTCAGATAGCAGTTAGAGTGATTGTTTAGCAAAGTTTAAGTCAGATCATAATGCTTCTAGATTCAGAACCCATTGTTGATTTCTCATATGTCATAATCAGAACCAAAGACTTCATCATGGCTTGCAAATCCCAGGTGATATGATCTCCCATTATCTTTCTGACCTCATCTCCTACTATTCTCTCTTGTTCACTTTGCTCCAGGCAGAATGGTCTGTTTGCTGTTCATTGAATACCAGGCAAGCTTTTTGCTTTATACTTGATTTTTCCTTTGCCTGGACTACTCTTTCAGCTATCTATAATACATGACTTTTTCTCTCACTTCTGTTTTCTGCCTCAGTTCAGTTCAGTCGCACAATCATGTCCAGCTCTTTGCAACCCCATTGACTGCAGCACACCAGGCCTCCCTATCCATCACGAACTTCCAGAGCTTCCTCAAACTCATGTCCATCAAGTCAGTGATGTCATCCAACTGTCTCATTCTCGTCACCCCCTTTTCCTTCTGCTTTCCATCTTTCCCAGCATCAAGGTCTTTTCCAGTGAGTCTGTTCTTCGCATCAGGTGGCCAAAGTATTGGAGCTTCAGTTTCAGCATTAGTCCTTCCAATGAATATTCAGAACTGATTTCCTTGAGGATTGACTGGTTTGATCTCCTTGCAGTCTAAGGGACTCTCAAGAGTCTTTTCCAACACTACAGTTCTAAAGCATCAATTCTTCAGCACTGAGCTTCTTTATAGTTCAACTCTCACATCGATACATGACTACTGGAAAAACCATAGCTTTGACTAGACAGACCTTTGTTGGTAAAGTAATATCTCTGCTTTTTAATATGCTGTCATGGTTTGTCATAGCTTTTCTTCCAAGGAGCAAGCGTTTTTTAATTTCATGGCTGCAGTCACCATCTGCAGTGATTTTGGAGCCCCAAAAAATAAAGTCTGTCACTGTTTCCATTGTTTTCCCATCTATTTGCCATAAAGTGATGGGACCAGATGCCATGATCTTAGTTTTTTGAATGTTGAGTTTTAAGCCAGCTTTTTCACTCTCCTCTTTTACGTTCATCAAGAGGCTCTTTAGTTCCTCTTCACTTTCTGCCATAAGAGTGGTGTCATCTGCATATCTGAGGTTATTGATATTTCTCCCAGCAATCTTGATTCTGGCTTGTGCTTCATCCACCCCAGCATTTGGCATAATGTACTCTGCATATAAGTTAAATAAGCAGGGTGGCAGTATACAGCCTTGACATACTCCTTTCCCAATTTTGAACCAGTCTGTTGTTCCATGTCTGGTTCTAACTGTTGCTTCTTGCCCTGCATACAGGTTTCTCAGGAGACAGGTCAGGTGGTCTGGTATTCCCACCTCTTGAAGAATTTTCCATAGTTTGTTGTGATCCACGCAGTCAAAGCCTTTAGTGTAGTCAATGAAACAGAAATAGATGTTTTCTGGAATTCTCTTGCTTTTTTTAATGATCCAGTGGATGTTAGCAGTTTGATCTCTGATTCCTCTGCCTTTCTAAATCTGGCTTGAACATCTGGAAGTTCACGGTTCACGTACTGTTGAAGCCTGGGATGGAGAATTTTGAGCATTACTTTGCTAGAATGTGAGATGAGTGCAGTTGTGTGGTAGTTTGAACATTCTTTGGCATTGCCTTTCTTTGGGATTGGAATGAAAACTGATCTTTTCCAGTCCTGTGGCCCCTGCTGAGTTTTCCAAATTTGCTGGCATATTGAGTGCAGCACTTTCACAGCATCATCTTTTAGGATTCAAAATAGCTTAACTGGAATTCCGTCACCTCCACTAGCTTTGTTTGTAGTGATGCTTCCTAAGGCCCACCTGACTTCACATTCCAGGATGTCTGGCTCTCAGTGACTGATCACAGCATCCTGCTTATCTAGGTCAGTTCTTCTGTGTATTCTTGCCACCTCTTCTTAATATCTTCTGCTTTTATTAGGTCCATACCATTTCTGTCCTTTATTGAGCCCATCTTTGCATGAAATGTTCCCTTGGTATCTCTAATTTTCTTGAAGAGATCTCTAGTCTTTTCTATTCTATTGTTTTCCTCTATTTCTTTGCATTGATCACTGAGGAAGGCTTACTTATCTCTCCTTGCTATTCTTTGGAACTCTGCATTCAGATGGATATGTTTCCTTTTCTTCTTTGCCTTTCTCTTCTCTTCATTTCTCAGCTATTTGTAAGGCCTCCTCAGACAACCATTTTGCATTTCTTTTTCTTGGAGATGGTTTAGATCACCACCTCCTGTACAGTGTTACAAACCTCCATCCATAGTTCTTTAGGCACTTTGTCTGTCAGATCTAATCCCTTGAATCTATTTGTTACTTCCACTGTATAATCATAAGGGATTTGATTTAGGTCATACCTGGATGGTCTAGTGGTTTTCCCTACTTTCTTCAGTTTAAGTCTGAATTTGGCAGTGAGTTTATGATCTAAGCCACAGTCAGCTCCTGGCCTTGTTTTTGCTGACTGTATAGAGCTTCTCCATCTTTGGCTACAAAGAATATAATCAGTCTGATTTGGTATTGACCATCTGGTTTTCTGCCTACTTGTCGCCTTTTCAAAGAGTCCTTTTTTGACAAACCTAATATGGCTAGCTACCCCCTACCACACACGTACCGTCTATCCCTTTAACCCATCTTATTTTGTATAGCTTGCATGGGCAGAGGAGCCTGGTGGGCTACAGTCCATGAGGCTGTGAAGAGTCGGACACAACTGAGCAACTGAGCGAACATACACATTTTTTATAGCAGTCATTATTACCTAATTGGCAAAAAATAAATATAGTATAATATCCTTCCACCCCTGTAAAATCTTCATGAGGATCAGGTCTTTATTGTAATTTTTAAAATTTCTATTCACCTGAACAATGCCTGGCACTTAATATGCAGCAAATATTTGTTGAAAACATGTATAAGTCAATAAATAAATGACTTGATGAATGATAGACTTTCAGCAAATGTTAGTTTGTAGTTGTAATGTACTGATGAAAACTGCAGGCTCTGAAATCAGACTACTTATTTGCAAATCCTTGCTTTGCCATTTTCTTCCTGTGAACATGTTTTTTTTAAACATGTGTTCCTTGTGCTTCAGTTTCCTCATTATAATATAGTACCTGATTCACATGTTACGTTGTAAGAAATCACCAAATGTATATCACATATATAATGCTCTGTATATGTTTCTGTTATTATTGTAATTTGGGGATATCCCCCATTATATTATGAACTACTTCAGTAAAGTAATTGTGACTTCTTAATTCATGTATCTATAAAACCTCAAATAATAATACTTGTTTAGTAAATAGAATAGATAAATGACCTTTTATATTTCTGATTTTTTTTTAAAAATTGTGGGTGCAATGATTTTCATGAGAGAATAATTAATATAGAATAATAATACATTTTTAAGCCTATCTTGATGGTTATCACATGTAAATAAAATGGCAGAAGGCAAGATTTTTTTTTTTGTAACATATAAAAGATTTTCAGAAGTTGTAATGCCTAATGCTAGAGAGGGCATAGGAGAGAAAGAAATCTAGTGTAGTAATGTGTTCATATGCCATTTTGGCAGAAATACCAAGTCAGAAATATGTTTTTGTTCCTGTCCTTTGACCTGGTGGTAGGTCTATTTCTGACATTTGTCTGAGGGAAAATTTCTGTATGCCAGTTTCCCTCTCTAGTTCCCCCAAATAAAACAGTAGGTGCTTGATGCAGAGAAATTTCCTTAGCATATTTAAATGACATGTTGTAGGAGTTTATTAATAATTATTGAAGAACTACTGCCTTTTTTAATGACTTCTGTGTCTGGCACATATAGAATATATAGATCATTTTATCTCATTTTTAAAATAAGGTAACTGAATGTACTGCAGCATAATAAAGGCCATATTTGCCGAAGTCCACAGCTAGTATCATAGTCAATGTGAAAAACTGAAAGCTTTTCTTCTAAGATCAGGAACAAGACAAGAATGCCTACTGTCAACACCTTTTTTCAACTTAGTGCTGGGGACTTACCTGATGGCATAGTGGAGAAGAATCCGCCTGCCAGTGCAGGGGACATGAGTTCGATCCCTGGTCTTGGAAGATTCCACGTGCCGCAACTACTGAAGCCCGCACACTCTAGGACCTTCAAGCCACAGCTCCTGAGCCTGTGTGCTGCAATTGCCAAAACCGGTGTGGCTAGAGCCTGTGCTTGCCACAAAAGAAGCCCCCACCGTGAGGAACCCACACACCATGAAAAGGAGCCTCTGCTCCCCGCAACTAAAGAAAGCCCAAGCAAAGCAACAAAGACCCCATGTAGCCACAAATAAATAGGTAAAAGAGAAAATTGACTTTTATACCTTTAAAAGCAACAACAGTGCTGGACAACCTAGCCAGGACAATTAGGTAAGAAAAAGAGTAGAAAAGGCATTTTTACTGGATTGGAAGGAGTAAAACTATATTTGCAGATGACGTGCTATTATATATATAGAAAACTCTAAAGTGTGAAAAACTGTTGGAAATAATAATTGAATTTAGTAGAGTTGCATGATACAAAATCAGTATACAAAGCCTAGTACATTTTATATACTAACAACTATCAAAAAGATAGAATTCTAAAAAACTCCATTTACAGTAGCATCAAAAGCAATAAAATGCTTATGGAAAGATACTCTATGCTCATGGATTGGAAGAATTTATATTGTTTAAATGTCCACACTATTCAAAGTTATCTACAGATTCAGTGCAATCCATATCAAAATTGCATTGGTGAAAACATAAATTGCAGGGCATTTTCTACAGAAATAGAAAAAGCAATACCACAGAAGACCCCCAATAGCTAAAATAATCTTGAGAAAGATGAGCAAAGCTGGAGGGATCACACTTCATGATTTCAAACTATATTACAAAGCAATATCATAATAGTGTGGTATTGGCATAAAAATAGGCAAATAGATCAATGTGAGCCTAAAAATAAACCCGTGCATATCTACTCAGTTTTTGACAAAGGCGCAAAAAGTGCACAGCGGGGAAAGGATAGTCTGTACAGCAAATGGTGTGGGGAAAACTGGATAGCCATATGCAAAAGAATGAAACTAGACCCTAGCTTATACCATATATAAAAATTAAAATGGATCAAAGACTAACAGAATACCTGAAGCCATAAAACTCCTAGAAGTTTTACTTCATAGCACCTAAGCTTCTTGACATTGGTCTTGACAGTGATTTTTTTTTTTTTTTTAGTTTAATACCAAAAACAAAGTTAAGGCAACAAAAGCAAGAATAAGTGGGTGAGACTATATCAAAATAAGTCTCTGCTCAACAAAGAAAATCATTAACAAAAGGAAACTTTATAGAATGAGAGAAAATATTTGCAAACCACGTATCTGATAAAGGGTTAATATCCAGTGTATACAAGAAGCTCTTACAACTCAATAGCAGAACATAACTTGATTAAAAATATGGGCAAAGGACTTGGAATAGACATTTTTCCAAAGAAGACATGCAAATGGCCAACCCCTACATAAAAGGTGCTCAGCATTACCAGTTATCATGGAAATGCAAATCAAAACCACAGTGAGATATAACCTCATACCTGTTGGGATATATTTTATCAAAAAGACAAGATGATAAATGCCAGTGTGAGTGTGGAGAAAAGAGAACCCTTACATACTGTCGGTGGTAACATAAACTGGTACAGCCCCTGTGGAAAGCTGTGTGGAGGTTCCTCAAGAAATTTAAACTAGAGCTACCATATGCTCCTTTACCAGCAAGGGAAGAGTAGGGGGAGGGATAAATTGGGCGTTTGGGATTGACATGTACACGCCACTATATTTGAAATAGCCAACAAGGACCTACTGTATAGCACAGGGAACTCTGCACTATTCTAAATGGGGAAGGAATTTAAGAAATAATAGATGGATGTATATGTATAACTGAATCACTTTGCTGTGCATCTGAAACTAACAGAACATTGCTAATCAACTATATTCCAATATTAAGAAACAAAGAATAGAGCTGCCATGTGTCCCAGCAATCTCACTTCTGAGTATATATCCAAAGGAAATGAAACCATTATCTTGAAGCAATATCTGTACTTGACTGTTCATTGCAGCATTCACAGTAGCCAAGGTATGGAAACTATCTTAAATGTCCATCAGTGGATGAATTGAAACAAAATGTGATATGTGTGTACACACACACACAGTGGAATATTGTTCAACCTTTGAAAAAGAAGGAAATACTGTTATTTCTGACCATGGATGAGCCTAGAGTTCAATGAGCTAAGTATAGTAAGACAAAGACAGATACTGGTTGGTATCACTTACCTGTGGAGTCTTTAAAAAAAAATGTAGAAAAATGGTTGTCTGGGGATGAGGGAAATAGGGAAAGGTTGGTACAAGTGTACATACTTTTAAGATGAATAAGATTGTACTATGAGTAAGATCTGCGGGTCTAATGTATATCATAGTGACTAGGGACGGGGGAGCCTGGTGGGCTACCGTCTATAGGATCACACAGAGTTGGACACAACTGAAGTGACTTAGCAGCAGCAGTGACTAGAATTCATTATACTATGTTGTGTAAATTCCAGTTGAGCTGTTTCAAATCATGAAAGATGATGCTGGAAAGTGCTGCACTCAATATGCGAGCAAATCTAGAAAACTCAGCAGTGGCCACAGGACTGGAAAAGGTCAGTTTTCATTCCAATTCCAAAGAAAGGCAATGCCAAAGAATGCGCAAACTACCGCACAATTGCACTCATCTCACATGGTAGTAAAGTAATGCTCAAAATTCTCCAAGCCAGACTTCAGCAATACGTGAACCGTGAACTCCCTGATGTTCAAGCTGGTTTTAGAAAAGGCAGAGGAACCAGAGATCAAATTGCCAACATCCGCTGGATCATGGAAAAAGCAAAAGAGTTCCAGAAAAACATCTATTTCTGCTTTATTGACTATGCCAAAGCCTTTGACTGTGTGGATCACAATAAACTGTGGAAAATTCTGAAAGAGATGGGAATACCAGACCACCTGACCTGCCTCTTGAGAAATCTGTATGCAGGTCAGGAAGCAATAGTTAGAACTGGACATGGAACAACAGACTGGTTCCAAATAGGAAAAGGAGTATGTCAAGGCTGTATATTGTCACCCTGCTTATTTCACTTCTATGCAGAGTACATCATGAGAAACGCTGGATTGGAAGAAACACAAGCTGGAATCAAGATTGCCGGGAGAAATATCAATAACCTCAGATATGCAGATGACACCACCCTTATGGCAGAAAGTGAAGAGGAGCTAAAAAGCCTCTTGTTGAAAGTGAAAGAGGAGAGTGAAAAAGTTGTCTTAAAGCTCAACATTCAGAAAACGAAGATCATGGCATATAGCCCCATCACTTCATGGGAAATAGATGGGGAAACAGTGGAAACAGTGTCAGACTTTATTTTGGGGGGCTCCAAAATCACTGCAGATGGTGACTGCAGCCATGAAATTAAAAGACGCTTACTCCTTGGAAGGAAAGTTATGACCAACCTAGATAGTGTATTCAAAAGCAGAGGCATTACTTTGCCGACTAAGGTCCGTCTAGTCAAGGCTATGGTTTTTCCTGTGGTCATGTATAAATGTGAGAGTTGGACTGTGAAGAAGGCTGAGCGCCGAAGAATTGATGCTTTTTAACTGTGGTGTTGGAGAAGACTCTTGAGAGTCCCTTGGCCTGCAAGGAGATCCAACCAGTCCATTCTGAAGGAGATCAACCCTGGGATTTCTTTGGAAGGAATGATGCTAAAACTGAAGCTCCCATACTTTGGCCACCTCATGTGAAGAGTTGACTCATTGGAAAAGACCCTGATGCTGGGAGGGATTCGGGGCAGGAGGAGAAGGGGACGACCGAGGATGAGAGGGCTGGATGGCATCACGGACTCGATGGACGTGAGTCTGAGTGAACTCCGGGAGTTGGTGATGGACAGGGAGGCCTGGCGTGCTGTGATTCATGGGGTCGCAAAGAGTCGGACACGACTGAGCGACTGAACAGAACGGAAGAGCGTAGAACTTCAGTGTTTTAAATCCTCCCTTCCTTGCAAAAAGGTGAATATGTGAGGTGATGGATGTGTTAATTAACTTGGTAGGAAGAGTCTGTTCACAGTGCACAGGTCTATCAACCTATCACGTTGTATGCTGTGAATATCATTTAGAAAATTAATAGGTGAGTCAGAAGTTGTGCCTTTCCCCTGATCGTTAGATCTGAAATTTGAACTCAGATCTGAGACCATACTTCAGTTGAAGTAATTTAATATATTACTCTCTTTATATGTTAAGAGTTTAGCCTACTGCCCTCCAGGCTTACCCATGCACTTAACAGAAATCAAACTGAAACTAATTAAAGCAAAAGAGGTTTATTGACTCATGGAATCTAAGGAAGGTTGAGTAGCAATAGGAAGAACAGATTTGCAGCTGAGCTCACATCTGGAGCAGTTGGAACTGGAACTCATGGTATCAGACTACTCCATCTCTTATTTTGACTTCGCTGTACATGTAGCTCTACTATATGTAGTTTCCATTTTATCCTACTGTTGATTGGCTTTTTCTACACATCAGAACATTTGATCTCCAATGGCTGTTAAATCTCACAGCCTTAGTCCCTGAAGAGGAAATGCCTGATGGTTGTTTAGGTCCCAAGTTAAAAAAAAGCCCCAGGGGAAGGACTACTTATTAGTGTTTCTTAGTTCTGGTGTCTGTCCCTGGACCAGTCAATTGTGGGGCAAGTTCATGTAAGAACATATCACTTGCAGGTATTCTGTAGTACTTGGGAAAGCGTACAGTATTCAAGAGAGTAGCCACGAGGTAGAGGAAAAGAATGGTCTTGTGCTTGGCATACAGTCCTATGAATATCCACTACAGTTGCTTGTTTCACTGTTATAATAGTGAAAAGTTGGAAGCAAGCTAAATATCCTGGAGTGAAGCTTGGTCAGTTAAATGGGTCATTAAATAGCTGTTAAAATTATGGTTATTAAGACCCTTGGGCTTCTCTGATGGCTCAGTGGTAAAGAATCTGCCAGCCAATGTAAGAGACAGGTTCAGTCCCTGTGTCGGGAAGATCCCCTGTAGAAGGAAATGGCACCCCACTCCAGTATCCTTGCCTGGGAAATCCTGAGGACAGAGGAGTCTGGCAGGCTACAGTCCATGGGGTCCCAAAAGAGTCAGGCACAACTTAGCTACTACACAATAACATATGAAGATACCCTCATGGTGCTACATAAAATGGAAACAGGATATAATGTTTTATATACAGTGTGTTTGCTTCTGTGAAACTTGAAAATTTCAGATTACTGAAACAAATTTACAAGGTAATATGACAGAGGATCGGGTTTCAAGCAGGAGCCACAGGTTTGATCCCTGGGTCAGAAAGATCCCTGGAGAAGGAAATGGCAACCCATTCCAGGATTCTTGCCTGGGAAATCCCATGGGCAGAGGAGCCTGGTGGGCTGCAGTCCATGGGGTCGCAAAGATCAGACACAAGTTAGAGACTAAACAACAGCAGCGTTGACAGAGGGTCACTGCAGTCCAGAGTCTGGTCCCTAACTTTGTAGATCCTGATCTTTCATCTTACCAGGCATCCAGAAACCATCATCACCATGAGGAACTGACTGATGCTAACCAAAGTTCACAGGAAACTGATATATAAATCATAATGTTAAGTTAATCATTTGCAAAGAAAAATACTATTTCCAGAGCATCAAGCAGATTCATACTGACTAGTCATGAGGCAGCAAACTTCTCTCCCTCCAGTGGTCTATATGAGCATCCAGACAATAATTAGAAGATTCCTCTGAAATTGTGGAATCAGGAAAAGGGGCTTAATATGAAGCACTCATAAATATTAGGGATAGAACTATCACTCACTCACAAACTCTGTCCTCAGATCACTCAGTTTATCTGAAAATACAGGTGTTAAATAGCTATCGAATTGTCTCTGTATAGAGTAGACAGGCTATTTTATTAGGCTCAGAACTCCCACTGAAGAAAATTAAAATATCTGAATGAAATGGAACAAAATGTCTTCCTAAAAGCATGGAATGATTAAGAATAGGTTGCTGAAAGTCAGACATTCTGCATCACAACCACTAGTTGGGAGACTGTTTGCCATTATGTTAAATGGGAGAAAGTATAATGTGTTAGATATTGGCCTAACCTCAACTGATTTCTCCCAATGAGAAATTGATGCTGGGAAGGATTGAAGGCAAAAGGAGAAGGGGGTGGCAGAGGATGAGATGGTCAGATAGCATTACTAACTCAGTGGACATGAATTTGAGCAAACTCCGGGAGATAGTGGCAGACAGAGGAGCTAGTGTGCTGCAATCTCTGGGGTCTCAAAGAGTTGGACACGACTTAGCAACTGAACAATAACAACTAACTAAAATACATTAACATATCTGTACATCGATCAGAGTGTCATGTTAGGGTGTAAAATGCTTGGGAACATCTTTCCTGATCACGATAGTTAATATGGTTGGTTATAAACAGTTGTTTTTGAGTAGTACATGACAAATAGATGAGCTTTTTAAAAATTATCATTTTACTGCATTCTTTCCTTAAATTGAAATATAATTGATATATGTTAGTTTCAGATGTACAACATGATTCAGTATTTGTAAATATTACCTCCACAATAAGGAGGCAATAACATCTATCAACATAGTTAGAAATTTTTTATGATGAGAATGTTTAAGAGCTACTTTTTTTCCCACTTTCAAGTATGCATAAACTCTAGTCATCATGTTGTACATTACATCCTCAAGACTTACTTATTTTGTAACTGAAAGTTGGTACTTTTGATCCCCTTCGCTCTTTTTGCCTACTCCCATAGTGGTAAAGAGGGCTTCTCAGGTGGCACTAGTGATGAAGAGTCTGCCTACTAGTGCCTGAGAGGCAAGAGACTCAGATTCGATCCCTGTGTTGGGAAGATCCCCTGAAGTAGGAAGTGGCAACCACTCCAGTATTCTTGCCTGGAAAATTCCGTGGACAGAGGAGTGGCAGGCTACATGGGACTGCAGAGAGTCAGATGCAACCAAGTGACCGAGCACACACATGTTGATAAAGAATCTGCCTGCCAGTGTGTGAGAGGCAAGAGACTTGGGTTTGATTTCTTGGACAGGAAGATTCCCTGGAGAAGGGAATGGCAACCTACTCTGGTATTCTTGCCTAGAAAATTCCATGGATAGAGAAGCCTGACAGGCTGTGGTCCATGGGGTCACAAAGAATCGGACACAACTGAGCATGCATGCACCTCTGGCAACCACCAGTCTCTTCTCTGTTATCTATGAGCTTAGGTTTTGTTTTTTTTCCTCTCTCTCTCTTAGTTCCACACATAGATGAGGTCATGTGGCCTTTGTCTTTCTCTGTCTGATTTTTTCACTTAGCGTAATGTTTTCAAGGTCCATCCATGTTTCAGATGGCAAGATTTCCCTTTTTATGACTAAATAATTTTCCATTTTGTACATAGAGCACATTTTGTTTATCCATCCATCCAATAGACACGTAGGTTGTTTCCATTCTTGCCTGTTGTACGTAATACTGCAATGAATGTGAGAGTGGATATGTCTTTTTAGGCTAGTGTTTTCCTTTTCTTTAGATAAATATCCAGTAGTGGAATTGCTCCATTATGTGGTTCTTCTAGTTTTAATTTTTAAAGGAATCTTCATTCTGTTTTTCATGGTACCTGTACCAGTTTACATTCCTACCGATAGTGCACAAGGGTTTCCTTTCTCCACATTCTTGCCAACACTTGTTGTTTCTTGTGTTTTGATAATAGCCATTCTAAGATGTGAGGTGATGTCTTATTGTGGTTTTGACTTGTGTTTTCCTGGTGATTAATGATGTTGAGTGTCTTTTCATGTGCCTGTAGTCCATCTGCATGTCTTCTTTGGGGAGAAATATCTGTTCAGATCCTCTGCCCATTTTTTTAATTGGATTTTTTCCCCCATTGAGTTGTATAAGTTCTTTATATATTTTAAGTATTAGCCCCTTATCAAATATGTGTTTTGCAAATATATTTTCTCAGTCTGTGGCTTATGTATTCATTCTCTTATAGAACAGGTTTTTATTTTTAATGAAAACATCAATTTTTTATTTAATATGTTGTGCTTTTGGTATCTATGTGCTTCTTCTAAGAAGTCATCACCAGTGAACACTGGGGTACATGTGTCTTTTTAAATATATATTACCATATGTAAAATAGACAGCTAATGGGAAGTTCCTGTATCACACAGGGAGCTCAGTGCAGTGTTCCGTGACAACCTAGAGGGCTGGGATGGGATAGGGTGTGGGAGGGAAGTTCAGGTGGGAGGGGACATATGTATACTTATGTATACAAATGTATTCACATAGTTGTATGCCAGAGATCAACACAACATTGTAAAGCAGTTATCCTCCAATTAAAAATAAATAAATTTAAAAACATAATCATCAGTCACTGATGTTTTGAACTAGGAGTTCAGTAGCTTTGCATTTTATGTTGAGGTTCACGAGCCATTTGAGTTTGTTTTGTTTGGAGTTTTTGACCATACTGTGTGTCTGTTCTGTGTGTTTAGTTCTCTGACCAGGGATTGAACCTGTGCCCTCAGCAGTGATAGTGTAGAGTCCTAACCACTGGACCACCAGGGAATACCCTGAGTTAGTTTTTGAAAAAAGTATTAGATCTGTGTCCAGATTCTTTTCTTCTTTTTTTTTTCTTTAGCATGTGGATATCCATTTGTTTAGCAGCACCATGTTTTTAAAATGCGCTTTTTCCATTGACTTGCCTTTGCTCCTCTGTCAAACATGAGTTGACTGTGTGGTTCAGTTTTGGGGCTATCAGTTCTGTTCCTCAGATCTATTTTTCTGTTTTGTAATGAAAACCACACTCTATTATTGTAGTCTTAAATATTAGCACCAAAAAAAAAAAGAAATACTTAGGTATGAATCTAACAAAATATGTGTAAGATGTATGTGAAGGAAACTGCAAAACTTTGATTTAAAAAAAAAAAGAAAATCTGTGGTTTGGTGGTGTAGTCTCTAAGTTGTGTCTGACTCTTGTAACCCCATGGACTATATAGGCTGCAAGGCTCTTCTGTCCATGGGATTTCCCAGGCAAGAGTACTGGAATGGGTTGCCATTTCCTTCTCCAAAAGAAAATCTAAATAGAGATATTCTATTATACATGGGTGGGAAGACTCATTATCATAAAGATCTTAGTTCTTCTCAACTTGATTTATGTATTTAGCACAATTCAAACAAAATCTCAGCAAGTCATTTTATGAACATTGACAAACCGATTGTGAAGTTTATATGGAAAGACAAAAATACCCAGAAGAGCTACATGATATTAAAGGAGATTAAAGTCATAGAACTGATTGACAGTACCTGATTTCAAAGCTTACTATAAAATATTGTAATCAAGACAGTATGTGTTATTGACAAAAGGATAGATATGTCAATGAAACAAAATAGCACAGCAGAGTGAGTTCCAATCCCAGTTCTGCTACTAAAACAAAAAGACATCTTTTCATGTGTTTGTTAGCCATCCGTATGTCTTCTTTGGAGAAATGTCTATTTAGTTTTTGGCCCATTTCTTGATTGGGTCATTTATTTTTCTGGAGTTGAGCTGCATAAGCTGCTTGTATATTTTTGAGATTAGTTGTTTGTCAGTTGCTTCATTTGCTATTATTTTCTCCCCTTCAGAAGGCTGTCTTTTCACCTTGCTTATAGTTTCCTTTGTTGTGCAGAAGCTTTTAATTTTAATTAGATCCCATTTGTTTATTTTTACTTTTATTTCCAGTATTCTGGGAGGTGGATCATAGAGGATCCTGCTGTGATTTATGTCAGAGAGTGTTTTGCCTATGTTCTCCTCTAGGAGTTTTATAGTTTCTTGTCTTACGTTTAGATCTTTAATCCATTTTGAGTTTATTTTTGTGTATGGTGTTAGAAAGTGATCTAATTTCATTCTTTTACAAGTGGTTGACCAGTTTTCCCAGCACCACTTGTTAAAAAGATTGTCTTTAATCCACTGTATATTCTTGCCTCCTT
>SJXQ01009031.1:144745-263218 GCA_006408695.1 Aepyceros melampus
GTATTACTCAGCCATTAAAAAGAATACATTTGAATCAGTTCTAATGAGGTGGATGAAGCTGGAGCCGATTATACAGAGTAAAGTAAGGCAGAAAGAAAAACACCAATACAGTATACTTACACATATATATGGAATTTAGAAAGATGGTAATGATAAACCTGTACGCGAGACAGCAAAAGAGACACAGATGTATAGAACAGCCTTTTGGACTCTGTGGGAGAGGGAGAGGGTGGGATGATTTAGGAGAGTGGCAGTGTAACATGTATGATATCATAAGTGAAACGAATTGCCGGTCTAGGTTCGATGCACAATGCAGGCTGCAGGATGCTTGGGACTGATGCACGGGGATAATCCAGAGAGAGGGTGTGGGGCGGGAGAGGGGAGGTGGGGCTCGGGATTGGGAGTTCATGTACACTCGTGGCTGATTCATGTCAATGTATAGCAAAACGAATACAGTATTGTAAAGCAAAACAAACTAAAAAATAAAAAATTAATTAAAATAAAAAAAAAAAACAAAAAAAGACATCCTACACACTGGAAGAAAATATTTGCAAATGATTCAACCAACAGGGGCTTAATTTCCAAAATATACAAACAGCTTCTACAATTCCATAACAAAAAAAAAAAACCTTCCCCTCAAAAAAACCAGAATACCTAAATAGACATTTTTCCAAAGAAGACATACAGATGGCTAACAGGCACATGAAAACATGCTCCACATCACTAATTAAAAATGCAAGTCAAAACTATAATGAGGTATCACCTCACGCCAGTCAGAATGGCCATCATCAAAATGGCCATCCTACACATTGTTGGAGAGGGTGTGGAGAAAAAGGAACCCCCCCTACAGCATTGGTGGGAATGTAAATTGTTGCAGCCACTATGGAAAACAGTATGGAGGGTCCTCAAAAACTAAAAATAGAGTTATCATATAATCTAGCAATCCCAGTCCTGGGCAAGTACCCACACAAAACTATAATTCAAAAAGATACATGAGCCCCTAATTCATAGTAGCACTGTTTACAATATCCAAGGCATGGAAACAACCTAAGTGTCCATCAGCAGATGAATGGATAAAAAAGACGTGAGTTACTATAAGGGCTTCCCTGGTGGTCAGCTGGTAAAGAATCCACCTGCAGTGCAGGAGACCTGGGTTCCATCCCTGGGTTGGGAAGATCCCCCTGGAGAAGGGAAAGGCTACCCACTCCAGGATTCTGGCCTGGAGAATTCCATGGCCTGTATAGCTCGTGGGTTCGCAAAGGGTTGTACACGACTGAGTGACTTTCACTTCACTGCACTTCTTCATACATGGAATATTACTCAACCATTATATATATATATGTGTGTGTGTGTGTGTATATGGATAAAGAAGATATGTTACATATATGTAACATAATATTTACTCAGCCATTAAAAAGAGCAAAATAATGCCATTTGCAGCAATATGGATGGACCTAGAGATTATCATGTTAAGCAAAGTAAGTCAGAAAAAGACAGGGACTTCCCTGGTGATCCAGCGGCTAAGACTCCATTCTCCCAATGCAGATCACTTGGATTCAATCCCTGTTTAGGGAACTGAATCCCACATGCTGCAACTGAGAGTTCACATACCTCAACTAAAAGAATCCTGCGTGCTACAATGAAGACCTGGCACAGCCAAATAAATAATTTTTTTTTAAAGAGACAAATACCATATGATATCACTTATATGTGGAATCTAAAATACAACACAAATGAACATGTCTGAAAAACAGAAACAAACTTACAGACATAGAGAACAGACTTGTGTTGCCCAGGAAGAAGCAGGTTGAAGGCGGGAAGGACTGGAGTTTGGTAGCAGATGGGAACTATTATATGCAGGATGGATAAACAACAAAGTCCTACGGTATGGCACAAGGAACTACATTCAGTATCCTGTGATAAACCAAAATGGAAAAGAGTGTGAAAACGGATATATGTATAACTGAGTCAGCTTGCTGTAAAGCAGAAATTAAACACAACATTGTAAATCAACTATACTTCAGTAATGTTTAAAAAATAAAAATAATTATTATAAGATGTAGTAAGAGCTTGGTAAATTTTATCTATTGTTCATGTTCTTATTTGATCCTGACAACAAGATTCATGAAAAAGAGGCAGATTAGGTATTATTTCTGTTTTATAGATCAGGAAATAGAATTTAAGGGCTATTACCATCTAACAAAGAGCAAGTGGTTAGGGGCTTCCCTGGTGGCGCTAGTGGTAAAGAACCTACCTGCCAGTGCAAGATAGGCTGGTTCAGTCCCTGAGCCAAGAAGATCCTTTGGAGTAGGAAATGGTAACTCCAGTATTCTTGCCTGGTGAATCCCATGGACAGAGGAGCCTGGCAGGCTACAGTCCATGGGGCTGCAAAGAGTTGGACATGACTGAGCGACTAACACACACTTTGTTTATTGTGAATAGTACTGCTCTGAGCATAGGTATATATATCAATAGCCTGCTTTCAGTTCTTTTGGGTTTATACCCAGAAGTGCATAATAGATCTATTGGATCGTATGATAATTCTGCTTTTAATGTTTTGAGGAACCACTCTACTGTTTTCTAAAGCAGCTGTACCATTTTACATTTTATCAGCAGTTTTTCAAATTTTATCTGCTTTTGTGTACCAATAAGCTGTATTTTTCTAGGACTTTGTCTAATTCATCAAACTTTCAAATTTATTAACAGTGTTTGTAATGTCTTTGGTATTTGTAGTAATACATTTTTTCCATTTATATTGGTTACTTCAACCTTTTTTCTCATTTTATAAAAGTTTGTGTTGTCTGGAATTTATCACTTTATTTATCTTTTCAGGTAATTGATTTTGTGCTTTGTTGATCTTCTTTTTGTTTGTTTGTTTATTTTGTTCATTTGCTCTTACCCTTCTGTAAGATTATTCTGCTGTTGGTCACACACTCTTTGGATACGAGTGGTTTGTGGATTTGTGGTTTGCTTATGCTCACTTGGGTTTGTGTGATTGTTTTTTCCACCCCTTCCAAAACAATTTTTTAGAGGTACCCTGTTTTTTCTCTGTATGTTTTAATGAAGAAAGTATATTGGAGTGAAAGAAAGGGGTCTTAGAATAGACATCATTTTTCAGCACTAGGCTTTAATCATTACAGCCATATTTAAAATTCTAGCCGACTCTGGTTGACAAGATTATCAAACGAAGCTTGTAACAGTGTTTCTGTCTCTCTTTTTTTCCCCTTCCCTGGCAGGACCCGTTGGGGCCCAGCCCCTACTCATGGTGCCCAGAAGACCTGGCTATGGCACCATGGGCAAACCCATTAAATTGCTGGCTAACTGTTTTCAAGTTGAAATTCCAAAGATTGATGTCTACCTCTATGAGGTAGATATTAAACCAGACAAGTGTCCTAGGAGAGTGAACAGGTAAGAATTAAGAGGTCACAGAGATCTTTTACTGTTGGTTTTTATCTTTGCTTTAGAAATTATGTTTATCTTGTATGTCTAAATAGCAGTGTTTAATGTCTAACATTTTGACCAAGAACACATGGTAATTTTCTTTGAAATTGACTGTACTTCAGAGGTGTGATAATGGGGGAAATCTACAAATAGTCTTGAAATTTTTCTATTATAGTAACCTCATGTGTTTTCTCTGTGATAATAGAAAAGGTCCAGCTCATTGTTACATGCTCTTAAAATCAGACTGAGCATTTTTTTTCCTTTGCTATTAGGTAATATCTATCTGTGCTTTCTTTTCTCTTCCCACCCACCTTGACCTGATTTACCCCTTCTGTAATGTTCCCTTTGAGATGATGGTGATGTCATGGTTTTATGCCTTCCCATCCTCAACTCGTCTAACTGTTCCCTACTCTTATATAGGAACAAGTATATATGTATATACTGCTCTCTCACTCCCTCCAAATACTATGGATGTGGATATGGTTTAGGTAATACAGGAAATGTGAAAGGAATTTATGACATGATGTACACCACAAACGAGGTTTTTTTAATTGGTTTTTTACAATGTTGTGTTAGTTTCTGCTGTACAACAGCATGAATCATCTATAAGTATACATACACTCCCTCCCTCTTGAACCTCCCTCCCACTCCCTCCAGGTCACCACAGAGCGCTGAGCTGAGCTCCCTGTGCTGTACAGCAGCTTCCCGAGCTCTCTGTTTACACACAGTAGTGTACACATGTCACCGCTACTCTCGATTTGTACCACCCTCTTCTTGCCCCCTCCTGTGAGATAAGATCCATAAGAAATATGAAACAAATTAGTACCAAGAAACTTTGTAATAACATGTAACAGAAAACCCCTATCATATGAATGTTATAATTAACATGTAATACGGAGTTCTTTCTGAGGTCAGGAGGCAAGTTGTAGAGTATTACAAGTGGAGAAACCTAAGGTATCAGCTAACCTGATAACTTTTTTTCCCCCGATACCTTTTTTATAGCTGAAATCCAGATAGGTTGAGAGGCTTATTCAACAACTCTTGTTAGTAGCAAATGTGAGACCAGAACTCCAGAATCCTGACTTGATAGTCGTTAAGAAATAATTTCTAAAGCAAGAAGGGAAGGAATTGAATTAATCTAAAGAGCTGGTAGAATTGCAGATAGCTGTAGTAAAGAAAGCACTTTTTTTTTTTTTTTTTTAAAGATAAGGCAGCAGTAACAAAGATACAAACTCCAGGAGATAGTGAAGGACAGGGAAGCCTGGCGTGCTGCAGTCTATGGGGTCGCAAAGAGTCGGACATGACTTAGCGACCGAACAACAACAAAGGTATGGCAGTTGAGGAGAACCAGGTGTACTGACCTAAGCCAGGCTTAACGGGGAGGTTCTAGTCAGTCACTGCAGTGCTTGCCATCTATGAGTGGATGATTACCTAATCTTGCTGTAGCCTCCAGCTCTTTGCTGAGCTTTGGACTGACACCTTACCATCTATAAAGGACTTCAAACAACTTATTCTCTGAATCCTCCTCCCCACACTCTGCTCATGTTGCTATATTCTTTTTCTTTACCTAAATTCCCAAACTAGACCTTCCTTTTCCTCCTATTGGTGATCATGTCCTATTGCTTCTTTTTCAGAAATTATTCCCTAATCTGGCCCCCTCTATCCATATTACTGCCACCTTGGTTTCAGACTCTTATTTGTTGCCTAGACTATTGTAATGACCTTGTCTGCCCTAACATCGTTTCTCTCTCTATTCTCCTTACATATCTACACTTTTGGCATAGTTATCCTTTTAAGTAAGAAATCTGATTATTTCACCCCCCTACTTTTAAACGTGTTCAGGTGCCTATTGCCTACAGAATAGCATCCCAAGTTTAGTATAGTATGCCCTTCTTAGTTTGGCTCTAACCTTCATCTTTTTTCATATTCTGAAACTCCTACTTGGAATGCCCTCTCTGCCTTTGTCTATCTGGCAAACTTCTATTATTTTTCAGGATGAACCTTTTGAACTCCATAGTCAGCAGTTTATTAATCGATGGAGTATACTGCACAACAAATTCCCTCACATCTTTAAAACCCATTAGATTTGAAGAATAAAGACATCACCCACTGAATCTGGACATCATTAAAATGTGCTTTAAATATTCTTTGGGAAAAGGGACACAACACTTCTACTCAGGAGAAACATGCAGTCCAAGTCTTTTTATTTTCTTTATAGCCATTGTGACAACGAATTCATGGAGAATGGGCTCAGCAGTTCAGGCTTCTTCCCACTGGTTTTTACAGAGTGTGCGTCTCTGGGTGGAGCAAGCTGGCGCTTCAGCTGAACCCAAATAGTTTTCTTTTCGGCTCCCTTCTTTTTCTAATCACTTTCCTTTACACACGTCAGGAAGCCGTCTTGGCTCTTAGACTGCTTAATGTGCTCCATGTGCACATTAATTCTCTTGGCAAGAACCTTGCCCTTAACTTGTTTGTTTACCGGATGCCAGCAGCATGCTAGGTTACACTGTAGACTCTTCCAGTTTTGCCGCAGTAACATTTATGGGGCATTCCTTGTCAAGAATGGTGCCCTCCCCTTGGATCTACAATGCCACCTCTCTTGTTGATGCGTGTGATGTATGTGGCCACAGGAGCACCTGCATGTTTCCTAAAAGGCCTAGAGAACACACAGCAAGTACCTTTCTTTCCTGCCTTCGTGTTGGTCATTTTGGAAAAACGCTGGAGGATGGCGGTTCCAGCTGAAAGGCCAGCCCATTCTACTAGACCTTGTAGTACTTGATTGGTATGCACTTTTGTTGTAATATTTTTAGTACAATATTTATTGCTACCTCCTTCTCTCAGCGTAACCTCTTCATGAAAAGTTATATTCTTTATCATCATCCGTGTAGCCTTGATCTTAGCTCAGTGATTGGCACAGAGTAAATAAAATGAATGAAATGCTTATAAAACTAAAAGGGGATGAGTGTATTGGTGAGAGACAGGAAAGAGAACTGGACATTACAGAGGGCTCCGTATGCCTAGATATGGATGTTCAATGCCCTATCCTCTCTCCTAGAATTTGCAGGTTAGTCTTTATCATAGTATCCTTTTCTTTTGTCTGTCTTTGTGCTTGCAGGGATCACCCATCTCATGCTGCACTCTCAAATTCTCTTTTTCTTGTTTCTCAAAACTAGGGTGTTAATGTGTAAATTTGAACAAAGGATAATCCTTACCTTTCTGGTCGATGTTTACATTTTTAAAAGGCATTTATTAATCTAAAGAAATCTCTTAACCAATAAAATGTCTAAGGCAGATATTTCTTAGCTGAATTTCTTATTATCGCCTCTCCAGCTTGCCCTGCCTGAAAGAATTGTCCTAAACTTTAGCAATATATAGTGGAGAATTCTTAAATGTTATTTATTGAATAGGAAAATTATATAATGATAACATTAGAAACAGAGATCAAAATTTGCTGGATTATGGAGAAAGCTAAGGAATTCCAAAAAAATTTGCCTCTATTTCATTGACTATGCCAAAGACTTTGACTGTGTGGATCATAATAAACTGTGGAAAGCTCTTAAAGAGGTGGAAATACCAGACCATCTTACCTGTCTTCTGAGAAATCTGTTTGTGGCTCAAGAAGCAACAGTTAGAACCCTGTATGGACAGAGTTGTCTGCTGCCACCCTGATTGTTTAACCTGTACACCAAGCACATCATGAAAAATGCCCGGCAGGATGAACTCATCCAAGCTGGATTCAAGATAGCAGGAGAAACATCGACAGCCTTAGATATTTGGATGATACACTCTAATGGCAGCAAGCTATGAGGAACTAAAGAGCATCTTGATGAGGGTAAAGGAGGAAAGTGAAAGAGCCGGCTTAAAACTAAATATTAAAAAAAACTAAGATTACAGCATCTGGCCCTATCACTTCATGGCAAATAGAAGGGGAAAAGGTGGAAGCAGTGACAGATTTCCTTGTCCTGGGCTCTGAAATCACTGTGGATGGTGACTGCAGCCATGAAATCAGAAGATGATTGCTTCTTGGCAGGAAAGCTATGACAAACCTAGACAGTGTGTTGCAAAGCAGAGACATTACTCTGCCGACAGAGGTCTGTATAGTCAAGGCTATAGTCTTCCCAGTGGTCACATATGGTTGTGAGAGTTGGACCATAAAGAAGGCAGAGCACCTTCAAACTGTGGTACTTGAGAAGACTCCTGAGAGTCCCTTGGACAGCAAGGAGATCAAACCAGTCAATCTTAAGGGAAATCAACCCTGAATACTCGTCTGGAGGACTGATGCTGTAGCTGAAACTCCAGTATTTTAATCATTTAATGCAAACAGCTGACTCATTGGAAAAGTCCCTGATGCTGGGAAAGATTAAGGGCAGAAGGACAAGAGGGCATCATAGGATGAGATAGCTGGATGGCATCACCAATGCAATGGACATGAATTTGGGCAAACTTCAGGAGGATGGTGAGGGACAGAGAGGGCTAGCATGCTGCAGTCCATGGGGTAGCAGAGAGTCAGACATGACTGTGTGACTGAACAACAACAGTGTTAGAACAACAAAATCACTTGAAGACAAAATGGGTTGGAATTGAGGGAATGATAGGAGTTGGAGGCTCGGGACTTAGAGGTATGTCAGTTAAGGTTTTATTTTTTAGTATTTCAGATGAGTCTCTCATAAGAGACTGAGGCAGTAGCAGAAATGTTGGGTAAAAAAGACCAAAATTATTTATGTTAGATTTGTTCTTTTTCTTACCTTTTTTTGGTAAAGGAATAATCACATGTTATATGTGTGTATATGAAGTTGTGTACCACAGGTTTCAACATGTTGGTTAAATTTGAGAGGAACATATATATAATAAATTAGGGTGGTACATTCTGGTTTTAACTTACAGCCCTGTTGACATCCCTGATTGCATTTCATCTTTATATTGTTTTGTCTTCTTATGTTATTTGTCAGTAGAAGTAAAGGATCTGTAATTCAGATGTTTCCAAATGGAAATTTTTTAATCATGTACCTTTTATTTGAGTTTTGACAGGAGCTAGAGGATTTCTTTGGGACTCTAAAATTGGCATTAACCAACTTTATACTTTGTTAATAATACTGACTTAATTTTATGTCAGCATCCACGAAACTTATTCCTTTTGTTTCCTTCAGAAGACTAGTTTTTGTTTTCACTTTTTGCAGTATTACATACAGCTAGTCATTTAAATTGTCAATGGGCTTCCTAAATTGGTTCAGTTCTTAAACTTCAAAAACTAGAATTCCGAAAGTTAGAAGAAACTCAATAGAACTTTACAGTGCCTTTTCAATATTAACTAAATAGTTATAAGCCAAAATATAGCAGTATTTAAATCAACACATATGAGGTTTCTCTTGTCCATATGCCACATGCTTAAATATTTGGAACTATGACATTAATCATACTAGTAGAATGATGTATTGCAGCCAAGCAAGTTTCCACTTTAGTCAGAAGAGTTTTCTTGGACAAAATATGCAGGAAATGCTTGTGAATCATCTTGTGAGTCAGTTTTTCTACCTTAGATTTTCTTTCTGTTACTTTTTTGTCCTTTCCTCACTTCTTTTCAGCAGTGTGTATCTATATATTTCTTTTTTTTCCCTATTTAATGTTTTGATTTTAAAATCATCATTAGTTAAAAGAGTAAAGCAGGTTTCAGATGTTTCTAGGTGCTTTTTCACAAGTGAATGGTATTAATAACTAAAAGTTAATTTTTAGAAGTATTATGACCTAGAGTGTAAAATCTGTAACTTGAGGTTTTTATGCTCGTTTGTCCAACTACTAAATATATATCAGGGTAAATCCTCAGTAGGCTGTTATGTACTTATTCAAAGTTGTTAAATAGTGAAATAGATGTGAAAATTGTATATGCAGCATGATTATAAATGCAAGATCTACTTGTATAAAGATTTGAAGGAATCTTGAAAGGGTAATAGAGTGATCAAAATTTTGATTTAATTTTCTTTCATAAACTAAACATTATCTTACAGTCATTATATTAGGATGATTGTGCTTACTCACTCAGTCGTGTCAGTTGTGACTGTTTGCCACCCTTTGGACTGTAGCCTGTCAGGCTCATCTGTCCATGGGATTTTTCAGGCAAGAATACTGGAATGAGTTGCCATTTCCTTCTCCACAGGATCTTCCTGACCCAGGAACTGAACCTGCGTCTCCTGTGTCTGCTGCATTGCAGGCAGATTCTTTACCCATTACTATTCTATTACGATTAATGACATAGTGCTGAATATTTTTGCATATCGCATACGGATGTAATATAATTCTGATGGTTGAATTTTAGAAGGAAAAAATAAATTATATTGAAAAGATTTTGGCTTTTACTTAGAAATCATCACAAGTCAAGAGTGTTTGAAGAAACTCTCTTTTGTTATTAGGAATATTATTGACAGTGTTATTACTAGGGTAGTGTTCCAAGAAAGGGACATTCTTTTTTTAAATAGCAACTTTATTGATATACAATTCACACAGTACACAGTTCACTCATTTAAAATGTACAATTCAGTGTTATTTAGTATGTTTACAGTGATACTGTACAACCATCACCCCAGCCATACTTTAGAACATTTTGTCCTCTGCCAAAGAAATCTCTTACTCATTAGCAGCCACTCCCCATTTCATCCCTCCCTGCATCCCTGCCCACCACTAGCCTACTCTCTGGCTCTGTAGATTTGCCTTTTCTGGACATTTCAATATAAATGGAAGCATACAGTATGTGGCCTTTTGTGTGACCAACCTCTTTCATTTCACATGTTTTCACATAATGTTGTAACAGAAAGAAGTGAAAGTGTGAGTCGCTGAGTCGTGTCCAACTCTATGCAGCCCCCAGACTGTAATCCACTAGTCTTCTCTGTCCATGGGATTCTCCAGGCAAGAATACTGGAGTGGGGTAGCCACTTCCTTCTCCGGGGATCTTCCTAACCAGGGACTGGATCCGTGTCTACCTGCATTGCAGGCAGATTCTTTACCGTCTGAGTCACCAGGGAAGACCCTTAATGTTGTAGTATCTATTAGTATTTCATTACTTTTTATTACTTAATAAGATCCCATTGTATGGATATTTTGTTTGCTTGTTGATGGACGTGTGAGTTGTTTGCACTTTTTGTCTCTTAAGATTTATGTTGCTGTTCACATTCATGTTTTCATTTTTCTTGAGTGTATACCCAAGAGTGGAATCAAGTAGTAACTCAGTGTTTAATCTTTTGAGGAACTGCCAGAGTCTTCCAAAGTGGATGCATCATTTTACATTCCTGATAGCAGTGTGTGGTGATTCCAGTTTCTCTACATCCTGATTAACATTTGTTATCTATCTTTTTCACTAGCTATCTTAATAAATGTTGAGTAGTATCACGTTGTTACTTTGATTTGCATTTCCCTGATGGCTAATGATGTTGAGCATCTTTTTGTGTACTTATTGGCTATTTGGATATTTTCAGAGAAATGTCTGTCCAAGTCTTTTGCCCATTTTTAAATTAAATTATTTGCCTATTTTGTTACTAAGTTGTAGGAATTCTTTATACCTTATCAGATAAGATAATTTGCAAAAGTTTCTCCTTTTGTGCACTTTGCCTTTTTTACTTCCTTTTAAAATTTTTTCTTTTTTTCTTGCAATTGAGATATAGTTGATTTACAATACTATATTAGTTTCAGATGTACTACATAATGATTCGACATTTAATAGATTATATTCCATTATATTCCATATAATTTCCTTTATAAAATATTGGCTATATTCCTTTTGCATTTTCACTTTCTTTGGAACACATTTTTTATTTTGATGAAGTCTAGTTATTATTTCTTTTGTCAGCTGTTCTTTTGGTGTGTTTTGAGGGGTATACTTCTGATTAAATGATTTAGAAGATATACCCAAAAAAACACTGCCAGTGAAAATTAAATGGTTTAGTTTTACATGTTCAGCTGTCTTGGGAAACTATACTATGCAAAATATATCATTTTTAAAAAGCACGTTTTATTTTCCTTGTTAGTTGTTAGTCACTTGTAAGTAGCATCTAAATAAATTACTCACTAATCTTTTGGCTGATATTCCTACAATATATTTGAAATTCAAAGGTACTTTTTCAAAGATACTGTTGTAAATAAAGATATGTCTAAACATAGGGACTAGTAGGTAGGGTTTATTTTTAACATCTATCGATTTGTGTAGATTTAAATTACAATAACAGCTGTATAGTATTCCATTGTAGGATGTGCCTTGATTGTTTACTTCTAGCCTGCTCCTTTTTTTTTCTTAGACTGAGTTAATCTAAAGCAGTTATCCGAATATGCTATATTACTGTACCAATTAAGAATGCTATTGGTACTAGATTTCAACATTTATGAATCTGACTAGAACTATAATTCTAAATTGTACAGTAACTTTTAAAAACTTAAAGATCGTTTTTTAAATCTTCCCTATGTTTTCTTAACTGTTGAATTTATTATGCGTCTGTTTTGTGTCAGGCACTGTGCTAAGCTCTGGGGATAACAAGATAAATAAGACATGATTCCTGCCAAGGATTTTATAGTCTGTGTAGAGTGACATGTTCTGTGAGATGTGTGGAGTATTGATTCCCAATTTTGGTTATGGAGGTAGATAGAGTAGATGACATGCTATCTGAGCTGAATAGTTGCCCCTGCCCCTGGTGCAGCAGGGGAAAGAATACCCCGTATAGAGAACATGAGTAAAGGTATGACATGTTAATGTAACAGAAATTGGCCAGTATAAATAGAGTAGATAGAGTCTGAAAAGTTGGCCAGGGAATAGGTTATAAAGGATCTTAAATCCATGCTGCTGCTGCTGCTGCTGCTGCTGCTAAGTTGCTTCAGTCGTGTCTGACTCTGTGCGACCCCATAAACGGTAGCCCACCAGGTCCCCCGTCCCTGGGATTCTCCAGGCAAGAACACTGGAGTGGGTTGACTAAGGCTTGTGAATTCAGGTCCGTCTAGTCAAGGCTATGGTTTTTCCTGTGGTCATGTATGGATGTGAGAGTTGGACTGTGAAGAAGGCTGAGCACCGAAGAATTGATGCTTTTGAACTGTGGTGTTGGAGAAGACTCTTGAGAGTCCCTTGGACTGCAAGGAGATCCAACCAATCCATTCTGAAGGAGATCAGCCCTGGGACTTCTTTGGAAGGAATGATGCTAAAGCTGAAACTCCAGTACTTTGGCCACCTCATGCGAAGAGTTGACTCATTGAAAAAGACTTTGATCCTGGGAGGGATTGGGGGCAGGAGGAGAAGGGGACGACCGAGGATGAGATGGCTGGATGGCATCACGGACTCGATGGACATGAATCTGAGTGAACTCTGGGAGTTGGTGATGGACGGGGAGGCCTGGCGTGCTGCGATTCATGGAGTTGGACATTACTGAGCAACTGAAGTGAACTGAACTGAGAGAGCCATGTTCCCATGGATAGAGGAGCCTGGTGGGCAACAGTCCATGGGGTCGCAAAGATTCGGCCACGACTGAGTGACTTCACACACTCATTCAGCAATAAATAAATATATTTATTTATATACAGAAATTAATTTTTTAATTATTAAAAAATATACTAGTATTTTAACTTTGCATAACTATCAAAAAATTAAAGGTAGAAAACAATATTTGAAATAAACTAAGACTATAGTAATTTGAAATGTTCTGATTTCTGTACCAGAAACCTGAGAGAATATGTGCTACACACTTGAACAGAAAAGAGTTACAGCTTGCTGAAAATGAATGAATGAGTGAGAGTTTCACTGTTAACTCACATTACAGAAATCCCATTATTCCCCTAGGATTTCTTGTATACCTACATGTGCTGTTACACCTGACCATCTCATGTGGACTGAGGGCACCAGTGTCAACCTCTACTCATGAGTATTCCTCCATCTTGATTAGTAATTGTTAGATGAAAATTAAATATAAATACTTATAACGATTTTTTCTCATACTCCAGCATACCCCCTAGCACCTCTAGTACTTGCTTTTTTAAATTTGAAGTATAGTTGATTTATAACATTAGTTTCAGGTGTATAGCTTAGTGATTCAGTATTTTTTGCAATTATACGTCATAGTTTCTTAGAAGATAATGGTTATAATTTCCTGTGCTATCCTCTTTGCTGATCTGTTTAATATTTTATGCTGCTGCAGCAGCTGTTTAATCACTAATTTGTGTCCAACTCTTTGCGACCCCATGGACTATAGCCAACTAGATTCCTCTGTCCATGGGATTTCCCAGGTGAGAATACTATAATGGCTTGCCATTTCCTTCTCCAGGGGATCTTCCCAATTCAGGGATCGAACTCACATCTCCTGCATTGCAGGCAGATTCTTTACCACTGAGCCAGCAGGGAAGAGGTGGTAGTTAAAAGCTAGGGAGAGTGCATAGAGTCAAGATGAGAAGACTGAGAACAGATTGCTGGGATAAGACTCGGGTTTGTCAGTGAAGACACTTAGGAGATTGGAAAGGTAGGAAAACCAGGACAAAGTAGAAGGTGTTTCAGAGAAAGTCAGTCGAGTATCATGATTTTCAAGGATAGATCACAGTTGCAGATGCTCAAAGAAACCAGGAATATAGAGACTGAAAAGAGGCTGTGTCTGAAGAAGTCAATGGTGGTCTGAAGGAGAGTGTTGTAGAGGAGAATTGTTAGTGTAAGCCACCTTGAGTTTAAAATCTATTACGCAATCTAGTCTGTCAATCATTTGTGAATACTAGAAGTGTTTACTAGATTAACTATTGTGGTTATGTAAGGTTATGAAAGAATTCACGCCCGTGTGAACTGGCAGTAAAGATAGTTTATGGTGAAATGCTCTGATGTACTATGAATTTTGTAAAGTATTAAAAATTTGATCTAAAGTATAACACTGAGAGAGCCATGTTCCCATGGATAGAGGAGCCTGGTGGGCAACAGTCCATGGGGTCGCAAAGATTCGGCCACGACTGAGTGACTTCACACACTCATTCAGCAATAAATAAATATATTTATTTATATACAGAAATTAATTTTTTAATTATTAAAAAATATACTAGTATTTTAACTTTGCATAACTATCAAAAAATTAAAGGTAGAAAACAATATTTGAAATAAACTAAGACTATAGTAATTTGAAATGTTCTGATTTCTGTACCAGAAACCTGAGAGAATATGTGCTACACACTTGAACAGAAAAGAGTTACAGCTTGCTGAAAATGAATGAATGAGTGAGAGTTTCACTGTTAACTCACATTACAGAAATCCCATTATTCCCCTAGGATTTCTTGTATACCTACATGTGCTGTTACACCTGACCATCTCATGTGGACTGAGGGCACCAGTGTCAACCTCTACTCATGAGTATTCCTCCATCTTGATTAGTAATTGTTAGATGAAAATTAAATATAAATACTTATAACGATTTTTTCTCATACTCCAGCATACCCCCTAGCACCTCTAGTACTTGCTTTTTTAAATTTGAAGTATAGTTGATTTATAACATTAGTTTCAGGTGTATAGCTTAGTGATTCAGTATTTTTTGCAATTATACGTCATAGTTTCTTAGAAGATAATGGTTATAATTTCCTGTGCTATCCTCTTTGCTGATCTGTTTAATATTTTATGCTGCTGCAGCAGCTGTTTAATCACTAATTTGTGTCCAACTCTTTGCGACCCCATGGACTATAGCCAACTAGATTCCTCTGTCCATGGGATTTCCCAGGTGAGAATACTATAATGGCTTGCCATTTCCTTCTCCAGGGGATCTTCCCAATTCAGGGATCGAACTCACATCTCCTGCATTGCAGGCAGATTCTTTACCACTGAGCCAGCAGGGAAGAGGTGGTAGTAAAAGCTAGGGAGAGTGCATAGAGTCAAGATGAGAAGACTGAGAACAGATTGCTGGGATAAGACTCGGGTTTGTCAGTGAAGACACTTAGGAGATTGGAAAGGTAGGAAAACCAGGACAAAGTAGAAGGTGTTTCAGAGAAAGTCAGTCGAGTATCATGATTTTCAAGGATAGATCACAGTTGCAGATGCTCAAAGAAACCAGGAATATAGAGACTGAAAAGAGGCTGTGTCTGAAGAAGTCAATGGTGGTCTGAAGGAGAGTGTTGTAGAGGAGAATTGTTAGTGTAAGCCACCTTGAGTTTAAAATCTATTACGCAATCTAGTCTGTCAATCATTTGTGAATACTAGAAGTGTTTACTAGATTAACTATTGTGGTTATGTAAGGTTATGAAAGAATTCACGCCCGTGTGAACTGGCAGTAAAGATAGTTTATGGTGAAATGCTCTGATGTACTATGAATTTTGTAAAGTATTAAAAATTTGATCTAAAGTATAACTCTACTCTGTATCTTTAAACTTTATCTTGACAGAAAAGTATTTATTGGCTACACTCTCTGCTACTTAGCACAGAGATATGAAGTTAAATTAGAAGTTGGAAGGATACTAGGAGAGGCTATCAGCTATTTTCATTGTGTTTTATAAACCACTGGGTGATTTTAGCATCTTGTTATATCTTAGCAGTATTGTTATACCTTCTCCAGTATTCTTGCCTGTAGAATCCTCATGGACAGAGGAGCCTGGGGCTACAGTCCATGGGGTCACAAAGTTGGACACGACTGAGTGACTCAACACAGCACACACTTTAGCCATCTTCCTTTATTCTGTCTGTGCTGTAGTCACAGATTAATTTATTAGCTGGGAATACTAAATTAAGGTGAAAAGTCACTTTAGAGGAATATATTATTTCATGCCTTCTCCTAAAGACTAATGTAATATTTCCCATTCTACCTTTAGGGAGTAGAAAATTAAGAGGTACTTAAAAATGAGATGAATGAAGATGGGTGTCTGAGAGTTTATAGTAAAATTAACAGGAAAGGAAAATAATTTCCTCTCCTTTTTTATGTTAAAATTTCCCTCTCCTACCATTTTTCTGTTGTATGAGTCAGGTGATAAAGTGGAACTTACTGAAACCAATATTAAATTTTACTTTACAGTCTGTGCACCAGAGCATGATGGAATCAAAAGACTTGGTACCAGAATGTAGGAAGTGGTGGTTGAGGTAAGAGTGGGAAGGTAGGCTGTAGCCCTTTGTAAGACCTAATGTACTCAGGTAGGTTCCATTTTTTGTAGTGATTGCCAGATATTTTTCAGAATTTAAAAATTGTATCCTGAGGTTCCTCAAAAATGCATCATTCTTTGCAAGAATTCTTCCTTCTTCAGACTAAGATTATTAGTAAAAGGAAGCCACTGAAAACTGGTTAGACGTTCTTATTCCCAGTTATTTAGATTTTCTTTCCTGCATGCTTTTTTAGAAGTTAAAATATTTTATATATTTTGGTTATTGTAGCTTTACTTTTTATTGTAAGCTAAGAAGCTGGCTTAACAATACACACTTAAAATATTGTTCTGAAATTTCTACATTTGAACAAAAGACCCCCCCTCATTGTTATAATAAAAGGCTAATGCTCCCCAACTACACTATGGAGAAAATTCCATTCACAGTTTCTGTTCATTACCAGCATTCATTCTTTGTATTATTTACAGTATTTGATGCTGGTACATTATAGTGTATCTGTTAGTTGTTTGGAAGAGTTCAGTATATCAGTATAATTCTTAAAGCACTTTTTGAGATAATTATGCTTAAATTTTTATATAAAAATAGTACCATTCATATTTATTTTTTCCCCTCAAGATACTTTCACTGTTATCACACATCATCCCTGTAACAGTCCAAGACTATTACCTCAGTTTTATTGATAAAGGAACTAAATTTAGAGAGGCCAAGTAAATTTCCTAACAATTTAGTGGCGGAATAAGACTAAAACCTCTTGTCTGCTTATCTTTTCTCCAGTAGTTATGTTACCACATATTATAAAGATTTTTCAATTGGCCATTTCTCAGTTCAGACTTTCATCATAATTCAGTGAGTACTTTTGCTGCTCTAGCTGACTACATGACAAGATAAATTAGTATTTTGGAGAGCTTTTCCTCTAGTTTTACATCCCTTCCTGATGGACATTCTGATAAACTACCACTGTATCATTTGAGATAAAAAGTGAAAAGTTGCAGTCCCTGGATTTGTCAGTTTGTTAACTTGAATAATAAAATTCTATTAAAAGTCAAATATATCATTTAATTACATTGTATTAGAGGTTAAAGTTAAAATTGCTCAATGTGTCTTTAATTCTAATACCGTTCTGTAAAGACTCTGAAGTCTCGAGTTCAAATCAGTTTTTGATGTAATTACTCATAAAGCAGTCTCTGTATCTTATATTATTATAAAATCTGCAATTTCATATTTGATATTCTCTTAATTAAATTTTACTGTTAGAGGGGATTGTACACATTATTCATTTTGATCTTCTAGTTGCTATCTTCCCTTACATAACTGCTCCTGAACAGTTCTATCAAGGATGAACTCAGGTACTTTTTGAGATAGTGTAAACCACTTGTGAATAACTCTGGTGGTTAGAAAATGTTGGAAATTTTTGTTGCCAAATACTGCTCCTTATATTTTCCAACTATTTGTCTGATTTCTGTCCTCCCATACAAGGAAGATGCTCAGATTTTCACATGACAGTCTGTCAAAATAACTGAAGACTTCTCTAATTTCCTTTGACTCCTTTTTATTTCCAGACTAAGAGTCTTTACTTTGATTTATTTTTATTTATATTATGTGAGGTTCGGTCAGAATTATCTTCTTCTGCTTGTGTTTCATCTGTTAGGATCTTAAGTTTTTTCCAAATTGAACAGAGTACTCCAGAATTTGAAATGACCTGTGTAATAGATGGTGGGAAGGTTACCTGCCTTATACTGGCTATTTAAATATATGCAACCTGAGTTCTTTAATTTTGAAGAAACTACATCACAATATTAGTTCATTTTGGGTTTATAGTCATCTAAAGCTCCCTGGTGGCTCAGATGGTAAAAAATCTGCATGCAGTGCAGGAGACCTGGGTTCTATCCCTGGATTAGAAACACCTCCTGGAGGAGGGCATGGCAACAAACTCCAATGTTCTTCCCTGGAGAATCCCATGGACAGAGGAGCCTGGCGGGCTACAGTCCATGGGGTCACAAAAAGTCGGACACAACTGAGTGACTAAGCAGAGCACAAAGCCCTTTTGCATGAAAGCAGTGGATAAGTTCAGATCCTTTCATTTATTTTTATTGCCATTGAACTTTTCAAACATAAGTGTTTCGACTTTACAGTTACCGTTATTATATTTCATCTTCATTTATTTAGTTTATTGTTGCAATTTGTCTGTAGCTTTTAACATTACTAATTTGTTTTTGGCATACTAGCCTTTCTTGTGTTTGTATCATTTGAGAGTTTCTTAACCAACAGATATTTTTTGATTACTTATTATATGTAGGGCACTAGATATGTTTCTTTTGCTTATTGTATTAATAGTTTGAGCATGGGGGAGAACTTTACAGATTTATTTTGATAAATGTTTCCATGAATATCCAAGTTAACTTGGAGAAAGAAAAGGAACTTGCCCTGCCCCACATTATAATTTAATAAAACACCACAGTAATCATGGAATCGTATGATACTGGTCCAGGAACAGACAAGTAGACCACTGGGACAACATAGAAAACTCAGTTCAGAACTTAAGATAAACTGTTCTTATAAACTGATCAGTTAAGTATAGACTGTTTAGTAGACAGTGTGGGAAAACTGATTCACTGTATGGAGAAAAATAAAATTGACTTCTTACATAATACTATTTATAAAGAAGAACCTAAGATGGATTAGTGACCAACATAAGATAAATAAAATTAATAAAGCATAATACACCTTTGTGACTTAATTTTAGCAAAGTATTTCTTAAAACCTTAAAAAATGAAACCATAAGTTGAAGAAAACGATTCATTTGATGATACAGCATTAACGTTTTCAGTTCAGTAAATACACAGACATTGTTACAGGCAGATAACATTTGGGGGGAAGATATTTGCAACAACTAAACCTGTTAATGAAATAATATTAAAATAACAAAGAAACTCCTTCAGTTCAATGAGAAGACTGGCACCCCAATAGAAAATGAGCAGAGGAAGTAAACAGGGAGTTCACGGAAGTAGGGAAATAGGACCCTCCAGGAGGATGGTTTAGGGCAGGCATTCTGAAGAGCAGTTTGGCAATTCTTCATCATTTAGTTGACAAAATTCACTTGGACCTAGCAGTTCTGTTCCTCAGTGTATGTAGCTAGAGATTATTCTCACAAGTCCATAAAGTGACATAGAAGGAGATAATGCCTTGCAACATTGTCTTGGTGGCTGACTGTTAAAGATACTGAGTCTGTATTGCTGGGAGACCAGATAGACAACATGTAGAGTTCAATTCAGTTGCTCAGTCATGTCTGACTTTGTGACCCCCTTGGACTGCAGCATGCCAGGCTTCCCTGTCCATCACCAACTCTCGGAGCTTACTCAAACTCATGTCCATCGAGTCGGTGATGCCATCCAACCATCTTATCCTCTGTTGTCCCCTTCTCCTCCTGCCCTTAATCTTTCCCAGCATCAGGGTCTTTTCAAATGAGTCAGTTCTTTGCATCACGTGGCCAAAATATTGGAGTTTCAGCTTCAGCATCAGTCCTTCTAATGAATATTCAGGCCTGATTTTCTTTAGGATGGACTGGTTGGATGTCCTTGCAGTCCAAGAAACCCTCAAGAGCATCAATCAGAAACAATGAACTAAGTGTCCCACAGCAATATAAATAGATTTTAAAAACCTTATGCAGAGGGTAAAGTTGGAATGTATACAAACAGAAGGATGTTCATCAAATATATTAGAGAAAATAATTTATTGAGAAGAATGGGAATAGGGAAATGGATGGGTATGGAAGGAAAAGAGTCAGGTAGGGGTCTTAATGGCTGAATGATGATAATGTGGCAGTGAACTGAGGAGCATGATTAACTTAACCTTTTGTATCTGGAGAGTAAAACCAGGTTTGGAGGCTCATGTGGCAGTGGTATAAAAGTTGGACCAGAGAAGAAAAAATTAGAGGCCTAAAAATTAAAATAATCCAGGGAGTAGGACATGGAGAAGGAAATGGCAACCCACTCCAGTATCCTTGCCTGAAGAATCCCAGGGACGGGGGAGCCTGGTGTGCTGCCGTCTATGGGGTCGCACAGAGTCGGACACGACTGAAGCGACTTAGCAGCAGCAGCAGCAGGACATGAGGTTTTACGTTGGCAGTAATTGGAATAGAAAGTAAAAGAATGGTGCAAGAAATACTTGCAAAATAAAATTGAAAGTTGAGGGAAATAGAAACTTTCAGCGTTTGGAAAGTTTCCCTGGGTGTCAAATCAGCTTAATTTTGTTCCAGAAAATGCTTCTTTCTCCTTTCTCTTCTACTTGACTGGGCTAGAATTGAAATTTTTTTCTCATTCTTTTAAATGTACTATAAATTATATTTAGTACTATGTGAGTATACTGTCATTGTAATATATTTAGATTATATAAACAAAATAAAAAATCATTCTTTTCTTCACTTCTTTCTCCAGAGGTAACTAACCATTGTATCTGTGTGGTACATACCCTTCTAGATATTTTTTCTGCTGCTTTTACAAATTATATGTGTGTGTAAAAATAAATATTGATTTGTGGATATTTGGTGTTATTCTCTCTATAATCTGCAATTTTTTTAATGTCTAAAAAAGAAACTTTTAAAGTATCTTTCCGTGTAAGTATATAGGATAAAAATATTTGCTGGGTAAAAAACAGAGGTTTCAAAACATTTTTATTGGCTAGATACCATTGGAATGGGATGGAGGGGTACAGAGTACAGGTGTGTTTATTGCTCTTAAAATCTCACAGTCTAGTAGAAGTAAAGTATATAATACTAATACTACAGTGAAGTAAGTGTTCTAATAGATATATGTACGAGGTGCTGTGTGAGCACAAAGGAAAGAGCACCATATTCTCTGATAAACCTGTCAGTTAGTGCTTAGATGGTAAAAGGGATTTAGATCATCTGTAAGGATAATATTTTGCACGTCACCTGTGTCCCAGAATAATTAAGTGATTCACTGGAATCATTTCCAGAAATCAGTCTTTCTGGTATCCTAAACTATAATCTAGAAGGGAAAATCTTTGTCATGTATAATGATCTTTTAGAATTTTGTGACAGCTTTAAATAAATAGTGTAAGAAACTACTTTAGTTAAGATTTTTGTATTTCATCATGCAGAGGATTATATGAATGCATTTTTTCCCTTTTTTAGGGAAGTGGTTGACTCAATGGTTCAGCATTTTAAAGTGACTATATTTGGGGACCGTAGACCAGTTTATGATGGAAAAAGAAGCCTTTACACAGCCAATCCACTTCCTGTGGCAACTACAGGGGTAAGATGCTAAGATGCATTCCTTTATCAGAAAACTATACATTTGCAGTGTTTTTAAATGCATTTATGACCAATGCATTATAGACCATTTTATTATGGTCTATATCATTTATCAGTTTTAACATGTTATTTTTAAATAATTTCAAACTTAAAGTTGTAAGATTCATGCAGAGAACTCATGTATACCCAGATTCATTAGCATTCTTAAAGTTTACCGTTTGTTTTATCATTCTCTTTTATACTTTTGCTCTCTTTGTGTCTATAGAGACAGCTATATATAAAGATACGTATGCATACTTATTTCATCTTCAACCATTCAAGAGTAGGTTTCATACATTTTACCCTTTAGTGTGTTTTTCATAAGAACAAGGATAAAAACCATAGTACCGTTACCAACTTCTCTAAATTTTATGTCGGTAAATTTTTGTCTGATCTGCCCTTAGTCCAGTTTTGCTTTTGTTCCAGTGATGTCCTTTAGCATTTTTTTTCCTTTAGTGCACAATCCAATCCAAGTTCCTGAATGTATTTACTTTTTTCTTAATTTATTTATTTTTAATTGAAAGATAATTACAATGTTGTGTTGGTTTCTGCCATACCTGAATGTATTTAGATGTCATGTCTTCTTTGTTCTGGAAAATTTCCCAGCTTTTTTTTTTCTTTTATGACATCAGCATAGTTGAAGATTACAGCCAAGTTATTTTGTAGGATATCCGTCTGTGTTTTTCTGGATCTTCTTCTTGATTAGATTCTGATTGAGGTTTGGGGGCAGGAAAATTGCGTAAATGTTCTTTCCTTATAGTGTATCATATCAGGAGGCACATAATACGTATTTGTTTCACTAATGGTGAGGTTAACTTTGATCACTTGGTAAAGTTGGTATCTGCCAGGTTTCTCCTTTCAAGTTATTCTTCTTTCTTATGTGGGGAATAGAGTTGTTTTTTGTTTTTTTTTTTTAATTATAATTGTGGTAAAGTATGTGTTCAAGCTGGTTTTAGAAAACGCAGAGGAACCAGTGATTAAATTGCCAACATCCACTGGATCATTGAAAAAGCAAGAGAGTTCCAGAAAAAACATCTATTTCTGCTTTATTGACTATGCCAAAGCCTTTGACTGTGTGGATCACAATAAACTGTGGAAAATTCTGAGAGAGATGGGAATACCAGACCACCTGACCTGCCTCTTGAGAAACCTGTGTGCGGGTCAGGAAGCAACAGTTAGAATTGGACATGGAACAACAGACTGGTTCCAAATAGGAAAAGGAGTACATCAAGGCTGTATATTGTCACCCTGCTTATTTAACCTCTGTGCAGAGTACATCATGAGAAATGCTGGACTGGAAGAAGCACAAGCTGGAATCAAGATTGCCAGGAGAAATATCAATAACTTCAGATATGCAGATGACACCACCCTTATGGCAGAAAGTGAAGAGGAGCTAAAAAGCCTCTTGATGGAAGTGAAAGAGGAGAATGAAAAAGTTGGCTTAAAGCTCAACATTCAGAAAACTGAGATGATGGCATCTGGCCCCATCACTTCATGGGAAATAGATGAGGAAACAGTGTCAGACTTTATTTTTTTGGGCTCCAAAATCACTGCAGATGGTGACTGCAGCCATGAAATTAAAAGACGCTTACTCCTTGGAAGGAAAGTTATGACCAACCTAGATAGCAATTCAAAAGCAGAGACATTACTTTGCCAACAGAGGTTCATCTAGTCTAGGCTATGGTTTTTCCAGTGGTCATGTATGGATGTGAGAGTTGGACTGTGAAGAAAGCTGACTGCCGAAGAATTGATGCTTTGGGACTGTGGTGCTGGGGAAGACTCTTGAGAGTCCCTTGAACTGCAAGAAGATCCAACCAGTCCATCCTAGAGGAACTCAGTCCTAGGTATTCATTAGAAGGACTGATGCTGAAGCTGAAACTCCAATACTTTGGCCACCTGATGCAAAGAGTTGCCTCGTTGGAAAAGACCCTGATGCTGGGAGGGATTGGGGGCAGGAGGAAAAAGGGACGACAGAGGATGAGATGGCCGGATGGTATCACTGACTCGATGGACGTGAGTTTGGGTAAACTCCGGGAGTTGGTAATGGAAAGAGAGGCCTGGCGTGCTGTGATTCATGGGGTCACAAAGAGTTGGACATGACTGAGCAACTGAACTGAGAGTAAACTCACATTCAAATGGGAAAGCAACCAAATGTCCATCAACAGATGAATGGATAAGTAAAATGTGGTTCAGTTCAGTTCAGTCGCTTAGTCGTGTCCGACTCTTGGCGACCATGAATCACAGCACGCCAGGCCTCCTTGTCCATCACCAACTCCCAGAGTTCACTCAAACTCACGTCCATCGAGTCAGTGATGCCATCCAGCCATCTCATCCTCTGTCGTCCCATTTTCCTCCTGCCCCCAATCCCTCTCAGCATCAGAGTCTTTTCCAATGAGTCAATTCTTCGCATGAGGTAGCCAAAGTACTGGAGTTTCAGCTTTAGCATCATTCCTTCCAAAGAAATCCCAGGGCTGATCTTTACTCCAGGGACCTCATATAAGTGGAGCCATACAGTATTTGTCCTTTGTCTCTGGCTTCTGTTACTTAGCATAATATCTTAAAAACTGTACCATTTACATTTCCATCAACAGTGTACAAGGGCTCCAAATACTTCACACCTTTACCAACATGTGTTTGTTTATCAGTTTTTATAGTTGTCATTCTAGTGGGTGTGAGGTAATATCTCATTATGGTTTTGATTTGAATTTACCTGAGAAGGCAATGGCACCCCACTCCAGTACTCTTGCCTGGAAAATCCCATGGACAGAGGAGTCTGGAAGGCTGCAGTCCGTGGGGTCGCTAAGAGTTGGTCACGACTGAGCGACTTCACTTTCACTTTTCACTTGGATGCATTGGAGAAGGAAATGGCAACCCACTCCAGTGTTCTTGCCTGGAAAAATCCCAAGGACAAGGGAGCCTGTTGGGCTGCTGTCTGTGGGGTCACACAGAGTCGGAAACGACTGAAGCTACTTAGCAGTAGCAGCAATGACTTATAAGTGACTAAACTGAACTGAACTGAATGGCTAATGAAGAACACCTTTTCCTATGCTTATGGGCCTTTTCTATATCTTCTTTGGAGAAATGTGTATTGAACTCCTTTGCCCATTTTTTAATTGGGTCATTTGGTTTTGTTGTTGTTGAGTGTTAAGAATTCTTTATGTATTCCTATGGGATATATGTTTTAAAATATTTTCTCATATTCCATAGATTGTTTTTTTTACTATGTTGATTTTATTCTTTGCACCAAAGTTTTCAGAAAGGGAGATACTTTTAAGCACTTATAGAAAGTGCTTGAAGTGCTCAAAGCTTGTTTCTTTTGATTATCTTTAAACTTACAAAGATAGTTAATAAGGAAGATACTTTTAAGAATCCTGATTCTCATTAGACTTTTATTAACTGACGATTCTTGCTTGGAAGGATTGTTATTATATAACAATGGTTATTTTTCTAATTCTGTCATTCCTTCTACATTAATAATTGGTATTCTACTGTAAGGGAGCACATTTTCTTCTCTTCTGTTTATTTATCCTTATTTATTTGCCCAAATTGTCCCGAATTTGGCCCGCAGGAGCCCCTCTAAATTTGTGTGCTTTTGTCATGATACAGCTTTCTTTTCTTGAGTACTTCCTTACTTTTGGACCCAAGATATTCCAGGTGCATCTTATGTTTTCCTCTGGTAGTCCTGCAACTAGCCATATCTCAAAGGTACACTGGTTTCTTTTAGTTGAGGAATACAATTTAGAAATCAAAATCTGGTTACTGGGTGCGCTCATTGTGGAGTTCAAACTGATTCTACTAGTTCTAGTCTATCCCCACTGGATTCTTCCCTTACTCCCTTTGTTGCATATTTGTAACTTTCTTTTCCTTTAAACCCCTGACTCCACAAAATATCACCACTTTTATGTGTTTATTCAGTCATACAGTACATATAAAATAGTTTCTGAATTACTACCTGGTACTTACTACATGTCACTGTAGAAAACAAATCTGATAGTAGGAATTTAAGGTTTTATTTTGTATGCAGTTCTTTCCTACTCACCCCCTCCCACACCTCTAACTGAAAGTGTAGTCAGCATATGTTGTTATGTTCAGACGTTTTGCGTTAGTTTTTTTTTTTTTTAATATTCTTTCAATCTGGCTGTTATTTGTTTGAGTTGCATTTGGTTTCATTTGATTTTGCATCTATTCAATTTTAGCTTTTCCCCTCCATCCTTATTTGTCTTGTTGTTGTTGTTGTTGTTGTTGTAGGACTTAATCTCACATGCTTCTAAAAATCAAAACTACACTGGAAAATATGCTCAGAATTGTTAATCTCACTTATTTCATCCAATCTTTTACTTCCTATCTTTTGAAAGCTAGCTGCTTTTTCTTGTTTCTGATTCATGCTTTCTGTTTCTTTTTACAAAAATAAGCAGATACATGAATGTTTTTCTATTTACCCCTTTCTCATGCAAAAGATGGCATGCTATTTATAATCTTCTGTACTTATTTTTTTAACAATATTGCTTAGAACTTAGTCTATAGCAGTTCCAACAGGTCTTCCTCATCCTTTTTTTTTTAATAGTGCCTAAATGGGCATTTAAGTCATTTCCGTGTTGTTCAGTGACAGAGTGCTAGCATAAATGACTTACTGACATTTTAGTCTATTGATTTGACATTGAGATTGGTTATTTTTTTGTATTTGCCTTCTTTTCCTTAAATATTTTTATACATTAAAAATAATTGTATTTATCTTTTTAAATTTTTACCAGTTGACTCTTTTCCCATCAACAGGTGGATTTAGATGTTACTTTACCTGGAGAAGGTGGAAAAGATCGACCTTTCAAAGTGTCAATCAAATTTGTCTCTCGGGTGAGTTGGCACCTACTCCATGAAGTACTGACAGGACGGACCTTGCCCGAGCCACTGGAATTAGACAAGCCAATCAGCACTAACCCTGTCCATGCTGTTGACGTGGTGCTACGACATCTGCCCTCCATGAAGTGGGTGCTTCTGGCTTTTTTTTTTTTTCCCTTTTTAGATTTTAAGTAGGAAAGCTGTCTTCTGAAGAATAGGTCTTGCAGTCTTTCCTTGGCTAACCTTCAGATGTTGTATATTTTGACTCTGTCAGTTGAGGAATAGCATCCATACCAATTCAATGACAGAAGTAAGTTACATAAATTTTTCTGACTTAAGAAAGTAAGTGTACATCATTACTTAGCTGTTCTGTTGGATATTTTTCAGAAAAAAAAAGTCTAAGCCTTTTGCTTAGGAGCTATCTATCTTGAGTAACTGATACATTTTCAATTTTAGTATTTTAGTTAAATCACCTTGTCTTAAAGGTGAAATCACCTTGTCTTAAAGGTGATTTCATTATTTTTATAATATCAAATTATGTTGAAATTATTACTCTTTTAATCATATTCACATCTCACACATGTATATATGTATCTGTGTATATGTAAAGGATCACTGTGGTATCTTTTTAAAGAAAAATATTGTCTTGAGACTTCCTGGCAGTCCAGTCAGTGGTTAAGACTCTGCACTTTCAATTCAGGGGACGTGGGTTCAAACCCTAGTCAAAACCATGTGGGAAATAAGATCCCACATGCTGCACAGTGCGGCCAGAGAAGAAAAATACTGTCTTGCAAACACATTTATTTATTGAAGTAGCTTTTTGGTCAGTGATTGTTTATTCTGTAGCATTTTTTTAAGGTTCAAACTATTTTTTAAAACTCTTAAATAAAATCAAGCCTTACTCAAACTAATGTTAGTTTTAAGTATAGAGAATTTCAGTGAGGGATTTTTTTCATTTTGAATAGCTGATTTTTACTTTCACAAATTTGGAAAACGTTTAGTTTCATATATTCATAATGATTGGCATTTTGCTATAAGTTAAGATTATGTGCTCTAGACTCACGTGTTCTTCAGATTTAAATATTAAATGGAAAGGAAAAGATTGAATATACCATTTTAATTCTTGTAGATATACACCTGTGGGGCGTTCCTTTTTCTCAGCTCCAGAAGGATACGACCACCCTCTGGGAGGGGGCAGGGAAGTTTGGTTTGGATTTCATCAGTCTGTTCGGCCTGCCATGTGGAAAATGATGCTTAATATTGATGGTAAGGGAATTCAAACCATATTCTGTGTTGGGTAGTTGATTTCTATATGACCTCTGTGTGTGTGTGTATACATTTTATATATAATTATACGTACTGGTGTCTTGAATTAATATTTGGACATACATTAAGACAAACATATATTAAGAAAAACCTTTATTTTTTATTACATTTCATTTAGAAAACATTTATACAGAACTTCTCCTGGAATGCTATTAAACATGAAGTAAACAAAATGAAAACAAATATAAAAGCCATGACATGATCACCTGAGCTATTTATTATAACTCATTTTTGTCCTTAACTGGATAAGTCAGTATTTCCTTACGAAATACATATTTTAAGGAAGAGAAGAAGGCTGCTGGCCTTGGTGGCCTGTAGATTATGCCTGCCACTGATGCTTACTGTTGTGCTAGTTGCAGTCTCATTTTTAGGTGTGTTGTTTTTTTTTTAAAGAATATTTTTAAGCGCATATTGGAAGTAGAGAGAATAGTATGATAAACTGCTATCTGTGTATCCATTATTCATATTGCCCAGATTTTTCTACCTTTGCTTAAACTATATACATTTCTTCCTCTACTGTAGTAATTTTAAATCAAATCCCGTACAGCATGTTATTTTGTCCCTACTACAGTATGCCCTCTGAAAATATGGATGTTTTCCTATACAGTCACAGTGCCACCATCATATCTAAGAAAATTTGATCATTTTTTTTGTAGCTTCTAATTCCCTGTCCATAGATTTCCCTGATAGTCTCAAAGGTTATCTTTCTGTAGTTAGTTGGTTCAAATCAGGATCCAAGCAAAATCCACACATCACATTTGGCTACTTTGCCTTTTAAAAATGTAGTAGTACCATTTCCTTTTCTCTTGTTTTGTTTTTTCCTGTTTTATGTCATTGACCTGTTGCAGAAACTTTCACTTTTCCTCTAGAATATCCAAAAAATCTGGATTTATCTTTTGTTTTCTTGAAGTGTCATTCCCTTGTTCCTTTATCTCCTATATTCCCTGGAAATGGAAGTTGGTCCTGGAAGCTTGATTCACTTCTGATTCACAAGTGCTCCATCGTGTATTGTGTTAAGGAGGCACCCAGTATATAGTAGACCCAACTTCAGTGATAACTAAGATTGATCAGTATGTTCAGAGATCTGTATGCCAGAGCTCTCCATTGTGTATTTCCCAGTCAATCTTTCAGTTACTGATATTCTGTTCATTGACCATTGTCACCTGAATCATTTATTTCAGTGTGGATTATCAGTTAGAATTTTTTCTTATTCTGATATTCCTTTTGCATTAGATGGAATTCCTATATGGAAAAGTGCATTGTCTTGTTGGTAGTTCATTGTCTTTGATAGCTTTCTTGCTTTTTGGCACAGCAGAATGTTCCAAATTCAGCCTATATTTCTTCCTCTGTACCTGGCATCAGCCGTTCCTTCAGGGATCCTTGGATCTTTCTAGATCAGTGCATAGTCTCATCATCATTTTCAGCTGTATCTACCATTGTAAAGATGTATTGAGAAGATATTTTTTTTTAATCGTCTTTAGGTGTATACTGACTGCTTTCCTGGTGACTCAGATGTTTAAGAATTTGCCTGCAATGCAGGAGACCAGGGTTCAATCCCTGGATCAAGAAGATCCCCTGGAGAAGGGCATGGCAACCCATCCAGTATTCTTACCTGGAAAATCCCATGGACAGAGGAACCTGGAGGTCTACAGTCCATGGGATCGCAGAGTCGGACACAACTGAGCAACCAACATTTCATTTTCATTTAGGTGTATACTAGGGATGTTTTTATTTTTTTTTCCATTTCAGAACATCATTCATATATTTGTATTTTTAAGATAGATTCCAAGAGATGAGATTGATGGGTCGAAGGCAGATATGTTTTTAATTTTGATTGTTATTGCTAGATTGCCCTCCAATGAGACTGTAAACGTTTTGCATCAGTAAATGAGGCTACCTGTTTTCCTGTACCTTTGCCACTAGATGTGTCCAACTCTAGATTTTTGTCAGTCAGATTTGGAAGAAATAGTTTCCTTATGTACCATTTTGCATTTGGCCATCCTTTCTCATATGTATGGCTCGCCTTATTTCTTTTTAAAAAAAATAATTCTTTATGTCCTTTGCTCCTTTTTTTCTGTTGGATTATTGGTCTTATTTACTGAGAGAGCTTTCTAAATCAAGGAAATTAGCCCTCTGTGGTATGAATTGCAGATATTATCCCTGGGTTGTCATTTGTCTTTTGATCCTTGATATTATTTTTGCTTTTTATCCTGTAGAAATTTTTCTTTTGGTGACAGGTGTGTGTCTCAGTCGATCCTTTCTTTTGTAACTTTTAATATCAACTAGGGCTGGTGTCATTTTTCTCTTCCAAGATTTCTAGGCTGTTCTTATGTATATCATTGTATAAGCTTTAGAAACACCTTGTCAGATCTAGTGGGTGTGGGAGGATGAGCTATTACTTTTACTGTGACTCCATTATATTTTTAAATTAAGTTATTGAGTCTTAAACACTGAATCTTTCTGTCCAAGAAAATGCTATGCCTTTCCATTTGTTCAGGATTACGTTTTTTTTCCTTCTGGAGTGTTTTAAAATTTTCCTTCCCTAGTGGCTCAGACAGTAAAGAGTCTGCCCGCAATACAGGAGACCTGGGTTCAGTCTGTAGGTTGGCAAGATTCCCTGAGAAGGGAATGGTGACCCACTCCAGTATTCTTGTCTGGAAAATTCCGTAGACAAAGGAGCCTGGCGGGCTATAGTCCATAGGGTCGCAAAGAGTTGGACACGACTGAGTGACTACCACTTTCACATAAAATTTGCCGTTTCTTATTATCATTCCTGGATATTTTCTCTCTCTTTCTCTGTCTTTTTTTCTTATTAAATGAATTTATATTCCAACTAGTTATTGTTTATAGACATAAAGTCTTTTAATTTCTATATAGTGACTTTTTTCTCTCTGCCTTATTGAATTCCATTAACTTTTCAAGTTATTTCCTTGTAGTTTCTAGGTTATAATCATTTTATCTGCAATAGTGATAGTTTTACCTCTTTGGATTTTTACACCTCTAATATTTTTATCAGGTTATATTGACTGATAAATATATTCAATATAATTAGAATAGTGTTAACTGTAAGAGAGTAGTGGGCATCCTGTTTGTATTCCTTACTTTAGAAGGAATGCTTCAGTGTTTCTGCATTAAGTATGATGCGTGCATGTATGTTTGTATATGCTTAGAAGCCTCTGTTGGTTTCTATTTTATTGAGTATTTTCAATCAATAATGTATGTTTCTTGTCAGATCTCTTTTTAGTATCTGGGGAGTTCTTTATGTGCTGTTTTCTCCTCTTTTTAAAAAACACTGAACTAAATTTGTGTTTCTAGATTCTTTTAATGTGGTGCTGGATTCTGGTTTTTAACACTTTACCTTTTTAATCAAGTTGCAAAAAAAAAAAAGCAAGATAAGATTGATCTGATCTTCAATCTTCTCTTTTTTTATGCAGTCTTTTTCAAGTTTTGGTATTAATGTTTAATTTCACAAAAAATTTGGAAGTTGCCTGTGCTCTAAAATATACAACAGTTTTTAAATAGTGTTAAAATTATCAGCTCTTTTAAGATTTCATGAAATTCCCATGTAAAATTTTGTAGCCTGGTTTGTTACATTTTGTTCAGTGAATAGTTCTTTGAAAGCTTTCATTTATTTTGTGAAAACAGTCTGTTTAGGCTCTGTGTATTCAGTTTTGCTAGTTATATCTTATTAGAAAATTATATATTTTATCTATATCTTTACTAAGTAGTCTCTCTTTTTTTTAATTTTATCTGTTTCTATGGTTTATCCCCATTGATTCTTTTTAATCTTTGTGCTTTGCCCTTTTTACTCTTAATTAGGAGAGGTAGTACACAATGGCACCCCACTCTTGCCTGGCAAATCCCATGGACAGAGGAGCCTGGTAGGCTACAGTCCATGGGGTTGCTAGGAGTCAGACACGACTGAGCGACTTCACTTTCACTTTTCACTTTCATGCATTGGTGAAGGAAATGGCAACCTACTCCAGTGTTCTTGCCTAGAGAATCCTAGGGACAGCGGAGCCTGGTGGGCTGCTGTCTCTGGAATCGCACACGACTAAAGCAGCAGCAGCAGTACTTTAATCAGCCTGTTTTCTGCTCCTCACTCTACCACCTGCCTCCACCAAAGAGGTTTTGAAATTTTTTCTTAGCTCTCTGGCTTTGTCTTCTGACTCCTTAATTTCTTTTTTGGCTTAATATTTTTTTCCTCTACTTTTCTTCAGTTAATTTAGTTGTTTTCCTAACTTTTTTTCCTCTCCTACGCTGAGTCTTGCTTGTGGCCCGCCAGCTTTCTCTAGTTGTAGCATGTGGGCTGTAGAGCGCACTGGTGTAGTCATTGTGCCTCAGCAGGCCTCTCTGGTTGCCCTGTGTGGGCTTATTTGCCTCTTGGCATGGGATCTTAGTTCTCAGACCAGGGATCAAACTAGCATCCCCTACATTGGAAGGCAGATTCTTTACCATCGGACTACCGGGGAAGTCCCTTTCCTAACTTTTTGAACTATAGTTGTAACTCAGTTAATTTCATTTTTCTCATTAAAAAAAGAATTTTAAATGATTATTTTGGAAATTCCCTAGCCATTCAGTGGTTAGAACTCCATGCTGAGGGTCTGGGTTTTGTCCCTGGTCAAGGAACTAGCATCCCACAGGATTATATTATTTTCTCAAAAACCACAGATTTCATTTGTATTTCCTCTATTATCCAGTGTTGTTTGAGAGACTTTAAATTTTCAGATTGAAGATCTTTTTATTTTCAGATTATGTTGTAAATTTCTAGTTTCATTGTGTTGTTTATCAGAGAATGTAGTTTGTATTTCTGTTTTTAAAATTTATTTATTTTTTTAGTAACCTAACATCATCAGAATTTATGAAATGAAAGTTCAATAGCTCTTTAAGAATAAGATACAATCATTTCTTAGGATAGAGTTAAGTGAATATCCTTTAGCTCTTCAGTTTTGATTCTGTTGTTTACATCATCTATTTCCTTATTTATTTCTGTTTATTTGTCTCAGAATGGGAGAAATAAATTTAAACTTCTTATTGTGTTTATATTTCTTTTTATACTTCCACTTTCTTAATGTTGCTACCATAGTATTAGGAGCGTATGTATACCTATCTTTATTCTTTGTTGTAATTTATACCTTTACAATGATAAAGTGACTTTTTTTTTGTACTTTTTGGGCCAAAAATCTACATTATCTAACAGAAGGATTACAATCCATGTGGTCTGTTTTCTGTGCTTTTTAAATGCTAGTTCTGTTATTAGGAACCCCATCAGTGGTTACCTTCATACTTTCATTTAATACTCATCTTTCTCCCTCTTTAAAGCAGTATCTTTTGCTTCCCTTAATAAGTAACTCTTATATTAACTTTATTCTCTTCCTTCCCCTCCTCTCCTTTATTAACTAGTTTTAGCCAACATAGCATTATTATATTGTTCGTTATGATTTTACTTAAATTTCTACTGCTTGACTCTCAACTTTGACTCTGTTGCTGTAAAGTGTGCCCTCAGTAAGTTTATTCTACTTTTTATGATTGTTCTGTTTTTCGTGTATTTGTATATACTGTTATTCCCATGGTTTTGAGCATGTGACAGTTACATTCCGTTCTGTCACCTGTATGTCCATTTGTGTTCATCTTACAGTTATATGTATTGGTGCTAATTGCAAGTCCTTTTGCTAAAATGTTTCTGTCATCTCTTGGTTGCAGTTTGTCCTCAAGTTACTTCAGGAAGGGCTCATATGAGTAAGAACTGAGTTTTTTGCATATTGAAAACCATTTGTCTATAACCTTATTCCTAAAGGGGACTGCTTGGTTAGACATAAAATGATTGAATCACACTTTTTTTTTCTAATTCTATTTTTTTATTGAAGTATAGTTAATATACAAATTGTGCCAAATCTCTACTGCACAGCATAGTTACTCAGCTATTCCATTATGGCTTATCTGAATTATAGTTTCTTGAGTTTCTGATAGATACTTTCCCACTGTCTTTTGACACTGAATTTTCAGTAGAGAATTAGGATGTCAGCTGATTTTCTTGTCCCTTATAAATACCTTCTTTTTTTGTCTGCTGCTGCTGGTAAGTAGCGTCAGTCGTTTCCAACTCTGTGCGACCCCATAGACGGCAGCCCAACAGGCTCCCCCGTCCCTGGGATTCTCCAGGCAAGAATACTGGAGTGGGTTGCCATTTCCTTCTCCAATGCATGAAAGTGAAAAGTGAAAGTGAAGTCGCTCAGTCGTGGTCGACTCTTAGCAACCCAATGGACTACAGCCTACCAGGCTCCTGCGTCCATGGAATTTTCCAGGCAAGAGTACTGGAGTTGGGTGCCATTGCTTTGTCTGGTTGCTGAAAATATTTTTTACAATTATTTTGCTAGATTTTTTTTCCTCAATGTTGACTATTTTGAGTCAGTTTTATTTAAAACATGGGATCCCCTTTGAGGATGTAGGTTCAACTATCTTTTTTTTTTTTAATCCGTCATTTTATTTTCTTTTTAAAAAATTCTATCCTGCTTGTTCTTTACTGTTTCTTTTATGGTATAATTTTTACCATTTGCTCATTGTAGTTTTGTCTTCATTTTTTTAATTTAAAAAGTCTTTTTCTTCCATTTCTTTCATGAGTTCTGCAGTACTTCATCTTCTTTTCTTACCTGTTTGTCTTTCCCTGAGTTCTTAAATTTCTGCTCTGAGATCTTTCTTCATAGCTGCATTAGAAATTTCGGATTCATATTGAAAAGTAGTGTTACAGTTTTATCTATTTTGTAGTGGTGTATTCTGTTGAGTTTTCTTTGTCCGGGATGTTGTGCTGCTTTTTTACATTTTTTAAATGGTATTTTTGTATGGATACTTGCCCCTTTTGTTACTCGTATTTGAATAAGTTTTCTTAAACCACCTATTAGAAGAGACTGGAGTGGGAGAAGGAGATGGGACAGGACATTAGGAGCAAGGTTGTTTTCCAGGTTTCTCTGCTCAAGACCTCTTTTCTCTTCTGTTCTGATGGTTTCTTTCTTCAGAATAAAGCCACATCTCCTTTGCCTCTCAGTAATATATGTTTAAGGACTTTCTGCTACCAAGGAATTCAGCTCTTACCTTTTAAAGTACATGCTCAAATGTTAACAGTTAAGAGAATCTGTGAAGGGTATATGGTAGCTCATTGTACTATTCGTTTAACTTTTCTTCAAGTTTGAAATTACAGAGGGACAGTGTATGCCTTGGTTTTAAAAGGGAGTCCTATCTGAGACCTGTCAGTTCTAGTTCACCCTCAGTTGACTCTCATGACACTTTCTACACTCCTTTCTCTACTTCCTTCTGAGATTCCCCCATTCAGTTTCAGTACTAAACGTTGCAGTTCCCATTTAGGATAAGACCCTCTCTTTTCTGGAGTAAAAATTTGCTGCTGTTGCCCCACTAGACTTTCTTTCATCTTTCATGACTTTCTCCTTTGCAGAGGTTCCCAAGTATTTTGGGCCATATTTACTTACAATTTGGCACTTTTAGGTTTTAATTGTCTCCTAGGTTCATTGAAGATATAGGGTTTCTTCTCTTTTCTTTTCTCTCTCTCTCTTTTCAGATTATCTTTGTTGCTCTGTAATGAGTTCTAGGGGGAAAGTGGGAAATTTTGGAAATAAACTGCTGCTATTTTCCTATTAGAACTTACAAAGTTCTGCTTTGGATATTACAAAAATTTCTAAATAACTCATTGGTTGAAGAAAATTTTAAATATTTTAAACTAAGGGTGATGAAAATAGTACATACCAGAATTGGTATGATTAGCTAAAGCAATTCTTAGAGAGAATTTAAAACCTTAAATGCCTATTAGAAAGGGAGAAAAGCATCAATGACCTATGTATTCATCTTAATAAGTTAGAAAAATAACATAATAAAATGCAAAGAAAAATAGAAGGAAATGAGAGTTTTAAAAAATTAATGAAATAGAAAACAAATTTACCTCTATCCTGTATGTAGGAAGACTTCAAAAATTTTAAAGAAGGATAGTGACATGATCATATTTGTTTTCCAGAAAGAGACCTCTGGCAACAGTGTGGAGAATAGATAGAGGAGAAAAAAACTAATCTGAGAAGCCAGTTAGGAGGCTTTTTCAATCACTAGTTCAGGTAAGAGATGGTGATGGTCTAATGTGGGATGGAGAGGAAGGAACATATTACAAGATTAAGTTGAAAAAATAGGTTTAAAAACCATGTCCAGAAAAAAAGTTTGGGTGTAGTCACTGGTACATGGAACTGATTGGAAACAAATAGACCAGAAGGTTAACTAGGTTTTTGAAGGAATTGGTTTTTGGACATAAGAAAATATATATAGAGAGATTGGGTTTACAGAGTTGTAGGGCAACCTAGTCAAGTCTGAGGTCCTTAGGGTAGGCTATCAGGAAGGGCAGGCTAGAACGAATGGATGTGGGCTGAAGCTGCTGTCCATAAGTGGAATTTCTTTTCTCTCTTAGGGACACCTCAACCTCATTTTTAAGGTCTTTCAACTAACTGAATGAGGTCCACCCACATTATCCAGGATAATCTCCTTTACTTAAAGTCAACTGATCATGGAATTTAATTATATCTATAAAATACTTTCACCACAATATCTAGATTTGTGTTTCATTGAATGGCAACTAGTAGCCTAGTGATATTTATATATTTAAAATTTTTAAAATAAACTCATACCTGGCCTATAAAATTCTATGATTAAAAATATAATAATAATAATAATAAATTTTCTGTGATTATTCAGTCTTTGAAATAACTTCATATTCCCAAACCTTTAGTAACTGCATTTATTTTATAAACTGGCTTTAGAGAGATGGGGGCAGGGAGTATAAATAAAAAAAAATTAAAAAAAAAAAACTAGCTTTCAAGAAGAGCATACTCACCAACATACATTCAGAATAGTGACTCATTCATATCATTATGAATGATGGGTCTGGGCTTCCCTGGTGGCTCAGAGGTTAAAGTGTCTGCCTCCAATGCAGGAGACCCGGGTTCAGTCCCTGGGTCGGGAAGATCCCTTGGAGAAGGAAATGGCAATCCACTCCAGTATTCTTGCCTGGAGAATCCCATGGACAGAGAAGCCTAGTAGGTTACAGTCCACAGGGTCGCAAAGAGTTGGACACGACTGAGCGACTTCACCTTCACCTTCTGAATATGGGAGGGAGATCTGCTTTCACTGGTTAGTTGGCAGTTTATACCATGTATAAAAAGATCAAATGTTAATATGTTTAATACTTGAGGATTCTGTGGAACATAGTATGTAGTTGGAATTGCAGATGTGAAAATCTATAGTGTAGTGAGGAAAAGGTAAAAGTTTTGGGAGTCCTTAGAACATAAATCCATATTTGAAACTCTGGAAATGGAAAATTTCCTTTAGAAATAATATTTAGATTGAAAAAAGAAATGAAAAGGAGAGAGCCACGGAGAATACTAGCATTTAAGGAAGAAAGAAGAACCAGAGAGCAATTAATAATTATTGTAGGCAGTATTAGAGCCAAGAAATGGTGTCAAGGGAGGAAACATATTCAGAGAATAGATGATTTCATGGGACTTTCCTGGTGGTCCAGTGGTTAAGAATCTGCCTTGCAATGCAAGGGATAAAGGTTCAATACCTGGTCAGGGAACTAAGATCCCACATGTCTTGGAGCAACTAAGCCCACAGGCCACAACTACTGAGCTCGCATGACTCAGTGAAGATCCTGTGTGCTACCAACTAAGACCGGGGACAACCAAATAAATAAATTAAAAAAAAAAAAAAGATGATTTCACAGTTAAGCAGGGAGCTCTTACAGTAAAATCAGCAGTAAGACAGGGATGTCAGTGCTATGATGTTTAGTCACTACTGTGTTTGCTAACTTCTGTTCTTCTTACAGGCTTCAATCTGCATGTTACTTCCTTGAAAAGCAGTAACTGACACCTTCCCCCCATCCAGCCATCTCCCCCGCACCAACCATCCCCCAAGAGTTACATATTTCTCTCAAGTATTCTTATAGCACAGTATACTTCCCCGGTAATACCATGTGTCACCTTGAATGTGTTTATTATTCTTTGTTTCCTGTTATAATGAAAGCTCTGTGAAGCTAGGGACTGTCCACCTTATTCACTGGTGTATATATATAACCTCTGTGCCTGACACAACTCTTGGGCATACTAAGCAAAGAATGAAAAATAAAACTAAGAACATGGAGGAGGAGTGTCTAATTGAATCTGGAAAGTTAGGAAAATATTTGTAGAAGTAAATGATGTCTTAGCTGGGCTTTTGTCAATGTGATGAGATCAGGAGTTTGGGTCAAAAAGGGGATACACAGGAATGAAAAATTTCTGAGAGGTCTCTAAAGTAAAAAAATTTATTGAAAGATACAAGCAAAAATCTGAATGAATGAAATATATTAAGCTTATTGAGAAGACTCTGTTTGATAAGGTGTCAGTTCTCCAAAAATTAATCTGTAAATGAATTTTAAGTAAAATCCAAATAGAGCATATAGTGAAACTTAAAAAGTCTGTATTAAGATTTATATGGAAAAATAAGTGACTGTAACATATCAATGTAATTTACAGTTAAGTTGGCATTTTGGATCACTGAGGAAAGAGTAAAATATTTAATAAATGGTATTTATACAGTTGTTAACTATAAAAAAAAATAAACCCATCTCATATCATATCCCAGATTTATTTCTAGGTAGCCTATAATCTAAAATTTGAAAAGCAAAGCTTTAAAATTCTTTCAAGAAAATACTGATAAGCTTGGCTGCATCAAAATTTAAAACTTATTTGTTACAGATAAATCATAAACAAAGTTAAATGCTAAGAAAGTATTTACAGCATATATAACCAAAAACTTTACAGGGAGATCAGTTTAAAAAAAAAAACTATTTCACAAAAGAGGAAACACAAATGGTCAATAAACCCATGAAAATCAAATTCTCGAATTCATTATTAGTCAAGAAAATGCAGGTGAGATCAGTACCATTTGACACCTATCAGATTGATAAAATGTTAACAGATGTTGGTGAGGATAAAGTATAAGGAGATATCTTGTGCACTGTTTATAGGAGTATGATTTGATACAGCTTTGGAGAGCAGTTTTCAATATCTAGAAAAGATGAAGTGAAAATGAAATTGAACATATCTTAAAACCCTTAATATACCATAGAGGTATCTTGCATACTGAGATATTTTTTGCTATAGCAGAAAATTAGAAACATTCTGATTCCTATGAATAATAGAATAAGCAAATATTGGAATGAGTACATGAATATTGTCATATTGTGGTATATTCTATTATATGTAAGTTAAATGAATGAACTAAATATACATATATCAACATGGATTTTTCTTAAAGTTCTCTCTTATCTTAATGAAATGAAATAAAGCCTAAATTTTTAAATGAGTTTATTTTTAAACTGTCAATAACGTGTACTGGTGCTGTGAAAAATAATGAGGGAAAGTATTGCACTGACCACCTTACTTGCTTATATTTCCTTTCTCATTTGTATGATTTTGCAACCTTTGTACTTGGTATATTTTACTGAACAAAATAGTCTTTATTGAACTTGAGATCAACTGGAGAAGATTATTTCATTGAGCAATATATGATGTGTATTGCGGAGAAGTAATAAATACAGTGGGACTGTGCAACAAAGGAATCCATTCTAGTCTCAGTGTTGAAGGAACTTTTCTCTGAGGAAGTGACAAATGGGAGCTTAGGTAAAATTTGTGGTGATGATAAACATGGAAAAGTACTTTAAGAAAGCAAGCAATTTAACTCTAATTGTGTGACTTCCTCTTGTTTTCAAAATGATTGTTTTCATGGTATATAGTATTTAACTCTCAACTATATAACTAAATTTAATGAATTTTACCAATCTAAGAAAGAAAAAAGTTCTTTTTCACATTTCATCATCTCTGAAATTGGGAGATGTCTTGCAGTGGATGGTTTGTCACAATTTAATTGAAAAATTTGGCAACTACAGTACTGATGTACCTTACCATAACTGGGCTTTTAGAGTCAGTGAAATAGAGTATACTTTTTTATGTTAGGCCAGACTCAGTTGCAATTTGCATTTTGTTTTTCTAAGTATGCATTTTAAGAGTACCAGAGTTAACTATAAGGAATTCCCTGGCAGTCCAGTGGTTAGGATTCCATGCTTTCACTGCCAAGGGCATGGTTTCAATCTCTGGTCAGGAAACTAAGAGCCTACAAGTCACAGTACAGCCAAAAGAAAAAAAAGAACCTGACATTTATTAGTTGTATCTCCCTGAAGATACCTGTCACAGATGGAATGCTAAACATTTTACATTAATTACAGTCAGCCCTCCTTACCTGGGTACCATGGATTCTGAGGGCTGACTTGTAAAGCATCATTTTCCATAAGGGGCTTAAACTTCCACCGCCTTTTGATGTACAAAGGGAGTTCCAGAAACAATCTTCTGCAGGAACCAAGAGACAACTGTATCTCATCTGAACTTCATCACCTTTGTATGAGTTAGGTGATATCCCAACTGAAGTTTAGAGACACAGTCTCTAAATTTTCTCTCTCCAAAATGACTTTCTCCCTCTAAAGATCACATAGTTTGTATTTTATATTTATATTACTTTTTATGTAATGTAACCTATTAAGTGTAGAGGCATAGTCATTTACATTTAAGTGATAGAGGTTAACTTTTCCGTTTCCAAAGCTTATGCTCTTAATATTCACAGCTTTTTCCTGTATCCTTTAAGAAGCAAGTTTCCTGACAGGACAAATCTCTGACCCAGGACATCTGAGTTGAGAATTGTTTTTTTTTATTTTTATATACTTTATTTGCTTCTTTGTGCTTTTCAGTAAAATGTAGCTTTCTATAGATATTCACTGTTTTGCTGCTAGAAGAAAATGGTCAGAATATATAAGCAGAATTTTATAATTATAATTTATTCTGCTTGAATCAGAAGTTCACACTGAATGTGCTTTCTTGCAAGGAAAACAGATTTCCAATAAATATTATTAATCACAATATTAGTGTCACTTGGTTCATATGATTGCCTTAAGTTCAGGTATAAGATCCCTCAGTGAAAGTGAAAGTCAACAATTTGATTTTTATAGTATTCAAATTAGTCCTCAGAAGTAGAACAAAGCAGAACCTTTCTTTAGGGTGAAACAGGCAAGCAGCAGGTTTATCAACACTGATCAAACTCAGCCAAGTAAAGATACCTGTATCAGGCTTCATATAGTCTAACCTCACAGTAGAAAAAGAGTATTTTCCAGCAGGAATTTCAGTGATAGTTTCCAACAAATCTGTTTCTTGATTTACACTGCTTCAGGCTAATTGAGTATGTTCTTCATATTTGATGCACAGCTGTCATCTTGTGATCAAACATCATTCTCTGTATCCATTTCTCTCCCTATCCCTCATTTTTTAATATTTAGAAGTTTCATGAGAAAAGGGTACACAAGCAAAAAATTTTGATGCCTTACACATTGGAAAATGTATCAACAAACCTAAATGAAAGTTTAGCTGGGTTTCTATGTTGGAAATAATGTTTCCTTCATAAATTTAACAGTGATGTTCCAACTTTTTAAATAGCTTTGGTGAAGTTTTGTTTCCCTTATATTACTTTGCTTTCTCAAAAATTTACTTACCTTTATCCTCTAAACCTCTTCACTTTTTCATTTTTGCTATTATGCTTTTAATTTCTAATCATTCTTTTTTATTTCTTGAATGTTATTTTATAATAGCATACTATTCTTGTTTCACATATGTTAGTATCTTACCTGCTCTGTGCTCACTGAAGATAATTTACCTTAGAGTTTTCTTTTTCTTGCACATGCTTATGCTTCCTCCAGATTCTGTTTGTTTTGTTTGTTTTGATCACTGTCCTCCATTTCAAAGCTTCCTTCAAGTATATGGTGTCCTTGATTATTTATTCATGATGCAGTGGGAGTCTAAAACGTTGACTCGATGCTTTGAATTCATTAGTGGGACTAGTTGACTTTGAGCTTTATCATAGAGTGGTTTAATTGGGCTGATCCTAGGAAACCTATAATGTTAGTGACCTTAGTTAGGTCTTTCCTCTTAGCTGGTCAATTACCCAGACTTCCAGACTCCTGCCTGAAGGGTAATAGTCTTGTTACCTGCATTCTGGAAGACAAGTTGGGGATTTTGGCTTGGGGAGTGTCTGCATTCAGGAATTAATATTTATGGTCACTTAATTCTTTGTTTTGGGTACAGTCTTGTGCCCTCAGCTGTGCCTGACATCTTCCCTCCAAAAAGTCTTTTACTTTTTCCAGAGAATACACTTACAGATTATGCCAGGATAAAGATGAGGCAGTTGCTCCACAATGTGAATGGAGCTAGACAGGAATCTAGGACTCTACCTGCTTCTCAAACAGCTTTTGTCTTTATTTTTCTGCACCACCTCCATTCTTTTATCACCAGTTTCAGAGGTACCTGATACTGCCATTTCTCACATCTTTTGAGAATTCCATCTGCTCTGTCAGTTACAGCTTGTCTCCTTGTTTTCCATCTTCAAAAATGGTACATTTTCTATTTTCAATCCTCCCTTCCTTCTAGATTTATGCCTTTTTTTTTTCTCTCTCTCTCTCTCTCCTTAATTCCTTACCAGAGTTTTAGTGGAGTTTGGGGAAAGAATGAACTGAGTTGCTTGACCAAAATCTATTCTTAAAATGGAGAGGCTTTGTCTGGTTTATCTTTAAATTCCAACCCACAAAGGAGTCCCTGATATAGTAGATACTTGAATGTTTAAGGGGATGAGTAAGTCTTGTTTTATTATCTGTAAAACTCAATTGGTAAGTTTGTGATAGAGACCTAGTTTCTTACCACCTGGACCTCTCAACAGGCAGGGTTGGTTTAAGTGTGCTCATGATATTGTGGCTGGCTTCTTTGGAGCAGCAGTCCATGAGAGAGCAAGGCAGACGCTGTAATGACATTAAGGCCTAGTATAGAAAGCTATATTCTGCCAGTTTTGTAATGTCTTGTTAGTTACATAAACCAGTTATAGGAGAGACTTACACAAAGGTGCAAAATCCCATGAGGCAAGACTTACTAGGGATCATGTTGGAGGCAGACTACTACATGATGTTTCTATCTTCAACTAGAAGAAAAAATTAAATAGAAAGTAACAAATAATAAAACTCTGAGCAAAAGTTAATTAAATAGAAAACAAACAGTATAGAAGATGAATGAAACCAAAAGTTGATTCCTTTAAAAAAGTTAATAAAAATTTTAAACTCCTAGGAAGGCTAATCAAAGAAAAGAAAAAAACAAACAGATTACTAGTGTCAAAAATTAAAGAAGGGTTTATCATTAAAGATCTTTCAGAAGTGAAAGGTTGATAAGGGAATGTTGGGAACAGTTTTATACTAATTTGATAAACACAATGTTTAAAAGTTAGCTCAAAGAAAACTGGAATAATCTGGTATCTGTTAAGGAAATAGAATTCATAATCCTTTCTAACAAAGAAAACTCCAGTCCCAGTTGATTTCATTGCTAAAATTTATCTGACATTTAAGAAAAAATGACACCAGTCTTACACAGATTATTTCAGAAAACTGAAGAAAAAAGGCCTTTCAGCTCAATTTTATGAGACGTGTATTCCTCTGAATCTGACACCTGACCAGTGTAATCTTCTCAACAGACAGAAGAATCATTTGACACATTTTATTTGTTATCATGATAAAAATTTGTAACACAGTAGCAGTAAAAGGAAATTTCTCCAACCTGATCAAAGAATCTAGAAAAGCACACAGGCATCATCGTACTCAGTGTCAAAAAGAGTGAAGACTTTGCCATAAGATTAAGAATAAGAGAAGGATGCTTATTCTCACTACTTCTATCCAACATTGTGCTGGTGGTCCAAGAAAAATGAAAGTATAGTATTGTAAATGGAGTAATACAACTATCGCTGTTTGCAAAGACATAATTGTCTACATAAAAAAACTGAAGAAATCTTCTCCCCCCCCCAAAATCCTACTAGAATTAATAGATGCATTTAGCCAGATCACAAGACACTAGTTGCATAATAATACTAGCAGTATAATAAATAATACTGGCATTCAGCAGTTGGAAAAATGAAAAACACATGTACCATTCATAATAATATTTTTGAAATATTTAGGAATAGTTTTTTTTCATCTTTGCACAGGGGTCATGCTAATCTCTGTATCATTCCAATTTTAGTACATGTAGTACCAAAGTGAGCGCTAGGAATAGATTTTAAAAGAGATATGTACACAAACCCTCTACACTGAAAGCCTATAAAACATTCCTGAGAAAAATAGGAAAGATAAACAGAGATACCATGTCCCTGGTGGCTCAGATGATAAAGAATCTGCCTACGGTGCAGGAGACTCAGGTTCGATCCCTGGGATAGGAAGATCCCCTGGAGAAGGGCATGGCAACCCACTCCAGTATTCGTGCCTGAAAAATCGCATGAACAGAGGAACCTGGCAGCTTGCAGTTCATGAGATCACAAAGGGTCGGACACACACTTATTATACAATGCCTACAGATACTACACTTGATCTTAGCCAAAAAGCTAAAAAATAATTAGAATAGCCATAAACACGTGGTTGATTGATATTTGACAGAGTGGCCAAAATTCAATGGGAAAAGAATAGTCTTCTCAATGATACCAGAACAGTTGGGTATTTGTACAAAAAATAAACATTAAAACTGAAAAACTTCTAAGAAAAGAGGGAAAATATTCATGCACTTGGAGTAAGCAAAGATTTCTTTGTATCTTGGAAACCTCATCTAAGTGAAAACCATCTCTTAAGAACACTTAAGAAGATGAAAAGGCAAGCTACTGAAATTTGAAAAAATTTCAAATATTTGCATAATATATCCTGAACAAAAGATTTGTGTCTAGAATATATGAAAAACTTGCATAACTCAAACTATTTTTAACAATGGTCAAAAAAATACACTGCACAAAGATTATGGGAATGGTCAATAGCACCTGAGAAGATATTAAACATCATTGCTCATCTGGAAACTGCAGATAAAAACCACAATGAGATATCACTTCACACTTGCTAGATTTGCTAAAGTAAAAAACCCAGCAGTGCTAAGTGTTGGCAAGAATGTGAAACAATTAGAAACGGTAGGAGTATAAAACAGTACAACCACTTTGAAAAATATTTTGGCAGATTTTAAAAAATTTAAATATTTTCTTGCCATATGTCCTAACTATTCTTAGGTCTTTTCCCAAGAGAAATGAAAAAAATAGGTCCGTACAAAGGTTTGTACATGTTCATAATAACTAGGATCTGGAAACAACCCAAATGCCCAGCAACAAGTAAACTGAGAAACAAATTGTGATTTATTTACATGATGAAATACTATCCAGCAACTAAAAAAAAACTAATTTATAAAATGGTATGAATGAATCTCAAGTAAGATGCACAAAAAAGCTATAAACAAAATGTTGTATACCATATAATTCCATTTATGTGAAATTCTGGAACAAATTTATTATGAAAGGAATCAGTTGTTGCCTGCAGCAGATGTGATAGAAGCTGATTAAAGAGGGGCAGGAAAATGCTTTCGGGGGCGATGACATATTTTGTCTTAATTGGAGTGATAATAGCATAGAGGATGAGATGGTTGGAGTGCTTCACTGACTCAATGGACATGAGTTTGAGCAAGCTCCAAGAGATGGTTAAGGACAGGGAGTCCTGGCATGCTGCAGTCCATGGGGTCGGAAAGAGTCAGACACGACTGAACAACTGAACAAGAACAACAAATAGCATTGAGGTATACGTTTGTCAAAATCATTGAGCTGTACAGTTAGAATGCATATTATTGTATGTAAGTTATACCTCAAATAGTTTTTTTAAATGAGATGTCACATCCCCAGAAAGGCTAACATTAAACTCTTAAACTCTGCTTGTGAGAGAGTTAGTTGTTAAAACCACTTTGGAAGATTTTGGCATTATCCAGGAAAGTTAGAGATAACATCCTTAGTTCAGTCCTCAGTCATGTCCAACTCTTTATGATCCCCTTGGACTGCAGCACACCAGGCTTCTCTGTCCATCACCAACTTGAAGAGCTTGCTCAAATCAATTCAGTGACGCCATTCAACCGTCTCATCCTCTGTTGTCCCCTTCTCCGCCTGCCTTCAATCTTTCCCAATCTTTCCCAGTCAGGGTCTTTTCTAATGAGTCAGTTCTTTGCATAAGGTGGCCAAAGGACTGGAGCTTCAGCTTCAGCATCAGTCAGTGACTGTTCAGAACTGATTTCCTTGAGGATTGGCAGGTTTGATCTCCTTGCAGTCTGAGGGACTCTGAATAGTCTCTCCAACACCACAGTTCAAAAGCATCAATTCTTCGACACTCAGCTTTCTTTAGACTCAACAATTCTGCTGAGATACCACCTTTTCTATTAGAGAAATATACATGTGTATGTATATCAAAAAGGCCATCTATAAGATTCATAACATTATTCTAATAACCAAACGAAAGTGCCAGCATAAATAGCCCACCACCATTAATAATCAGGCTTTTGTTTGTTTGGTTGTTGCCGCAGGACACCTTGTGGGATCTTAGTTGCCTGACCAGGGGTTGAACTTGGGCCCCTGGCAGTGAAAGCACAAAGTTCTATCCACTGTCCACCAACAGGAAAGTGGATAAACTGTGTATTTCTTCGGTGGAATGTAGGCAGAGCAATGGAAATGAAGAAAATAGTTATAATTAGTTTAAATGTGTTAGAAACAATGTTTAGCATGTCCCAAAAGGATTATATGTTTTATGTTTCCAGTTAGATAAAATTGAAGAACTGGAAAAAATAAATTGTCCTTAGTGATCTGTACTTATGTTGTAATTCTGAAAAGAAAAAAAAAATGACTACCATAAGAACCAGGATTTGAGGGTTGATGTGTAAGTTAAGGTTGGGAGGAGACAGGGAAGCGGTTTCAAGAATACTACCAATATTTAGTTCTTGATCTGAGTGTTGATTATGTGAATATTTGTATTCACTTATAATTTAGTGACCTTTTAGTGACCCTTTAGTAAATATATTTTTTATTAAAAACAGAAAAAAAAACCTCAACCCTTTGATTTATCAATATCTCCTGAGTACTATATCAGTAATATTTTGCTAGTTAATGATAGGCATGCAAGATGTCTAACATGGCCTCTAAATTGCTTACTATTACCATAAAAAGGCATTGTATAATAAGTGACCTTAACTTCTGTTCTTATACTTTCCGAGTCATGAAAGTAAATGTATGAAATTGAGGCACATAACCTCTCAGGAGGTTGAAGTATAATTGTAGTTAAGTTTTTACCTGGATCCAAAATTATTTACTGCTTTATTTTATACTCTTCATTTGGACTTGGACTAATTTGGAACATGTAGTCCTTATTACCTTAAATATGGTAAATATTTATTATTTTTTCACATCTGTATTTTAGCTGCATCCTAACAGAAAATTTCAGTTTTGATGCAGTGAAGTACAAACTAAAGAATCCTAATCACTTCTTCATTGAACATTGTCCCATTCAGCTTCTTCAAGGAGTTAGTTTACATTGACAGAATGATTTTGCCTAGAATTAAAACCTAAATAAATCAGCAAAAGACATGAGTAGACAATTCTTCAAAAAATGAAAGAGTTCTGATGAGTTTCTGCCATGTTCCGGGCACAAGTAGGTATCTTACACTGAATCTTTACACTAATGCTGTAAGTAATGGGTGTTTTGCTAATTTTCCATATGAATGAATGGAAATTCTGAAAAATGATAATTAGTAAATCTGGATCTAGAATTAAAATGTTTCATTTCCAAGCTTTTTTTTTCTTGTTGTTCTAATGCTGCTACCCATGAAAAGAAGAAAATAAACCTAATTTAAAAAATAAGGATAGGGACTTTCCTGGTGGTCCAGTTTCTAAGACTCTAAGCTCCCAATGCAGGGGGCATGGGCTCAATCCCTGCTCAGAGAGCTGCATCTCACATGTTGCAACAGCAAAAAAAAAAAAAAAAAAAAGAATCTGCATGCCACAACAAGACCTGGAGCAGCCAAATAAATTTAAAAAAAATTTTTTTAAGGATAAATTTCCAACAGTAAAACAATTTTTTATCAATAAGTGAGTTATAAAGTATCACAAAACCTTAATGAGAATGATTTTTGTCTAAGTTGTGTATTGTACATATCTAGATACTAGCAATCTAAGTAGTTGGTAATATCTCATTTTGTACAAATTCCTCTCAAGTTTTTTATTTCTCAAGTTTATTTATCTGCGTTCTAGCACCTGCTCATTTATTTTATTTATATGAATGTGGTCCAAATGTATCCATCTGACTGATGGTTATTTAGGTTGTGTCCATTCATCATTATAAACTGCTACAGTGAGAATTCTGACTCATGTTGCCCTCCACAGATATGGGATTTTTGTAGAGCATATATTCCAGTAGAGTGGAATTTTTGAGTTGGAAATTATGCTCATCTTCAAACTTACTATAAATTGGCTCCTGACTATATCAGTTTCTATTCCTCCATACTGTATGAGAATTTTCATTCTTCATTCTTCTTTTGGCTTATTGTCAGCTTGTATTATCTATTGTAATGTTTTTGGCCCATTTTGATTGGTATAAAATGATAGCTCAATAGAGTTTTTATATGTATTTCCTTTATTACAAATAAAATAGTGAAAATTTGTTTTTTGACATTTAGGTTTTCTCCTGTGAAATACCTAGCCCTGTCTCTTTTGGCACTGTTACTGTTTTAAGCTTCATTTATAGGTACTCATTACATATTCTGGATAGTAATCATTTGTTGTATGTATTATACATATCCATTTGCCTGCTGTTTTTTAGCTTTGTTTATGGTACCATTTTTTTTAATCGTTTTTGTATCTTAAGAAATTCTTTCCTGCTTTCAAGATCATAAGGATGTTCTATATTTTCCTTTAAATGTCTGTTTTTCTTTTCATGTTCAGTTCTCTAAATAGGAATTTGCTTCGTATACTGTATAAGGTAGACTTTGAGGGAGATTCTGATGGTCTCTGGTGTTTGTCCCCACGGTCTGACTTGAATGGGATTATAACAAATCTTGATGCATGTTAGGGCACACCTTATTCTTAGAAACTCTCTTAGCTGTTGTGGTTTCATTTCTCTTTCATGTTAATTTTAGTATCAGCTTCTTAAGTTCCAGAGGTCAAGAGGGTTATATCTTATTGGTATTTGATTGAAATTGCTTTGAATTTACAGATTAATTTATAAATAATTTCTACTAATAAGGTATATTGCTCCATTTATTAACATTTAGATCTTCTATAGTAGTAAAGATAACCTATTATTTCAGTAAGTCTTCTACATCTTTTGTTTAGATTTCATCCCAAGTGTCTTACACTTTTTGTTGTGATGTTAAGTGGTATCTTTTTTTTTAAGTGGTATCTCTTTTTAAATTACATTTTAAGTTGGTTGCTAGTATATAAGAGTATAATTTATTTGTATCTGTTGACTTTAAATCTAGCAGCTTTACTGAACTCTCTTATTCTATAATTTATCTATAAATTAGAGGGTTTTCTCTCTCAACAGTCATACTGTGAAGAATAATAGTTTTGTTTCTTCCTCTCCAATCCTTTTATCTTTTATTTCTCTTAACTTGCATTCCTATGCCAGCTGGCACTTTCTATTAACTTAAGTTGAATTTACCATGGATTTTGACGAATAACTTTTATCAAATTAAGGAAGCTCCTTTCTAGTCTTGGTACTCTGAAAGTTTTAGTTATGGTGCTGAATTTTATCTGATGCTTTTTTCAGAGCACTTATCTATAGAAATGATTGTACATTTATTCCCCTTAGTGTTTTAATGTCATATATTTTGTTAATAGGTTTTTAAAATATTATATGTAAATATTACTTGTTCAGTTAAACTGAGTTGATTTGTGAAAGGGAATGAAGGAAAAAATGCATGTATATGTAGGTTTATAAAATGTTAGAGAGACAGATCCTTGCTCTTTGAAACTCATACCTAATTCAGCTCTACTCACTGATTTTATCCCATCTTGTAAGAACTTTCCTTCATCTCAAATGCCTACATTGCTTAGGGAAGATGGTAAATAGTAAAATGATTAAAAGTGTAAATACTAAGGAAAATTAATAGCATATTAAACAGGATAATATTTGTTTAGTAGTTTCAGCTCTGTGAGATAAGACAAATTAATTGTGAGTGCTAGCATTATAATAATCCAGTGAAGAAAGTTTACCTGTAGAATTAAAGGAAAGACAAAATAAGCATGTTAATGACCATATATTTATTTTCCTTTATCCACTTATTTTTTTTAATTTAACACAGAAGCAGTATATGTTTATTTGATACATTTCCTGCCAGCCTCATTTTAGTGTGCAACAGTATTCTCACATTTTTAATAGAAGAATGTAGGTATACAGTTTTTTAATGTATAAGATTTAAATAAGATACCCAGAATGCTGATACAGTCTTATCAGTCTCTCTTTTTTTAGTTAGCTTGAAATTGTAAAGGTATTTCTAAAGCTTATTTGGGTGGAAATACAAAACCAACATAACTATCCATCATTAGGGACATGTAGTAGATCCAGGTAGTGAGATATCCTGCAATGTGAAAAGGAATGATATAATTCCATATTAATACATATAAGATCTATCTATAAGATACATAATGAAAAAAAGAAATCAAAGCCCAAAATAGTGTTTCTGATTTTTTATCCTTTGTGTTCTTTTTCATTGAGAGAGGAATGCGATATATATTCACTTAATTACCATGCACCCAAACTACAGAATAATATGAAACCATTAGAAAGAAATTATTGACACGGAAAGATCTCTAAGACATTGTTAGTTTTAAAATAATAATAAAACAATAAAGCAAGTCATAAAACATTTATTATCTGATCTCATGTTTTTAAAAGTTATATATCCATTTTTATCTCTAAGTGTATACTAAAAGAACAAGATATGAAAGTATAAAACCAATAGATTTATCTATTGTTAGGGACATGTAGTAGGTCTGTGTCCATAACTAGTACATGTAGTAGTTAGGTATTAGCTACTAATAGTGGTTAATAAAAAGCTTCCCTGGTGGCTCAGCAGTAAAGTCTGCCTGCAATGCAGGAGACCTGGGTTCAATCCCTGGGTTGAGAAGATCCTCTGGAGAAGGAAATGGCAGCCCACTCCAGTACTCTTGCCTGGAAAATTCTGTGGATGGAGGATCCTGGTAGGCTATAGTCCATGGGGTCGAAAAGAGTCAGACACGACTGAATGACTTCACTTCACTAATAATGGTTACTTCTTAAAAGATACTTGGAGACCAGAAGTCTTTACTGTTTATATCTATGTTGTTTAAATTTTTTATGCTGAGACTTCATTCATATATTATTGAAATAATATATATATTGTTTATATATATGTGTATATATACATATATACTGAAATAATATATATATTCAATATATATTGAAATGAAAATGTAATATGTGCTTACTATTTAAAAAGATTTAAAGAAAAATAAAAAATATCCACAATAGTCTCACCACCTAACTACTTCAAGTCTTGTTAAATATCCTTCCAGAGATGAGGGACATTTTATGGAAGACATTTAAACCTAAACCAAGGAGAATGAGAGAAAGGGCACCAGTGTGGACATATTTTTTAGGTAGAGAAATAATATGATAGCATGTTGACTCATCAGGTGATAAAGAATCTGCCTGCAACGCAGGAGACCTGGGTTTGATCCCTGGGTTGGGGGGATCTCCTGGAGAAGGGAATGGCAACCTACTCCAGTATTCTTGCCTGGAGAATTCCATGGACAGAGGAGCCTGATGGGCTACAGTCCATGGGGTCTCAAGAAATCAGAAACGACTGAGAGACTAGTACTTTTCACTTTTCAGCTTACTGTCTGTTTTGGTTTTACTTTTCACTGTACTCCCAGTATCTTTTAGCACAAAATAGCAGCCTGTAAGTATTTAAGAAATGAATGATCATGATCTACTAACTATTGGTGAAGCTCTCTTCCAGTTCCAAAATCCAGGATTAAGAAGTCATACTAGTTGGCTCCTCGAAGACTGCTTATTGTAGCTAGATAACATTGGGCAGATATTGTTACCACCTGTGCTTGGATTAGCACTAGTAACATTTAATACCATTGTCTTCTGAAATCTGTACAAGACAGAGAAAGCTCTCCTTAGAACAGATAAGCAATCTGGGGTGGCACGAAAGGCTGTGTTTAAGAAATAATACCTAAGCTTGTCTTCTGAGCCACTCTGGCCTTCTTTGTCCTTTTATAGGCCTTGTCTCATAGCCAGAACACTGCTCTGTACATGTATTAGGGAATGGAAAGATTCAGTTACCCATGATGAAAGAGATGATAAAAACTGTAATATTAGGTTTTTCTGTTGTTGTGACTGTCTTAAAGTCAAACAGGTCAAGTTGAAACTGCTTAATTTTGGAAATATTTTTATACGTCTTGATATATAGGTATACGTAAAAGGGTAATTTTAACTCTATAGTTAGTTATCATGGAGCCTTAGATTGAGTTTTTTTAAGGAAACATTAATTTGTACTCTTTGTGTTTTTCTTCTTAGTCTCTGCCACTGCCTTCTACAAAGCACAACCTGTAATTCAGTTCATGTGTGAAGTTCTTGATATACATAATATTGATGAGCAACCAAGACCTCTGACTGATTCTCATAGGGTAAAATTCACCAAAGAGATAAAAGGTGAGTTAATTAGCATTTGGAACAACTTAACTGTAAAATGCATGAATATAACAAACTTTCATGGAAATTTTTTTAAGATTTAAATCTGTTCATGTAACATCACCAGTAAAAATATGGATTAATTTTAAAACGTTACATTAAATTCATTGTCATAACATCTTAGGTAGTGTTTCAATGAAAGAAATACCAAGTAATGGAATTAATACTAGCTAATTTTTTGTTGATACTTTCCCTTACTAGCTGAAGGCATAAAGAGGTACTCTCATAGAAAAATGCTCCTATGATACTGTTTAAAATAGGAAATTGATTCCCAAATCGTTGATACTTAGGGACTGGAGCCATTCTTTGAACATATTTTAATATAGTGACTTCTTAGTTTTTCTGAAATGATAGCAGAATATTTTATTTCTTTGTAATTTATACATGTGGGGCTAGCCTGTTTCATGTGTTGTTCTAGAGCTGAAACTTAGTAACTTCATGTACATTATTTAGTTGACCATTGATCTTGCCTGTTTTATAGTTAGCGGCTAAAATTTATACAGTAGTGTTACATCATATATATATTTTAATAATATAAATTCATTTCTACATGGGCTTCCAAAGAGAAAAACATTAATTTGTTATAGTCTAAAATTTATATTTTTTATATATTTTTTTAATATAATTTAGCTTTCTATGTAAATATACAGTTTTATGTGCAAACCCATATACAATGGGTTTATCAGCAATTTAATTTAATATCAGTGTACTTTATCAGCAGTTTAAGGGATTTTTCAAGAATAATTTTGATTATGTAAGATTCTTGCCTTGTTCATCACTTTGGAACTTAGTCCTCATGTGAGATGTGACTCCACTGTATTTAGTTCTTTATTATTTAGGCACAAAGAGAAATTCGATATTCTCTAATTAGAATGAATACTATAAATTATTTATAATAAGTGTTACATCTTAAATAGTCAGAAATAATTATGCTGTTTAATTTTAAGATTTTACCTATTTGTTGCAGGTAATTTTGTTTTCTGAACATCTTTCAGTCCCCCAAATCAGTTATTATAGTTGAATACATCCTGCTAGGTCCGGTAATCATTTATTCTGTGCCATTCTGTAACCAAGAGAGAAATAGTCATTGTAATAAAACATTTAAAGGAATTTCCATCCTGCTTTGAAGATAAGCATCTGTTTACCTCAAGATTTTTGCCAGAATAAGAAAGTGTAATATATTCTTGTATTGCAGTCATACCATTGTCCTGTCATGATCTATATTAACTGCACAGTCAGCTTTGTTGGAAGGTAGTGCATTACCCACCATTAATATGTGATCATCTAAATGCCATGGTTTCCAGTGGAGTTGCTGCTTAGTTACCACCTCTGATATCATGAAGTCACTTACATTATTTTGCGGTAACTATGCAATCAACTCATATCACCACTCTATCACGAAAATACAAGATGTACAGAACAAGGATTCAACTGCTGCCCGAAGAGCATGGACTCGATCTTAACTTCAACTGCTCAGGGGGCCAAAGAAATGACTGAAAAAATGACTAGAAAGCATTATAAAGTTGATGTTATAGTGAAGGTAAAGCCAAGTTTATAGGTTCAATATTTGATTTATTAAAGCCAAAAACATTTTTTGGTTGGATGGAGGGTTTGGGGAGGGACCTGGGCAGAGAATTATCTAGTCCTTTTTTTTGTTTTAATTTCAACTCTTTGCTAACCCCTGAATTTGGATCTAACCCTTGGGCACCTATGACTGTAGATTTGGGGTAGAAAAATATGAGTTAGATCTAATTGACAAACTGATGATTTTTTCCTCCATTCAAAGTCAAGAAGGCTTTTAAAAAAGAGAGAGAGAACTCTTTAAAGTACATCATGTATTCCTATCTCAGTAACACAAGAGAATCAAAGTTACATGTTTTAAACTATATATTTGAGTTTAATTTTTAGTCAGCATGAGAAATTTGATGCAAACTGTTTAATAATGGTACAAATTGTGGTATAATGAATACACTTCCTAGTACAATATTCATTTCATTACAGTTGAACTTTTTCCTAAATGATTCATATAACTTTAGGGTGGTTTCTTTGTGCAATAATTCATCATAGTTAAATAGCAGAAATATTGGAGGAAGTTTATGGTAAAAGTACCATATGTATGTAAGAGTATCAGTTTTATTTTTGATAAAAACTTATTTAGTAGGTTTGTAGAACCTTATTGATAATTTTTTTTTAATTCAAAGGGAAGATTTGAAAACAAATTGCTAAGTGGTATAGATAACGGAAATTTGTTTTAAATTTTTCTATCATGTTTTCCCCAAAACAGTATTTTTACATCTTGTTTACCTCATATAGTTGGTATTTCCTTCTTGAAAAACCTTCTCTTGGTAATATTTTCTATTTTCATTTATAATATAGAAGCATAATAAATGCTCTAATTGACCTGAAAGTTTAGTTTTATAAGATAGTTACTAACAAAAACTGTTTCTCACTGACTCAGTTAAAAGTACTTCTCAAAAAACCTCATACCAGTCTGGTATAGTGGCACTGTGTCCATTTAACATCTTAATTTGTGCTGATACGTCATAAGAAAGTACTACTGTGATTGAACTTTGTGTTTGGTTCTGCAGTTAGTAGATAGGAAAATAAGTTATACTGTAGCAGGGTTTCTCAGCCTTGGCACTATTGATATTTTGGGCTGGATAATTCTTTGTTGTGGTCAGGGATGGGTGGTAGTGCTGTTCTGTGCGTTGCAATATAATTTAGCAGCATCCCTGGGTCCACCCATTCCTAAATCTAGCATCCACCAGATGCCAATAGCACCCCCAGTTTTGACAATCAGGGAAGCCCCCAAAAGTGTCTCCCGACATTACCAAATCTCCCCTGGAGGTCAGAGTCACCTCGGGTTGAGAACATCTGCACTATGGGATACATAGGTACAAAAGAAAAAAAAAAATTTCAGTCACAATAGCTACATTTCATGTGCCTCAGGAACATTACTAGTGATTTTAGTACAGGTGTAGAAATCGTATCATCTCAGAAAATCCTTTTGGACACTATTGCTTAGGAAAATTCATCCCAAAGAATTTTAGCCAATGGTTTAAAAGCCCACAGCTTCACCTTCTAAAGCAAACCTGGGATCCTCAAACCCTAGGGTCCACAGGTGGACTCATGGATCCAGTAACATCTAAATTCATACGCTGCATTAAGTGTATGTTGCATTTTTCTGAGAATTTATTGCTTTTGTCAGATTCTCAAAGGGGTCATTGATTTCCATAAGAACGTCTGGATTACTTGCTGCAGGAGTTAGTTTGGTTGCATTCAATATTTTGTCCTGATTTCTAATGGTCAGTAGTGAAAGAACTGTATCACTATATTATCCTTTAACAAAATTGTCACTCCGCTTCTGTGGGCCTGGGATTTTTTTTTTCTTCCTGGTTTAAAAATCTGTGAAGATCTTTCTTCATGAGCTTTATGAAATTATGTCTTCAGTCAGTATGTGATGCCTGGGGAGTTGAGATATCACATACTTTGAAGGTTACAGAATGTTTTGAGAGTTATGGTAACTCCTTTCCATTGCTCCTTCCCTCTCTAAGCATAAAAACCTGCAATATAAGCAGGGCTTTTTTTTTAAATTAATGAAGAACTTTATCCCTTGATCTAAAGGCTTTGCAAATTTTATGCTGTTCTTTTAATAGCTTGATAGAATAGGGAAATGGTTAGGAGTTAGGTCTATCATGATTGTACCCATTATTAACTATATTGTATATATACATATAATCCTTTGTTAATCATATCGCCTATCTCACAGATTTTCTTGGCTGTTTAGAATTTTGAGTTTTTATAGTGGTGAACAGGCTTTAGAGTTTCGAATATGTCACTTGTGACATTTCTGTAACCTCAGTTTTTCTTGTTGGGAACAGGTCTGAAGGTTGAAGTGACTCATTGTGGAACAATGAGACGGAAATACCGTGTTTGTAATGTAACAAGAAGGCCTGCCAGTCATCAAACGTAAGAAAAGCTGGTGTTTGTCAGAACAGAGATGATGTGAGGCAGCTTACTCTAGTTGGTAGATTGGGAGTTTTGCTTGCTCCTAATGGGATGAGTTGTTAATGTGTAATTTTTTTTTTTTCCAGCTTTCCTTTACAGTTAGAAAATGGCCAAACTGTGGAGAGAACAGTAGCACAGTATTTCAGAGAAAAATATACTCTTCAGCTGAAGTACCCACACCTTCCCTGTCTGCAAGTGGGGCAGGAACAGAAACATACCTACCTGCCACTAGAAGTAATGTGTTTAGGCTGTTTATTAATATCCTCTTATTCATCATTCTGTTAAGATTTTTAATGAGCTGTAACTTACTTCATACTCTCACATTTATTTTTAAATTGAACTGTCTTTAAATTTCCTTATTTATTCTGAATTTTCAGTTATGAAATAATACAGGAAAAAATTCATCCACAGTCCTGTCCCTCTAAACATAACTGCTGTTAGCATTTTGGTACACTTCTTTCAGCCTTTCTATCCAGTGTACATTTTACCTGATTATAATCATACTGTGAAGCAGTATTGTTTACTGTTTTTCTACTTGACATGATATTAAACGGAAGTTGCTTAATGGAGTAGATTTTAAATTTTAAGTTAAATTAAAATTTAAAATGTCACATTTGATTGCACTCAATTTTAAGAAAGATATATATATATATTATATATATATATATATCTAATACGAAACTTTTTTCCCATTTGTAGGTCTGTAATATTGTGGCAGGGCAACGATGTATCAAGAAGCTAACGGACAATCAAACCTCCACTATGATCAAAGCCACAGCAAGATCTGCACCAGATAGACAAGAGGAAATTAGCAGATTGGTTAGTACTTACCCCAGAAATAGAAATTAAAAACATATTAGAGTGAGCTACTAAAGAGTAGATACCATATCCACTCATGTCTTATTATCATTTCATGGGCTGTCAGAATTAAAGAGATTATGGAAGTATTCTAGGTGGTCTAGGGGTAAATCTTAGTGAATGCTATGAAGAAGGTTAGAGCCTTCTAATTTAACCCCAAGCTCCTTAGTTAGATTCAGAACAGATAATCTCAGAACTAATGTTTCAGTTTAGTGAACTGAATTTTGATCACCTCCCACCTAAATTAGGAAAGGAAAGTCCAGGTTTTATGACTAGCGATAGTGAGAAGCTTAATGCACAAAATAGGATTGCTTAGCCCCAGTATCAACACTGGTAACTGTATAGGATGAATAAAGAAGTATAAGACAGCTCCAGACTTATGGGGTCTCTAAGCTCTCCTTATTCTAAATGAGGAGAAAAGAGACATTAATACATTATAAAACTGACAGAATTAGGGCAAAGTGACAAATAAAGGCACCTAGGTCTTAGCTTGAAAGTTAGTTGTGTCCGATTTTTTGCTACCCAATGGACTGTAGCCCACCAGGCTAGCACTTGGAATCTTAACAGCTCTAGGTTCAAAGTCTAACTTCTTTACTCGCTGTTATTGTTGCTGCTGCTAAGCGCTTCAGTCGTGTCCCAACTCTCTGCGACCCCATAGACGGCAACCCACCAGGCTCCTCCATCCCTTACTATATTTATAATTATAGCATCCAGTAGGCTAGAACAGTGACTGAGAGTAGGAACTCTAGAATCAGAATGTACAGATTTCAGATTATATGTCACTTGCTTAGCTATATGGGTTTAGGCCAATCATTTCACTTTACTAAGCTTTAGTTTTATCCTCTGTAAAGTAAAAAGTATAAAAGACTTATAATTAAGGTTATTGTAAAAATTAATCATAAAACATTTCACACCAAGCACATCACCAAGCAAATCTTGGTAAATAGTTGTCATTCTTTGTAATCTTGCAGAAATGAATGGCATTTAAGCTTGAAGAAAAAAATCATTAGCACATAATTTAGAAAACTTTTCCTGCTTATTGTGGGATTATATATGTAGATTTATATAGTGTTTTTACTAGATTTTTAACTCAAAGACTTGAACATTGCCCTTTTTGTAACCTTATCTGACCTTTACCCTGAGACTAAAAAAATATGTTTTGAAAAACACATTATAGCACACTGTAAGCATGAATTACACTTCTGAGATTACAATAAATTCTTTGCATATATTGGTATGTTATATAAAAATTATAATCTCTATCTCATCGTGGCTTTCTTGTCTGTCTCAAGTGTATCTCTTAAGTAAATTTTATCTTCTGCTGTGTTTTATTGGAAAATATTCAAGTAGATTTTATATAATTTGTTATCAATTAGGGAAAAAAGCTTAGGATTATTGATATTTGCTATCAAGCTCTACATAAAATTTTAATAATATATGTCCAGATCCTCTAATTAGAAATAATTAACCATTTTTAGGTCAGGTATTTCTCTTGCAATCTCTTGACCACCCTCCCCAAAATGTATTAGGCTTAACCATATAAAATTACCATTTCATGAGTTGTAAATAGTTTAAATTTCTTATTATCCAACATAATACATTTAAATATTCTATAAATGAACAAGAAGTTCACAGACTTCCTATGTCCACTCATGGTCTATAGTCCCCAGATTAAGAATCTGCTCTATATTTTGAATTTTGGGTACCATTATCTAGACCTATTATAAAACATTGTTGACACAGTGAAGAAAAAAATTAGAGGGTTCTAAAGGGAAATTAGCGGAATTTTGAAAATAACTACAAACATTTTCTGCTGTTAGGTAAGAAGTGCAAATTATGAAACAGATCCATTTGTTCAAGAGTTTCAATTTAAAGTTCGAGATGAAATGGCTCATGTAACCGGACGCGTACTTCCAGCACCTATGCTCCAATATGGAGGCCGGGTAAAACCTCTTGATATCATGTTTAAATTATAAACATACAGTTTCTGTGTTTGGAGAGGACATTCTAGCTGGAATTTAGAAAGTATTTTGCATTCCAACAGTTTTTTTGTTTCAAGATGAGTGTCTTTGCTTGAACTTAGTGGAACTTTTGTTTTTCTGTGATAAAAATATAAAATATTGATTTAGAAAAGCCTATTCCAACAATTTGAAATGCTTATTTTCAGCTCATTCAAATAAGTTATATATTAAATGTTTGCTCTTTTTTGCCTTATTATTTCTCTTTCTCTATAGAACCGGACTGTAGCAACACCAAGCCACGGAGTATGGGACATGCGAGGGAAACAGTTCCACACAGGAGTTGAAATCAAAATGTGGGCTATAGCTTGTTTTGCCACACAGAGGCAGTGTAGAGAAGAAATATTGAAGTAAGGCTTGTCATTAGTTTCACTTTGGGACCATTTTGTGTTTAAATTTTGTATTTCAATTTTTAATTATTCAGCTAATGTTTTAACCAACATTGCCTCAACATGAAGTACATTTAATCAATGAACCTTTAAAAATGTTTCTTCTCAGTACTTTGATGAAGATTCTGAATTTTTGGTCATATCCAAGTCACTGATTGATTCTTGTAGGCATTCTAATAGACTAGCTTATATGGTATAGCGGGGCTCCCCTGGTGGCTGAGAGGGTAAAGTGTCTGCCTGCAATGTGGGAGACCCGGGTCAATCCCTGGGTCAGGAAGATCCCCTGGAAAAGGCAATGGCAACCCACTCCAGTACTCTTGCCTAACCTAGATAGTATATTCAAAAGCAGAGACATTACTTTGCCGACTAAGTTCCGTCTAGTCAAGGCTATGGTTTTTCCTGTGGTCATGTATGGATGTGAGAGTTGGACTGTGAAGAAGGCTGAGCACCGAAGAATTGATGCTTTTGAACTGTGGTGTTGGAGAAGACTCTTGAGAGTCCCTTGGACTGCAAGGAGATCCAACCAATCCATTCTGAAGGAGATCAACCCTGGGATTTCTTTGGAAGGAATGATGCTAAAAATGAAGCTCCAGTACTTTGGCCACCTCATGCGAAGAGTTGACTCATTGGAAAAGACCCTGATGCTGGGAGGGATTGGGGGCAGGAGGAGAAGGGGACGACCGAGGATGAGATGGCTGGATGGCATCACTGACTCGATGGACGTGAGTCTGAGTGAACTCCGGGAGTTGGTGATGGACAGGGAGGCCTGGCGTACTGCGATTCATGGGGTCGCAAAGTGTCGAACACGACTGAGCGACTGAACTGAACTGAACTGATACAGTATAGCAGGAGTACCATTGACTTTTAATGGCAAATAGGTTAGATTTAATTCCCAGGTTTGTCACTTCCTAACTTTATTACCATGGATAATTTATTTAATCTTATTATGCTTCAGTTTTTACCTTTTAAAAATAGAGATAATAGTACTTATTTACTGAATGAGAATTAAATAACATGCTTATTTCTCAATTGAGTTCCTTGAAAGAGTCATTTAACTTCTCATTTTCACTTTCCAAAATGTGGCCTCCATCTCCACTACTTTTCATCTTCTCCAGATTCTTCCCCTCAACAATCTTCTGTTTAAGTTTAAAACAAATCTTCATTTTACCTTGACACTCTCTCAGGATTCCAGGCTTCCATTCAGTCTCTTTCCTTGAAGTTTTAGTGCTCTACTGAAATTGAGGAATCAGTTTCAAGGACAAAAGTATCTTTGTGCTTATAGTTCTAATGGTCTATTCTCAATAGGGCTGAGAAAAGAAGGGAAGCTAAAGGCAAAGGAGAAAAGGAAAGATATACCCATTTGAATGCAGAGTTCCAAAGAATAGCAAGGAGAGATGAGAAAGCCTTTCTCAGTGATCAGTGTGAAGAAATAGAGGAAAACAATAGAATGGGAAAGACTAGAGATCTCTTCACGAAAATTAGAGATACCAAGGGAAAATGCAAAGATGGGCACAATAAAGGACAGAAATAGTACGGACCTAATAGAAGCAGAAGATATTAAGAAGAGGTGGCAAGAATACACAGAAGAACTATACAAAAAAGAACTTCATGACTCAGATAACCATGATGGTGTGATCACTCACCTAGAGCCAGACATCCTGGAATGTGAAGTCAAGTGGGCTTTAAGAAGCATCACTATGAACAAAGCTAGTGGAGGTGATGGAATTCCAGTTGAGCTATTTCAAATCCTAAAAGATGATGCTGTGAAAGTACTGCACTCAATATGCCAGCAAATTTGGAAAACTAAGCAGTGGCTACAGGACTGGAAAAGGTCAGTTTTCATTCCAGTCCCAAAGAAAGGCAATGCCAAAGAATGCTCAAACTATCACACAGTTGCACTCATCTCACACTCTAGCAGAGTAATGCTCAAAATTCTCCATGCCAGGCTTCAACAGTACATGAACCGTGAACTTCCAGATATTCAAGCCAGATTTAGAAAAAGCAGAGGAATCAGAGATCAAACTGCTAACATCCACTGAATAGAAAGCAAGAGAATTCCAGAAAACATCTATTTCTGCTTTATTGACTATGCCAAAGACTTTGACTGTGTGGATCACAACAAACTGGAAAATTCTTCAAGAAGTGGGAATACCAGACCACCTGACCTGCCTCCTGAGAAACATGTATGCAGGTCAAGAAGCAACAGACTGGTTCCAAATCTGGAAAGGAGTGTGTCGAGGCTGTATATTGTTACCCTGCTTATTTAACTTGTATGCAGAGTACATCATACCAAATGTTGAGAGAATGAAGCATAAGCTGGAATCAAGATTGCCAGGAGAAATATCAATAACCTTAGATATGCAGATGACACCACCCTTATGGCAGAAAGTGAAAAAGAACTAAAGAGCCTCTTGGTAAAAGTGAAAGAGAGGAGTGAAAAAGTTGGCTTAAAACTCAACATTCAGAAAACTAAGATCATAGCATCTGGTCCCATCACTTCATGGAAATAGATGGAGAAACAATGGAAACAATGAGAGACTTGATTTTGGGAGGCTCCAAAATCTTTGCAGATGGTGACTGCAGCCATGAAATTAAAACATGCTTGCTCCTTGGAAGAAAAGTTATGACCAACCTAGATAACATATTGAAAAGCAGAGATATTACTTTGCTCACAAAGGTCCTTCTAGTCAAGGCTATGGTTTTTCCAATAGTCATGTATGGATGTGAGAGCTGGACTGCGAAGAAAGCTGAGCGCCAAAGAATTGATGCTTTTGAACTGTGGTGTTGGAGAAGACTCTTGAGAGTCCCTTGGACTGCAAGGAGATCTAACCAGTCCATCCTAAAGGAAATCAGTCCTGAATATTCATTAGAAGGACTGATGCTGAAGCTGAAACTCCAGTACTTTGGCCACCTTATGCGAAGAACTGACTCATTTGAAAAGACCCTGATGCTGGGAAAGATTGAAGACAGGAGGAGAAGGAGACGACAGAGAATGAGATGGTTGGATGGCATCACCGACTCGATGGATATGAATTTGAGTAGGCTCCGGGAGTTGATGATGGACAGGGAAGCCTGGTGTGCCGTAGTCCTTGGGGTTGCAAAGAGTCGGACATGACTGAATTGATTCGGACCCATTATTTTTTCAACATTTGTGCAGCATTAGATACAATTGACTGCCTTACTGAGAGTCTTTCCATTCTTGCCTTCCTGGTTTCTTTCCATCACTTTGGTTCCCTTTCCCCTCTGCCTCCCCTGCTTTGGAACACCAATCTTTGGGGCTGTGGCCCTCTTGAGGGCTTCTGCTGTTACTTTTGTTTGAGGAGTGTGCTATGGTGAAAAGAGTACCAACTCCACTTTTGATGAGCTCCATTCTAAAACGTTAGGCTTCTGATTAGCGAAGAATAACATTTTTAAAGTTTTTCATTTGCCTCTTTAAACCCTTTCTCCATGTTCATATATTTTGGACAAAGAAACTGAACATTGTGTGCCCTCAAACTCTCTGGTGTTTTTTTCCATTTACACTCGTGCTGCTCTTCACTGAAATGCCTCCATTCTATCCCTACTCTTCTAAATGATACTCAGTCTTCTGTGATTTGTGATGCTGGAAATAATCCATAATAGTAAAGTTAGTAGTTTGCCAGTATCCTCTCCATTTGTACTTGTCACTGCCTGTGTAAAATAAAGTTATAATATTTGTGTAAAGTTCTTATCTCCTCTCTAGAATCTAATCCTAAGAAAAATTATTATTGTCTGATATAAGTCCACTAACAGACCCTGTGTGCCTGTAATGAATAGTTCTTGAGTGACATAGAGATCAGTTTACCCCAGGATCAATTCAGAATTTGTTTTGCCTCCCTCATGTGAAAAAAAATTTTTTTTCTATTTAATTCTGTTCATGCATGTGTGCATGCTAAGCCATGTCCAGCTCTTGGCGACTCTGTGGACGATAGCTCATCAGGCTCCTCTGTCCGTGGGATTCTCCAGGCAAGAATACTGGAGTGGGTTGCTGTGCCTTTCTCCAGGGGAACTTCCCGACCCAGAGCTCGAACCTACATCCCTTACATCTGCACTGGTAGGCAGGTTCTTTACCACTAGTGCCACCTCCTTTTTTATTAGCTCCGAATCTCTAAATGTATGTCTTGAGGTTCACTTAGTATGTTTTCTTTCTCCAAACTTGTTATCCCCTGACTTTCAAGTAAAATGTCTGGAGCACAGTTAAGTACAATGCTGCGATTATCTTTCTTGACCTCCAGAGACTAAAGAAAACACCTCCAATTGTTTTCCAAGCTTTGAGGTACTCTTTTCATTTTACATCTGTTATTCATGGCTTGATAGAAGTCTCATAACATTGGGCTTACGGCTCTTGTTCAGGCTAACTGAAAATATTCAACTTCATACTTTCTTGAATTAGATACTAATAAGGAAAAGGAGGAGGGAATTCCTACAAACTTCATCTCTGTCCTGAGGGAATCAGAGTTTTTGAGCAAAGACCATTCAGATCCTTGACTTAGGGATGTATTTGTTTTAAAAACAAGTAAAGTGATTGTTAAACCTCAACATTATTACTTATTTATCCTAGGCTAAGTGCAGAATTATTAAAGTGCTGTCTACCTCTGTTTTTTTTTAATGTTTTCTTTTTTTTTTTTTTTTCTAAATCTTTTCTGAGGACAGAATCTTTCCTGCTATCCTAGTTTCAAATAGGTATTATTGTAGAAAGAAATTCTGAACTAGGTCATAGTTCTGGGTCTTGCCACTTATCTAAGCATTTGATTTTGATCTAATACTTAATGTCCCTGAAGCTATTTTCAGATCTGTAAAATGGTGATAACACCTTACCCTACCACCTTCTTATGAATCTTGTCAGGATCAAATTAGAAAATTATAATAGCTTAAATTTATCAAGCTTTTACACCAGGTCTTGGGCAATGCACCAAGTGCTTAACGTGGTTATCTGATTTAATCTTCACATCAACCCTATATTGGAAGTAGTCATTTTACAGATGAGAGAAGCTGAAAAAATTTGCCTGAAATTCTATAGCTAGCAAGTAACAGAATTAGAACTGGAACCTGTCATGCTAATTCTAGAACTGAGCTCTTAACCAGCATGCTCTATTACTGATATCCTTTGTAAGCTACAAAATGCCACATAGCCATACAATAGTGTTCTTAGTTTGCAAAATTGATTACTGACCAGTTGCTGGCCTTTTATATCACTAGTCTGGTGACCTCTTGCTATATGGAGCACACAAATCTTTGCTTTGTTTTCCATTCCCTTCCCAAACTTTCCATTACTACTTTTTAGATGTTGATAACTAGACAAAAGCTTTATTTTTAGTGATTTCTCCTTCTAGGGGTTTCACGGACCAGCGCGGAAGATTTCCAAGGACGCAGGGATGCCCATCCAGGGCCAGCCTTGCTTCTGCAAATATGCGCAGGGGGCAGACAGCGTGGAGCCCATGTTCCGGCATCTCAAGAACACCTACTCAGGGCTGCAGCTCATTATTGTTATCCTGCCCGGGAAGACGCCAGTGTATGGTAAAGATACCGTATTAAGATTGCATTTTTCCTCAGGTACTTTCTATTCCTTTCAGGGACTTCCCTGGCGATCCAGTGGTTAAAACTTCATGCTCCCAAGTCAGGGGACGTGGGTCTGATCCCTAGTCAGAGATCTAAGATCCTGCTTGCCAAAAAAAAAAATTCCTTTTAAAATTATACTAACACATATCCTAAAACTTTCAAACATAAAAATACATTTTATAACTATAGTCTTTAAAACCATGTATTGTTACTATAAAAAGAGAAATCAGGAGAGCAAACTAAATAGTCTAAGACTCTATGAAAAGAATTTAAGTGAAGGAGGCATTACAAAACAATGATTAAGAGAAGAATTATTTATTTAAAATGTCATTGAAATAACTTGAGTATCAGTATAATGTAATGTTAAAAGCACAGGCTCTAGAGTCAGACTCTGCTGCTTAATACCCAGGTATTGCCAGGTTTGCTACTTGTGTGATACTACCTGAATTACTTAACTACACAAAGCCTGGGTTTCCTCATCTGTGAAATTGGGGTACTACAAATATTCAATCCTTAGAAGGTAGTTGTAAGGGTTAAATAAGTTTACATATGTAAACAGGGCTTCCCTGGTGGCTAAAATAGTATAAAAAAATCTACCTGCAGTGCAGGAGATCCAGGTTCCATCCCCGAGTCAGGAAGACCCCTGGAGAAGTGAACGGACACTCTAGTATTTTTGCCTGGAGAATTCCATGGACAGAAGAGCCTGGTGGGCTACAGTCCGTGGGATCACAAGCACTTTTATGTAAACAGGTTTATGATAGCACCTGTGGTATAGTGAATGCTCAGTAAATGTTAGGTATTATTAGTGTAAACAGCTAAAGTTTATGAGAGTAATAAGTTAAAAATAAATCATTTGAATATGGAAAAACACAAAGAAAGTATAATTTTCAAATTACTGAATGGACTATAATCATTTAAGCTTAGGGTAATAGAATTGACATAAGAAAATTTATTTGACTGCATAAAAATTAAATTTTCTGTATATCACAGAGCTATAACTAAAATTAAAAGGAAACCATAGAACATCAAAAATATTTGCAGCAAATTGAAACAACAAAAAGCTATAGTTTATTATTAAAGTATTCATATGGATCTGTTATTGTAGTCAAAGGAAAAAATTTTTATGTTCTCTTAGATTAATAAATGAAAATAAACCAAAATTTCTCAAGAAAAAACAAGTAAATATTTGAGAATATGTTGGTTTACACCAATAAAGAAATAAAGAAAAGTACAAATTGATAAAAGGACATTTTTATGCTACTAAATTAGCAAATATATTTAAATACTGTAATACCTAGTGATTGTGAGTGTGCAGTGAATCTAGTATTTAACATATTGCTGATGACAGTACAAATTGATAGTAGTCTTTCATCAAAAGTATAAAAATGTGTTTTCAGTCACAAATTAAGTATTTCTTATTCCAAAAATATGTTCAAAGGAAAGAATTCATAATAAAAAAAAACTCTGTGCACAAAATTTTCGTAATGGTATCTGTGACATTAAAAAAACTACTAAGAACTGGTTTTAAATAGTAAGTTTCTGGTGGTGAAATAATATGTGGTGATTAAAAATGATGATTATAAAAGTCAAAAGATGTTTTTTACATTGTGATAAAATACAGAAAGGATTACCTTGTTTTGTGTCCCCAGATATGTTCCAGTGTCTCCTAGTTTATAGTCTATGGGAACTTGAACAGAATTTATACCCTACTGTTGTGTGAAAATTGTATAAATCTTCATTATGTTCAATTGGATCATGATGCTTTTCAGGTCTACTGTATCCTTTTACTTTTTTGTATATTCATTCTGTTAAATCTTGAGAGTTTGATATTGAAATCCAACTAAAAATCTTAATTTATCTACTTAGAAAATAATTGTAATATATAATGGAACTATATGTAACTTTGTTCTGTGTTTTCCAACTCTCCTGTAAATGTGCTATCATAGTTTCATAATTTAAAAAATAAAAGAAAAAGAAAAAATATAGAAGGTGTTAAAGAATTTGTAAATCAAGGAAAGAACAAATAACTGAAAAAGACGAAGGACATAAAAGAAATACAAATGGTCAGTTATCTATGAAAAGATGCTGGGCCTCATTAGACATTAAAGAAATGTGAATTAGAATAAATTATTTTTCACCAACAATGATAGCTACTTTTCACAAAGATGTAAGTATACACTCTCATACACTGTTGCTGGGAGAGAAAGTTGATATTATCATAGCCTCCACACTGATCTTTTTGCCTGCATTCTCTTTAGTTCATTTTCAGTCCATTTTCTACACTGCTTCACTCAGTGGATTCAGTGAATGATTTTTCTAACTAATAGGTTTTACTTTTTAGAACAGTTTTAGATTTACAGAAAAATTCAGCAGATAATATAGAAAGTGCTTATATACCTTCTTTCCCCTGTACACAGCTTTCCCTATTTTTAACATCTTATATTCAGTTCAGTTCAGTCGCTCAGTCGTGTCCAACTCTTTGCAACCCCGTGAATCACAGCACACCAGGCCTCCCTGTCCGTCACCAACTCCCGGAGTTCACTCAGACTCACGTCCATCGAGTCAGTGATGCCAGAGTGGTACATTTAATGAACCAGTATTGATAAATTATTATTACATATTATCCACAGTTTACATTAAAGTTTACTCTTTGTACAGATTTGTGAGTTTTGACAAATACATAATGTCATTATCTCCTATGACAGTATCAAAGAGTAGTTTCACTATTCTAAAAATCTCCTGTGCTCTACTTACTCATCTCTCCTTCAGTCTCCTCAGTCCTCTGACAATCACTGGTCTTTTTAAGTCTCTATAGTTTTGCCTTTTCTAAAATGTTGTTTGGTTGGAATTACATGGTTGTAACCTTTTCTGAACTGACTTCTTTCAGTTAGCAATATTTAAGATTCTGTCTTGTCTTTTTGTGGCTTATAAGTCGTTTCTTCTTATTGTTGAATATTACATTGTGTGAGTACTACAGTTTGTTCTACATTTACTTATTGGAGGATATCTTGATTTCTTAACAGTCTTTGGCAATTATGAATAATGCTGCTGCAAACATTCACATGAGGTTTTTGTGTGGACAGAAGTTTCTAACTCAGTTTAGTAAATAAGCAGGAGCACAATTGCTTTATCAAATGATAAGACTGCCAAGAACAAAAAACAGTAAAGACCTAACTGAGGCAAAAGAGGTGCAGGAATACACAGAAGACCTATACAGAAAAGGTCTCATTGAGCGGGATAACCACAGTGTTGTGGTCACTCACCTAGAGCCAGACATCCTGGAGTGTGAAGTCAAGTGGGCCTTAGGCATTACTACCAACAAAGCTAGTTGAGCTATTTAAAATCCTAAAAAATGATGCTGTTAAAGTACTGCACCCAGTATGTCAGCAAATTTGGAAAACCCAGCAGTGGCAACAGGACTGGAAAAGGTCAGTTTTCATCCCAGTCCCAAAGAAGGACAGTGTTAAAGTATGTTCACGCTACCAAACAATTGTACTCACTTCCCATGCTAGTAAGGTTATGCTCAAAATCTTTCAAGCTAGACTTCAGCAGTACTTGAATCAAGAACTTCCAGATATACAGGCTGGGTTTAGAAAAGGCAGAGGAACCAGAGATCAACCAGCCAACATTTGCTGGATCATAGAGAAAGCAAGAGAATTCTGGAAAAACATCTGCTGCTGCTTCATGGACTATGCCAAAGCCTTTGACTGTGTGGATCACAACAACCTGTGGAAAATTCTTAAAGAGATGGAAATACCAGTCCATCTTACCTGTCTCTTGAGAAACCTGTATTCAAATCAAGAAACAGCAATTAGAGCCTTATGTGTAACAACCGACTGACTGACTGGTTCAAGACTGGGAAAGGAGTACAACAAGGCTTATATTGTCACCCTGTTTATTTAACTTATATACAGAATACATCATGAAAAATGCTGGACTAGATGAGTTACAAGCTGTAATCAAGATTGCCAAGAGAAATACCAACAACCTCAGATATGCAGATGATACCCTCTAATGGCAGAAAACAAAGAGGAACTAAATTACCTCTTGAAGAGGGTGAAAGAGGAGAGTGAAAAATCTAGCTTAAAACTCAACATTCAGAAAACTAAGATCATGGCATGCAGTCCCATCACTTCATGGCAAATAGATGGGGAAAAGTGGAAGCAGTGACAGATTTTCTCTTCTTGAGCCCCAAAATCACTGAAGATGGCAACTGCAGCCATGAAATTAGAAGACACTTGGAAGGAAAGCTATGACAAACCTGGACAGCTTATTAATAAAAGCAGAGTCATCATTGCCAATAAAGGTCCATGTAGTCAAAGCTATGGTTTTTCCAGTAGTCATGTACAGATGTGAGAGTTGGACCATAAAGAAGGCTGAGTGCTGAAGAATTGATGCTTTTGAATTGTGATGCTGGAGGAGTCTTTGAGAGTCCCTTGGACAGCACGGAGATCAAACCAGTCAATCCTAAAGGAAATCAACCCTGAATATTCATTGGAAGGACTGATGCTGAAGCTCCAATATTTTGGCCACCTGATACAACAGCCAAATCATTGGGAAAGACCCTGATGTTAAGAAAGATTGAAGGCAAAAGAAGAGGGTGGCAGAAGTTGGATAGCATCACTGACTCAATAGACATGAACTTGGGCAAACTTCAGGAAATAGTGAGGGACAGGGAGGCCTGGTGTTACTGCAGTCCATAGGCTTGCAAAGGGTCAGACACAACTTAGTGAGTGAACAACAATAAGACTGTCAAATTGTCTTCCAAAGTGATGTACCATTTTATTTTCCCATCAGCAATTAATGAGAGTGCCTATTCATTCAGCATTCAGTATCTGACAGTTTTTTGGATTTTAGCAATTCTAATAGATATATAGTAATATCTTGTAATTTTAGTTTGAGTTTGTTAATAATACATACTTGAACACGTTCAGTTGTGCTCATTTCACATGCTAGCAAGGTAGTGCTCAAAATCCTTCAAGCAAGGCTTCAACAGTATGCGAACTGAGAACCTCCTGATGTACAAGATGGATTTAGAAAAGGCAGAGGAGCCAGAGATCAAATTGCCAACATCTGTTGGATCATAGAAAAAGCAAGGGAATTCTAGGAAAACAGCCACTCCTGCTTCATTGACTATGCAAAAGCCTTTGACTATGTAGATCACAGCAAACTATGAAAAATTCTTCAAGAGATGGGAATACCAGACCACCTTACCTGTCTCCTGAGAAACCTGTATGCAGGACAAGGAGAAACAGAACTGGACGTGGAACAACGGACTGTTTCCCAATTGGGAAAGGAATATGTCAAGGCTGTATACTGTCACCCTGCTTATTTAACTTATATGCAGAATGCATCATGCAGAATGCCAGGCTGGATAACTCACAAGATGGAATCAAGATTGCTCGGAGAAATATCAACCACCTCAGACACGACTTAGCAACTGAACAAGGACAATAACATATTACTGAGCACCAGGACTTCCCTGGCAGATTATTGGTTAACATTTTGCACTTCTACTGCAGGGGGCATGAGTTCAGTCCCTGGTCAAAGGAACTAAGATACTGCACATGCGTGGCATGGCCAAAATACGTGTGTGTGTATGTGTATATATATTGAGAGAGAGCACCTTTTCATGTGCTTCTTTGCCATCTATATATCTTTGATGAAATGTCTATGCCAGTCTTCTGCTCATTTTTTAATTGATATGTTTGTTCTCTTATTGTTTGATTTTAAGAGTTCTTTGTATGTTTGAATACAAGTTCTTTATCAGATACCTACTTGGCAAATATTTTCTCCCAGGCTCTAGCTTGTCTTCTCTTAAGCATGTCTTTCATAAAGCACAAGTTTAAAATTTTAATGAAGTCCAAATTTAAATAATGTCAATATATTCTTTCACATACCATTTTTAGTGTTATATTCTGTTTACTTTATATAATCTTTTAGTAGTTTTATAGTTTTCTTTTTTACTTATAGGTTTATAATCCATTTTTACTTAATTTTTATGAAAGGTATAAGGTCATATCTAGATTTTTTTTTTTTTTTTGCACGTGGATTCCACTGGTTTCAGCACCATTTGTCGGAAAGATTATCTTTCTCCATTAAATTGTCTTTGCTGCTTTGTCAGCTATTGACTATATTTGTGTGAATCTGTTTCTGGACTCTGTTTTGTTTCATCCATCTGTGTGTGCATTCATTTGCTAACACCTCATTGTCTTGATTAATTTAGCTTTGTGAGAAGTCTTGAAGTCAGGTAGTATCAGTTCTCTGACTTTATTCTTCTTCTTCCCTGTTGTATTAGCTGATAAATCTTTTGCCTCTCTATATACACTTTAGTTCCCTGGTGGCTCAGACGGTAACACGTCTGCCTACAGTGCGGGAGACCTGGGTTTGATCCCTGGGTCAGGAAGATCCTCTGAAGAAGGAAATGGCAACCCACTCCAGTACTCTTGCCTGGAAAATCCCATGGACAGAGGAGTGTAGTAGGCTACAGTCCTTGGGGTCGCAGAGAGTCGGACACGGCTGAGCGACTTCACTTCACTTCACATACTTTAGAATCAGTTTGTCAGTAATCACAAAATAACTTGCTGAGACTTCCTGGGATTACATTGAGTCTGTAGATCAAACTGGGAAGAATTGAGATCTTAGAATCGATAACTTCTATCTTTGAACAAGGAATGTCTCTTTGTTCAAAGCTTCTTTGATTTCTTCTATCAGAGTTTTATAGTTTTCCTCATTTAGGTTTATATTGACGTATATATTTTTTGTTTTGTTGCTAGTTTAAATGGTATTGCACTTTTAATTTTAAATTTTAGTTTTTCATTTTTAGTACTTAGGAAAGCAGTTGATTTTTTGTATATTCACTTTGTATCCTGTAACCTTGCTAAGTCACTTACTTGTTCCAAGAAGCTTTTGTCAATTTGGGGGGTTTTCTGCACAGACAGTCATTTCTCTGTGAACAAAGGCAGTTTTATTCTTTCTTTCCCAGTCTGTATACTTTTATATCCCTTTCCTTGCATTAGCTTGGACTTCCAGTATGATGTTGAATAGCAGTGGTAAGATGAGACATCCTTACATTGTTCCTGACCTTAGAGGGGAAACATCTAGTTTCTCAGCAATAAACATGAAAGCTGTAAACCTTCTAGTTGTTTTTTTATGAAGTTAAGGAAGTTCCCTCTTATCCTAGTTTGCTGACAGTTTGTATTATGAATGGATCATGGATTTCTTTTCTACATGTTTTGATATGATCATATGATTTTTCAATTTTTTTCTCTTAATATGATCAATCTGTTTGTTTAGTCTTTCAGTAGTGTCTGACTCTTTGGGACCCCATGGATTGCAGCATGCCAGACTCCCCTATCCTTCACCATCTCCTGGAGCTTGCTCAAACTCATGTCCATTGAGTTGGTGATGCCATCCAAACATCTTGTCCTCTGTTGACTTCTTCTCCTGCCTTCAATCTTTTCCTAGCATCAGGGTCTTTTCCAATGAGTTGGCCCTTTGCATCAGGTGGCCAAAGTATTGGAGCTTCAGCTTCATTCCTTCCAGTGAATAATAAGGGTTGATTTCCTTTAGGATTGACTGGTTGCATTAAATGGGATCAGTTACTTTGACTGATTTTCAAATGTTGCACCTGGCTGACCGTAAGTTTAACCTGTGTGTATTGGGATGACTCACAAATCCTGCTATCTGCTCAGTTTTTTTCTAGTACATTCCATGTAACACTCCATGTAAAAGAGATCACAAACTGGATCTCTGCCTACTAGAGCAGACGTTTCTGCTACTCCTTAGCCATTACCATGAGGACACCCCGCTTTTCCACGACAGTAGGGTAGTACCTCTGACACCATCCACCTACAATGTGGGAAACCTCGGTTTCATCCCTGAGTTGGAAATATCACCTGAAGGAGGGCATGGCAACCCACTCCAGTATTCTTGCCTGGGAAACCCCATGGACAGAGGAACCTGGCGGCTATAGGGGGTCACAAAGAGTTGGACGCGACTGAAATGACTGAGCATGCAGGCAACATGTAGTTTGGGTCTTAGTTTTTGTTTTGTTTTTTTTTACTCTTCTCCCTTTTTTCTCCCTTTTATGGTTTTAAACGAGCATTTTCTATTATTCTATTTTCTCTCTTCTATGAATTATCCTTTTTTGAAAAATGTTAGTGGTTTCCCTAAAGTTTGCAGTATACATTTACTAGTAATCTAAGTTCGCTTTCAATAATTCTATACCACTTCACAGATAGTGTAGATACCTTAGAGTATCAATATTCCCAATTTCTCCCTCCTGTCCCTTCCAGTATTGCTGTCATTTGTTTCCATATAATACATTGTTGCTATTATTATTTTGAACAACTATCTATTAGTTCAATTAAGAATAAGAATATAAAAGATTTTATTTTTTATTTATTCCTTCTCTGACCTTTTTTTGTATGTATAGGTCTGGACTTCCAACCTATGTAATTTTCCTTCTCTCTAGAAAACATACTTTTATCATTTCTTTCAAGGCAGGTCTACTGTCAGTAGATTCCCTTAGTTCTTATTTGTCATATTTCCTCTTTATAAAAAAAATGTATTTATTTCTTTTCAGCCGTGCTGGGCCTTCATTGCCAGTTGCCAGGTGGGTTCTTCTCTAGTTACGGCGAGCGGGAACCCCTCTCTCATTGTGGCGTGCATTCTTCTTACTGGAGGCTTCTCTTGTTGCAGGGTGTGGGCTCTAGAGCACAGGCTCTGTAGTTGTGGTTCACAGGCTTGCTTGCTCTGCAGAGCGTAGGATCCTTCCAGACCAGGGATCAAACCCAGGTCTCCTACACTGGCAGGCAAATTCTTTACCGCTCAGCCACCAGGAAAGCCCCCTTCACTTTAAAAAAATATATATTTTCACCAAAAAATAAATAAATAAATAAATATATATTTTCTTATGTTTACTTATAAATCAGTTTATCCACTCACATAGTTTCAACTGTTAAATTGTTCTGGAATTCTTATCTTTACATTCTTATCTCTCAGCACCTTCATAGCCTTCATCCTTTTTGTTTTTCTCATAGGAAACTCATCGATTTGCCACTTTAAGTTTAATATTTGTTTCTTGAGTGCTGATGCCGGTATTTCAGCCTCCGCTGTAGCCCTCTCTCTTTGGCCAGAACCCTGGATTCTCTACATTTATCTCATGTTGTTATAGGTGATGCCTTCTATCGATCAGTTGCTTGGTGTCAGTTTTGGTTTTGGCCCTGCCATGCAGCATGTGGGCACTTAATTCCCCTACCAGGGATGGAACCGGTGCCCCCTGCACTGGAGTCATTGGATCACCAAGAAAGGCCCTGGTGTCAAATTTTGATGTAGTTTTCATTCTTTCTGATATACTGTTTTCATAGGATCTTCTTGAATTAACTATTTTTTTTAACAAGTTTTGGTGTGTTTGCATGGTAAAATATACATAAAATTTACCATTTTAACCATCTTAGAGTACACGGTTCAATGGTGTATATTCACAGCACTGTGAAACTATCACTACTCTTCATTTCCAGAACTTTTTCATCATCTCAAACAGAATTCTGTACCCATTAAACAATAACTCCCCATTCCCCTACCCACCAGCCCCTGGAAGCTTCTATTCTACTTTCTGTCTCTATGAATTTACCTATTCTAGTAACTTGTGTAAATGGAGTCGTACAATACTTACCCCTTTGTTCTTGGCTTGTTTCACTTAGGGTAATGTCCTGGAGGTTTATCTATGTTGTAGTATGTATAAGAATTTTATTCTTTTTTTGTGGTAAAATATATATAAAACATAAAATTTACCATGTTAACAAGTATACAGTTCAGTGACATCAAGTACATTCATGTTGTACAGCCATCACCACCATCCATCTCCAGAGCTTTCTCATCATCCCTAATTGAAACTCGGCACTAACTCCCCACATCTTTCCTTCCCAACTCCCAGAAACCTTATTCTACTTTCTGATTGTATGAATTTGACTATTCTAGTTACCGCGTATAAATGGATCATAATAGATTTGTCCTTTTGTGACTGTTTATTTCATTTAGTATAATGTCCCTCAGGTTAATCCACGCTAGAGTACATATCAGAATTTTCTTCCTTTTTAAAGCTGAATGATACTCCATTGCATGTATATCTACACTTTATCTGTTCGTCTATCAGTGAGCACTTGGATTACTTCCACCATAATGCTGCTTTGAACATGAGCATACAGCTCTCTGTTCCAGTCCTTCCTTTCCCTTCTTTTGGATCTATTCCCAGAAGTGAAATTGTTGGATTATATAGTAATTCTGTTTTAGTTTCTTGAGCAACTGCCTTGCTGTTTTCCATGGAATCTGCACCATTTTACATTCCTATCAGCAATGGGCAAGATTTCAGTTTCTCCACATTCCTGCCAGTACTTGTCATTTATTTTAGCCATCCTATTGGGTATGGGGTAGTATCTCATCATGGTTTTGATTTGCATTCTTTAATGATTAGTGATGTGGAATATCTTTTCCTGTGTTTGTTGAACAATTGTAGATCTTCTTTGGAAAAATGTCTATTCAAATCCTTTGCTCATTTTTATTTGGATTGCTTGGATTTTCTTCTTGAGATATAGGAGTCAGTGTGTATGGTTTTGTGTGTGTCTGTTTTGTTTTGTTTTGTTCTTGGCCGTGCTGCGCAGCTTGTGGAATCTTAGTTCCCCAACCCGGCCAGGAACTGAGCCCTGGTCCTTGACAGTGAGAGCTTGGGAGTCCTAACCACTGGGCTGCCATAGAATTCCCAGGAGTTAGTGTTTAATTGTTCCTGCAGTTAATGGCTTCATCAGTTTCTCCTTCTAATAAGCTGACCTCGACTGTGTTGTATTCACCTGTTTCGGGCTGACAGTTCGCTTTGTTACCTCATTTCTCTGATGGATTTAAAGTACAGATCTGATTTTACCACCTTCCCTATCACCCCCAGGAGAAGGCAATGGCACCTCACTCCAGTTACTCTTGCCTGGAAAATCCCATGGATGGAGGAGCCTGGGTAGGCTGCAGTCCATGGGGTCGCAAGAGTTGGACACGACTGAGCGACTTCACTTTCACTTTTCACTTTCACGCATTGGAGAAGGAAATGGCAACCCGCTCCAGTGTTCTTGCCTGGAGAATCCCAGGGACGGGGGAGCCTGGTTGACTGCTGTCTATGGGGTCGCACAGAGTCGGACACGACTGAAGCAACTTAGTAGCAGCAGCAGCAGCTATCACCCCCACTTCAGTAGTTTTTCATTATGCAGTTGATAAAATTGACATTTAAGATGATCTTCGAAGGGTTTGCATGTTCTAATCCATGACTTCTTACCTCTTCAGAATTCATCTTCTTGCTTTATGCTTTTTTCCCCACAGGAACTCTTTGATTACCCTCTTCCTTCTACCTGTATTGCTTCTCATAACTCTCTTCCACCCTTCACCAAGTAAGCACACATTCTTTTTTAGTTCAGACATCCCTTCCTGATCTCCCTGACAAGGTCAAATTCTCCAACATTTATTGTCTTTTAGCACCTTATTACCACTCCTTTATGTTGTTTCACAGTTGTGATGTTAAATTTAAAATTGTTTAATGCCTGTTTCTCTGACTAGACTATAAATTCTATGAGGGCAAAACCAGTGTCTCTCTTGACTTAGCATTGTAGCCCCAGAGCTTCACACAGCGCTAGCATGTATCAGATGACTCGATAAATATTTGTTAAATGAATTAATCTTTTTGGAGGGTGATTTTTCAGTATCTATAAAAATTCTACCTATAGAAATTTATCCTGAAGCTATAGTCACACAACCAAACAAAAGTAAATATACAAAGATGTTATTCATAATGTTCTTTGAAATAATAGAAATCTATTTGATATATTATTGATGAAATAATAGAAACCTATATTCAGTTCAAAAATATGTCATTGTGTGAATGGTTAGATAGGAAAAGGAAACAGGATAAAGAAAGGGACAGGATAAAAGCCTTTATACTGTAATACCTCTATATTTCTAAATTAAACTTTGGAGAATAGGGTTGAAAGCTATAAGTATACTGTGATTATAACTGATTAAAATAATACAGATGAGAATATTACTGGAAGAAAGTACAATTAAATACTAATAAGGGTTTATGTATGATATTTTTCTCTGTGGTTTTTCAGTTGTGGTTATAGTATTTTCATGAAGACAAAAATATACTTTCTTATATATGAAGAAAACAACTGGAAAAATTATCACTAAGTGCTTAAGCTGATCTTCAAGGCAGTATACTTTATGTTTTAGGATAATTTTTCATATTTTATAATTGTCTATTTTAGAACAGAGTTTTCAGAAATCCTGGAAACAGTTAATTCGAAAGATCCAGTTTGTTTTAATTGGCTAGACATCAGTTTAAAACATTTAAGATAGAAATTATACTACTAATTGCACTCTTGAATGACCTCAAGACACTATACATTTATATAATCAAATAAGGCAGTATAGGGAATTCCCTGGTAGTCCAGTAGTTAGGATTAGTTGGCTCTCATTACCAAAGGCCCAGGTTCAGTCCCTGGTCGGGGAACTAAAATTCCACAAGCTACGCTGCATTGCCCAAAAAAAGACAGTATACTATAAATTTTAATAACATTGTTTTAGTAGTGGTATAATTTGGGGTATCCTGTTATACAGTGATATATTTCACAGGGGGAGACATACAGAGCAGCTTAATGGGCAGTAAAATTTGACCTTTTTTAACTAGAGATGTTTGTATTTGTTTTCTAGCGGAGGTGAAACGTGTCGGAGATACACTTTTGGGTATGGCTACACAATGTGTTCAAGTCAAGAATGTAATAAAAACATCCCCTCAAACTCTCTCAAACCTGTGCCTGAAGATAAATGTTAAACTTGGAGGGATCAATAATATTCTTGTACCTCATCAAAGGTAAGATAAGCTAATCACGTAATAAGATATTCATTTTTTTCCATTAGTCTTCATACCTTAATTTTTCTATGTATTGCCATACTTAGGAGAAGGCAATGGCAACCCACTCCAGTACTCTTGCCTGGAAAATCCCATGGACGGAGGAGCCTGGTAGGCTGCAGTCCATGGGTCATGGAGAGTTGGACATGACTGAGTGAATTCACTTTCACTTTTCACTTTCATGCATTGGTGAAGGAAATTACAGCCCACTCCAGTGTTCTTGCCTGGAGAATCCCAGGGATGGGGGAGCCTGGTTGGCTGCCATCTATGGGGTCGCACAGAGTCGGACACGACTGAAGCGACTTAGCAGCAGCAGCAGCAACAGCAGCCATACCTAAGACCTATGTAAGAGACAACTTTGGTGATTCCTGCCATAGGAGATAAGTAGAAATTTGGCAAAAAAGTAAAGAGTTTTGATTGGCAAAATTTAAGAGACTGCTTTATGAAAAATCCCATTTTCATTTAGTGTGCAAAGTTCCTCAGCTCTCACTAGAAAGTATTGAGAACTTTATTTTTCAGATGCATCCAGCTTGTAAAACTTTTTCATTGTTTGGCAGTCACCTTCTTTTTTTTTTATTTTTTATTTTTTTGCTGCGCTGAGTTATCGTTGCTTTTAGGCGGGCTTTCTCTAGTTGCATCGAATGGGGGCTGCTCTTTGCTGTGGTGCTTGGGCTTCTCTTGCTGCAGAGCACAGGCTCTATGTGCACAGGCTTCAGTAGTTGCAGCACGGGGGCTCCAAAGTTGCAGCTCCCAGGCTCTAGAGTGAAGTCTCAGTAGTTGTTGCACACGGGCTTAGTTGCTCTGTGACGTGTGGAATTTTCAAACCCATGTCCCCTGCATTGGCAGGTGGATTCTTATCCACTGCGCCACCAGGGAAGTCCAGTAGTCATCTTCAAGCTAGTGTCATGAGCTACTCACCTAGAAAGTGAGGGAACCCTTTCTTCCTCCTTTAGGGACTTATGGCACCCCACTCGAGTACTCTTGCCTGGAGAATCCCATGGACAGAGGAGCCTGGTGGGCTGCAGTCCATGGGGTCGCGAAGAGTCGGATACGACTGAGCGACTTCACTTTCCCTTTTCCCTTTCATGCACTGGAGAAGGAAATGGCAGCCCACTCCAGTGTTCTTGCCTGGAGAATCCCAGGGACGGCAAGCCTGGTGGGCTGCCGTCTATGGGGTCGCACAGAGTCGGTCACGACTGAAGCGACTTAGCAGCAGCAGCAGCAGAGAAGTGAAGTGAAGTGAAAGTCACCCAGTCATGTCCGACTCTTTGCGACCCCATGGACTATACAGTCCATGGAATTCTCCAGGCCAGAGTACTGGAGTGGGTAGCCATTCCCTTCTCTAGGGAATCTTCCCAACTCAGGGATCCTCCCGCATTGCGAGTAGATTCTTTACCAGCTGAGCCACCAAGGAAGCCCAGGGATTAGGGGAGGAAGTGAAAGTGAAGTCGCTCAGTCGTGTCCGACTCTTTGCGACCCTATGGACACCAGGCTCCTCCATCCATGGGATTTTCTAGGCAAGAGTACTGGAGTGGGTTGCCATTTCCTTCTCCGGGGAACTTCCTGACCCAGGAATCGAACCCAGATCTCCTACATTGTGGACAGATGCTTTACCATCTGAGCCACCAGAGGGGGCATGTCAGTTAAGTAAATCAGTTAAATAAGTCATATCAATTGCTGGGGTCAGGGGACAACAGATGTTACTGTTACATTGCCATCATGTCTAAGAGCTCTTAGGATGTATGAGACATGATGACCTAGAAATAGGGTGCTGGGGAAGAGGCATAATGTTATTTGGAGAATTAAACAATAGGTTTCCTTTTAATAGTTGAAGCAACCAGGGCTCTAAAATCTTAAATGTCTTGTTGACACAAAAGCTCTTTTTTTCCTGTTTTTCCATATTGCCTCTATTTCCCATCCCTATTAAATATATATGAGATTCATAAATGAGATGAATATAGAATTTTATCAAGCCCAAGAATTAAGAGAAATAGTCATTTGACTTTCAAGAATACAATTTTAAAATAAAATGAACCACTAGCTACTTTATGACTATTAAATATATGTTACTCAAATTTTACACTTTTGTTCATGGGTGAGGGAGTAGTAGACTCCCTTAATCCCTTCCAGTGTGGTTTAATGATTCTTTATCTCCTTTCAAGATTACATTGGTTAAAATGTAAGTAGATTAAAGAAAGGTTGATATAAATTGATGGGTTAATATGAGGAAATTTTATCATTTTATGCCTGTTACGAAGAATGCTAGCAGCAACTGCCCTTTACAACCATCAGCACAGCTGCTTAAGGCAGAAACTGTCTGAAAAGGATCTTCTCTGTTCCATACCAACAACTTGGAATTGTGCTGCCCTAGTGTGAGACAGATACAAGCATAATGAAAAAATTTATCTAACTCTTGTTAAAAATGTGTTTAAGACCTTCTGTGTTCCAGCAACCAGTGATCTTTTTGGGAGCAGATGTCACTCACCCGCCAGCTGGTGATGGGAAGAAGCCTTCTATTGCTGCTGTGAGTATCAGGCAGATTTATCTTATCTCCAGTTTACATGAAGATCAACATTTTGGTTTTAACTTTCTGAATTTTAATGACATTTTTCTTTGAAATAAACTTTTGTAAATATATATAAAGTTTTAAAAATACATTTGTGAAGTTTTACAGATTATGTATCTTTATATAGATCTATCCAGAGCCAACTTTCAAACATTCTTTGAATTTTTTAAAAGAATGATTATTCTCTAGTTCAGAGGCTACAGGTTCCATATATATCTATTAGATCAAGTTTATCAATTGTATTACTCAGCTTTTCTGTGTCCTACACAGAAATTTGTCTGTTGGGCCTCTCCATAATTCCATGTTTTCAGTTACTTTTTATAATTCAAAGAGTTGATGTATTTCAGTCATGTCATTGTTACAGAAAGATGTATCACATAAAAGTTTGGTGCATTGCTTTTTTTCAGTATAAAATATCTTCACCTTTGTCCAGTTTAATACTTTGCACTTGAATTCTTTAATACTGCTTCTCTTAACATCTGCCTCTTCTATCTCTTGCCTGCCTTTATTTATTTATTAATTTTCATTTTTGGCTGTTCTGGGTCTTCGTGGTTGCAAAGGCTTTTCTCTAGTTGCAGTGAGTGGGGGCTACTCACTAATTGCAATGCATGGGCTGCAAACACAATAAATTAAGACACAGAAAGAAAAAATCAAGATAGCTACTCTCAAAACCAATATTAACTTCTCCAGTGACCAGATACAAAGCATAAATACAACACAATAAGATTGAGTATAGAGTCAGGACTTTTTATCTAGGGCATTGCAGTAAAAGAGGAAAAATTCTTTTAAAATTTAGGAAGCATAACAGTTCTTAAAGTGAAAGAAAGTGAAAGTCGCTTGGTCATATCTGACTCTTTGCAGCCCCATGGACTATACAGTCCATGGAATTCTCCAGGCCAGAATACTGGAGTGGGTAGCCATTCCCTTCTCCAGGGGATCTTCCCAACTCGGGGATCGAACCCAGGTCTCCCACATTGCCGGTGGATTCTTTACCAGCTGAGCCACCAAGGAAGCCTGAGAATGCTGGAGTGGCTAGCCTACCCTTCTTCAGGGGATCTTCCCGACCGAGAATCGAAACAGGGTCTCCTGCATTGCAGGCGGATTCTTTACAAACTGTGCTATCAGGGAAGCCTCCAAAAGAGGATGCCAAAATCATCTGAGTATGACTTCTGGGGTGGTTTGCTAAACTGTAAGAGAAATCAGATGTTTGAATGGTGGTGATTTAGTTGTTAAATCATGTTTGACTCTTGGAGACCCCATAGACTGTAGCCTGCCAGGCTTCTCTGTCCATGAAATTTTCTAGGCAAGAATACTGGAGTGGGTTGCCATTTCCTTCTCCAGGGATCTTCCCTATCCAGGGATCAAACCTGGGTCTCCTGCATTGTAGAAGGGTTCTGTACCAACTGAGCTATCAGGGAAGCACAGGTGTTTGAATGGATCCTCTTTTTTGCTTTTCTTCTTCCTCTTGTTCTCTTTATACACATCTTTTTGTCTATCTTTACCAATATTTAGGTTTCCAACACCTGTAAACTAGAATCAAATTGTGAAATGTAAAGTGCAGCCTACTTAGAGGAAAATAGTTTTTGACCCTAGACTGGGTCTTTTATTCTGTTCTTCACTGGAACAGTGATTGTTAAGGTTATAGTAAAAGCACATTTAAATGAAATCTAGGTACTTTTTTTCCAATTTTTTGTGGTAAAATTCATCTTCATACACTTTTGATTACCTTAATTTCTAATTTTTTTCTTTACTTCTTCCAACCTAGGTTGTAGGTAGTATGGATGCCCATCCAAGTAGATACTGTGCTACCGTAAGAGTTCAGAGACCCCGACAGGAGATCATCCAGGACCTCGCCTCCATGGTCCGAGAACTTCTCATTCAGTTTTATAAGTCAACTCGGTTCAAGCCTACTCGTATCATCTTCTATCGGGATGGTGTTTCAGAGGGGCAATTCAGGCAGGTTGGTTGCCCGGGATTCTCCCATACTATGGTTATATCAGGTACTGTATTTATAATGTGGTGTCTAATTCTGAAGTCAGAAGCCTTAATTAAGTTGAGAGCTCCTACAGTCAAACTTTGACCCTTCCTTAGATTTTCCCTTTTAAAGTGTTTATTGTGGATGTGTAAACCTTGATCGCTAAGACCATGCTCTGGTAGTAGTCAGGATAAAATAGAGAAGTATAGTTAGCTATAAATTAATGAGTTAAGAAACCGAGTCTAAATCAGTATCTTACTTTGAAGTATGTATAGAACTGACTCTATCAAATCTTCCCATTTGATCTTCTTTAGGTATTATATTATGAACTTCTGGCAATTCGAGAAGCCTGCATCAGTTTGGAGAAAGACTATCAACCTGGAATAACCTACATTGTAGTTCAGAAGAGACACCACACTCGACTGTTTTGTGCTGATAGAACTGAAAGGGTAATCTTGCATCTGTTGTAACACTTATTGTCCCAAGCAAAGGTTATATCATATGGTTCATAGAGCACTTACGAAGGCTCTCTGCCAACTGCAGGATTTCTCACATATGGTAGGAGGTTACAACAAAACAGCTTGATTATGAGTATAGAGGCATCAAAACAGGATAATTCTTTTAACCTCCTAGAATTTCTGGGAGCACTCCAAATGTTCAGAATCCCATTATACTTTTTTTGTTGTTGTGAAGAAATTAGAGTTTTAAAATTATTCTTTTTATTCATATTTTCCTTCAATGTTCAGAAGAAAAAAGTTACGTCCTAGTTTCAAAATCTCTTGTAAAAATTAATTTTACAAATGAGGAACATTCTAGAGTGATTAGTGAAAATTCATGCACGCTAACTTTCATTTCCAGTGCTTTGCCTCCATGTTGCGAACCTTAGAGCAGAGAAATCTGAGGATTGCAAGGGTTAGTGTCCTCTTGGGAAGGGGGATCATTAGAAAAGACTGAGAAAGAGAGGAATGTGTCTTGTCTTTGGTATATATTTTGATACCTGGTCTTTGGTTGCACTCATTGTATAACTTTGGGCAAATAAAATCTCCATGCCTGTTTTTTTTTTCTAAACAAGGTATGGATAGCATTAATATTTGCCTTATTTTGGGTTTTTGAAAGAATTTTTAAAAATTAAAACATGTTAATATGCTTAGAACGGTGCTTAGCACATGCTGAGCACTCGGTGGAAGTTAACTAGTTGTTGGATGGTGGTTGGAGAAGGCAATGGCACCCTACTCCAGTACTCTTGCCTGGAAAATCCCATGGACGGAGGAGCCTGGAAGGCTGCAGTCCATGGGGTCGCTGAAGGTTGGACAGGACTGAATGACTTCACTTTCACTTTTCACTTTCCTGCATTGGAGAAGGAAATGGCACCCCACTCCAGTGTTCTTGCCTGGAGAATCCCAGGGACGCCGGAGCCTGGTGGGCTGCCGTCTATGGGGTCGCACAGAGTCGGACACGACTGAAGCGACTTAGCAGCAGCAGCAGCAGCAGGATGGTGGTAATGGTTTTGTGATAGCGAAAGAGGGCATGATGACAGGCACTGTTCTGGGTCTTTTTTATAAGTTTAACTCATTTAGTCCTCACAAACAACACTGTGAGGTACTTTATTATTATTATCCCCATTTTTCACAGGAGGAAACTGTGCCACATAGAGGTTAAATAACCTCCCAAGGTTACAAAGCTAGTGCTGGGCAGAGCTGGGACTCAAATTAGGCAAGCTATTAGGCAGTCTGGCTCCAAGGTGCTCTTAATACTGTCCTTTACCACACCTCTCATAGCAGTAATGGTAGTTTTATTCTCACCTCCATGTTGTTAAAAGTCCTTTGTCCCAAATTACTAGCTACATTTCTATACCTAGGAAACCAAAGCTTTCTTCAGAAGTTGGATTAGGAAAATCTAAGTTAGATTTAATGATTTCTTACAACTGGTGTTTAATTGTGCCTTTCCTTCATTTATTTGCTTCTCTTTCACCTTTGCTCTCAATACCTCCTAATCATAATAGAGATCATTATAAATGAAGAAATAGGCACAGCAAGGAAAGCACTGTGTCCTAGATTTTGTGACTGGAGACTCGGTGGCGCTGTGATATGAACCCAGGCATTCTGCTGCCCCTGTAAACCGAGTGAAACTGTTTATATATGTGTTAATAAGGAGATCTGTGTGTTGAGAATAGGCATAATTTAGTAAGACTGTGGATTCTTTTCTTTGTTTTGTGACTTGGGGAAGGCTAGCTGGCTGCTCTGCAAAGCTGTAACTGAAGCCCACACCTGGTGGTGGTCCCTCACACGGCAGAAAGAATATCTGAGTCAGTAGAATAGTGTCTGAGTTGTTAGCCTTATAAACCTCGACTTATAATGATTTTAAAGGTGTTAGGGATAAGGAGCTGGAGGTAAGTGTGTATATATATATATATATGCATTTTAAATTGTTATGTTAGGAGCCGTTCATTATCAGGAACTTCTACCTGTTTCGTTCACATCATGTATTACTTAGAGACAATCATGGTGTCTATTTCCTTATAAGATGTTGAACCTGCTAATATGAAATAAAAGAAATAAGGCCTTTGTAGTCATTTCCATGTTTGACTCTCTGTCCTGGCCTTTACTGTATGCTACTGGGCAAGTTATTTTCTATTCCTGAGCCATAGTTTGCCCCAAAATGGGAATGCTTAACTTGCAGGATTATCAGAATTAGAAATAATGTATGTAAAATCCTGACATATAAATAGCTACCAAATGGTGCTCTAGCTTATGTTGTTGTCAGCATCCTTTCACTCTAAAAATATAGGGTTCTCTGAGAAAAATGCTAATTTTCATAAGAATTACACATTCAGAGAACCTGCCATGCACGGATGTTATAAATTGGAGCACTTAAAGTTACTTCTAAAAAAAATTTTTTAAGTGTTCAACCCATATTGGGATCAACTACCAGCTAAGCATCCATGGAGATGAATAAAACTTGGTTGATCAGCTCTCACTTTTAGCAACTCTTAAGAATAGGAACTAGGACCAGAATGAGGTCTGCTCTTAATGCCTTCTCAAGTATTATTCCAAGCTGGAAGTAGTGAAGCATGGGATCAGCCTGTGTATTTATATCTTTTTACAAGTGCTTTCAGATACGTTCTTTACCTTTGACTTGTTTGTTTAAATTTTGACCAAATGAATCTAGGTCGGAAGAAGTGGCAATATCCCAGCTGGAACAACAGTCGACACAGACATTACCCACCCGTATGAGTTTGATTTTTACCTCTGTAGTCATGCTGGGATACAGGTAAGCCCAGACTTTGGGTGAAGTGATTCAATTCGGGAACTTCCATTCTTCTGCATCTCAGAAAAAGGAGAAAAAAATATTCTTAACCGCACTTCAGATTGTTTCCATCTGAAGTTAGATGAAACTCTCAGTAACTAAATCGTATCCCCTTTTTCACATTGAGAAGGACTTATTTCTATGAAAATACCAGAATATAAGTAGTTTAATAGAAGTCATCTCCCGAAGCTGGGTCTTCAATTTAATGTAACCTGACTGTTCCTTTGATATATTATTTTTGATAATAATACTTCATAGAAAACTTTGTCATTTATTGGCAGATGTTGAGCATGTGAGAGAGTTTAGTTGTAGAATTACAAACTTTTAAGTTTCAGTTACATAACTTTTTAAGTCTTTTCTTATTTTCAGAAAATCTTTTTGTCAACTTGTTAGCTATACTTGGTAGCACATAAGCTGTAATTCAGTGCTTCTCAAACTGCTCAGCAACAGAGAGTGATCCACATTCCCATTATGTCTGAGAGACAACTTTAGCCCTAAACTATGTTAGTTTACTTGCTGTTGATTAAAATAGAAACTTCAGGAAGGTGCACCTAACTGTGTATCTTAAAGCTTTATATGTTCCACATACACTAACCCCAGTTTCACTCTTAGGGCTTAAAAATTATTGTCCCATTCATTTATATATGTTCTTATATCTGCTCCTCTTTACAATCAGTGTGGTACACGTTTATGGTGGGTGGTAACAGTCAACAAAACAAAGTTAAAAGTACCTTCTGAGCTAAAAATCTGTATCATTTGAGTACATATTTTAACCTTATGTTTCCCTCCATGTATCTGAACACTACTGCTGTAACTTCTTAATAAATATAACAGAGGGGAGAAAAAGATTCTCTCTGTTCATGTAAATTTTAGAAATGCTGATTAAACAGGTGGAGTTTTTTTGTTTGTTTTTTTGTTTTTTACTTTAGAACTTTTGGATGCCATTCACATGCGAGTGGGTATTATGAATTTTCAAGACAGGACTATTTCACAAATGTATTTAACCAGAAACTTTAGGGACCAGTATTTTGGGGGTACACCAAATTGAAAATTCACTCTAGTCAGCAAATAACCAGGAATATTTCACAGGGACCAAAGACCATTCTTTACATGTCTTCCCAGGTTTACTATAATTTCAAACTTCTCTGAAATCAAAAAGAGAAGTCTTGGGACTTCCTTGGCAGTCCAGTGGTTAAGACTCCATGCTTGCGCTGCAGTGGGTACAAATCTGATCCCTGGTTGGGGAACTAAGGACCCCCATGCTGCAAAGCATGTCCGTGAAAAAAAGGAAGTATGTTCCCTCCATACCCACATTGTTGAGAGTTTTCATTATAAATGGATGTTGAATTTTGTCAAATGCTTTTTCTGCCTCTATTGAAATGATCATGATTTTTATCCTTAATTTTGTTAATATGGTCAAATCACATTGACTGATTTGCAGATATTGACCCATCCTCACAACCTAGAATAAATCTGGGCTCCCTGGTGACTCAGACTGTAAAAAATCTGCCCACAATGTGGGAGACCTAGGTTCAATCCCCGGGCTGGGGAGATCCCCTGGAGAAGGGAACAGCTACCCACTCTGGTATTCTTGCCTGGAGAATTCCATGGACAGAGCTGGAGCTTGGCAGGCTACAGTCCAGGGGTAGCAAGGAGGTGAACACGACTGAGTGACTCACTTTCAGTCATGGTTTATGATCCTTTTAATGTATTGTTGAATTTAATTTGCTAATATTTTGTTGAGGATTTTTGTGTCTTTGTTCATCAGGGATATTGACTTATAATCCTTTTCTTGAGACGTCCTTGTCTGGTTTTGGTAGAAGGGTGATGCTAGCTAACCCTATAAAATGAGTTTAGAAGAGTTTCCTCCTCTTTTATTTTTTGGAAGTTGAGGAGGATTGGTGTTAATTCTTCCTTGACTGTTTAGTAAAATTCACCAGGAAAACTATCTGGTCCTGGACTTTTATTTGTTGGGAGATTTTTGATTACTCGTCATCAAAATCAATTTGATTCAATCACTAGTAATCAATCTGTTCAGATTTTCTATTTTCTGCTCCATCCTGATTCTGTTTCTAACCCATCCTCCACATTACTACTGACGTTATTGATACTTTATAAACCCCCAGTCTTATCACACCTAAAATCTTTCCTGTTAAACAAAGCTATGCAGTGCTTTCCCTGCTGCCTACAGATAAAAAGTTCAAACTCCTAAGCATATCATTCAGTCTCATTCCAGATGTTCATCTCATTTTTTTCTCTGTAGGCTCCATATTCTCATCTTAGTCGATTAACTGTTCCCTAAATCTGCCATGGAGTTTTATGCCCCCTGTGTTTTGTTAAAGCCATTCATTCTCTCTAGTGTCTGCTCACCCTCCCCCCCTCAAAAGGCCAAATATCCCTCTTTGCTCTCTTGGTGAAGAACCCTCAGGGCTCACTCTCATAGTGACTTCCTTTGGTATTCTTATACAGGACTAAGTGCCAGTAACACTGTAACCACTTACGGTTGTCCTATAATTGTAGATGCTCTGTTTCCTTTACTCCTCTACTGAATTAATTATGTTTCCAAGAGAGGACAAACTTTTGACTTTGTTTGCTTTGTTTTTCTTTGCAATCCGTAGTCTGTAGCATAGAAACTAATATATAGGCACTCAGTTAAATGTTCTGGGTTTTAAAAAACATACAATGTACCGTTGTAGCTATTTTTCAAGTGTATAGTTCTGTGGCATTAAATAATTCACATTATTGTCCAGCCATAGCATCTTCTATCTCTGGAACTATTTCATCTTTCCAGACACTCTGTTCTCATTAAATATTAACTCCCTGTAGCTCAGCTGGTAAAGAATTCACCTGCAATGTAGGACACCCTGGTTCGATTCCTGAGTCAAGAACATCCACTGGAGAAGGGATAGGCTATCCACTCCAGAATTCTTGGGCTTCCCTGTGACTCAGCTGGTAAAGAATCCACCTGCAATGTGGGAGAGCTGACTTCAATCCCTGGGTTGGAAAAATCGCCTGGAGAACAGAAAGGCTACCCACTCCATAGTGGAATTCTACTGGAAAATTCCACAGACTATATGGTCCATGGGGTTGCAAAGAGTCAGACAGGACTGAGCAACTTTCACTTTTCCCCATTCCCGCCTCCCTCCAACCCATGTTGATCACCATTCTATTTCCTGTCTCCTGTGAATTTCACTATTTCAGGTACCTCATATAAATGAATTGTACAATATTTGTACTTTTGTGACTGGTTTTAGCATAACATTATGAAAGTTTAAGGCTTCCCAGGTGGCACAGTGGTAAAGAATTCGCCTACCAGTGCAGGAGACACAAGAGATGCCAGTTCAATCCCTGGATCTGGAAGATTCCCCTGGAGAAGGAAATGGCAACCCATTCCAGTATTCTTGCCTGGAAAATCCCATGGACAGAGGAGTCTGGCACATCATTGGGGTCACAAAGAGTGGGACAGGACTGAGCATACATACGCGCATGTTAAGAACATAAGCTTTAGAAACAGAAGAGTTGACTTTATCACTTAAATATAAAGGACTATGCCTTGGAAACATCAGGTTTCATCCATGTTACAGTATGTGGCAGATTTTTCTTCCTTTTTCAGACTGAATAGTATTCCATTACACACACACACACACACACACACTATCCTTTATTATACGTTCAGCCATCAGTGGATACTTGAATTATGTCCACCTCCTAGCTATTGAGAATAATGCTGCTTTGAACCCAGGTATGCAGAGATCTATTTGAGTCCCTGTTTTTACTTCTTCTGGATATATACCCAGAATCAGCTAAATGTTGTGTTGGTTTTTTTAACCCCCACTGGATTATTAAACTAAGATGTGTTTTGCTAATGTACAAAGCTGTGGTAAATATTTATTTAGAAGTTTAGAAATCAGCAGAATATTCCATTGCCTCCTGTAGGGTACCAGCCGACCTTCTCACTATCATGTTTTGTGGGATGATAACTGCTTCACTGCAGATGAACTTCAGCTGCTAACTTACCAGCTCTGCCATACTTACGTGCGCTGTACGCGATCTGTTTCTATACCTGCACCAGCGTATTATGCTCACCTGGTGGCGTTTAGAGCCAGATATCATCTCGTGGACAAAGAACATGACAGGTAATACAGAAGCGTAACAAGCACAGGTTTTCACCCAAATCCAAATATGCTCTGTGTGTTAGGATTTTCTTGGGAAATGTCTTTTTAAGTGTTTATGTGTAAGTGAGCCTCTCTATTTGCCATAAAGTACTGCCGCTTAGAATTAACATTCCACAGGCTATTAAAAGCGTCAATGAGCCAAATAAAAAGCACTGATAGAGCTAACTGTCCAAGGTGCGGGCTCCTGTTAAGATGTACAGTCTAGGCTTATTAGTAATAGTGTGAGGTGGTGATTTTGTTGCTTTACCATTAGTTCAGGCAGAGATTATCAGTAATCAAAGTAATATATTCAGACAAAATTGTAGGATGTCTTGGATTTGCTTCTAAATAATCCTGGGGAGGTGAGAAAAGTAAGACAGAATTGGCGTTGGTTCATAATTATTGAAACTAGATGACAGACATGTCATAGTTCACTACACTGGCCTCTTTGTTTTTAATTTTAAAAAGTTTTCTACAAATAATATTCTTCAGAATTATTACATCAGAATAGGGTTTGGTTTTGTGCTCATTGCCACTTTTCTTACAGTGCTGAAGGAAGTCACGTTTCAGGACAGAGCAATGGACGAGATCCACAAGCTCTTGCCAAGGCTGTACAGATTCACCAAGATACCTTACGCACAATGTACTTTGCTTAAAAAGTCTAAGGATATTCTCTGAGAGGAAGAACTGGAAGATGAATCGACATACAACTTACATTTCCAGTGGAGTCAGCTGGGTGAGGATGCCTCCAGCCATACAGAAACCAACACTGCGTGGGGGCCAGGGTCTGATTTTATGTTGATGCAGGAAGATTGTTTACTTCATCAAGGAACACAGCACCATTATGCAATATGAAACCAGCCAACTGCTTTTTTGTGCGGTCTCCTGTAGGAAGTATCGCAGTTGTTTTGTTTTCACTTTCTTGTAGTCTAACCCTTTTAATGCCTTTACCTCAAGTTGCTTGGCAGCACAACTCTTTGCAAAAAAAAAAAAAAGTAAAGAAAAAGTAAATGAAGGTTTTTTTTTTTAAAAAACTACACCTATATGAATAATCAAAGTGATTGTTCACAATGATGTGTGCAAAAAAATTAATGTGCATTCATGTATTCTTGTAAAAGTTACCTGTATATTTTACATATATACATGCATACTGCATATGCATATATATCTGGGTCTACACTGAGAGTAGATATATATGTATCTCTGTATATATTTTATAGTTCATTCCGTCGGGGAGCCGTCTTTCCCTTTTATTATTCTCCCACCGCCACTTTCATTTTTCTCTCTACCTCCCTTGCCTTCATCACCTACATTTTTTTCCCCTGATGCTACCAGTGACATTCAAATATTCATGTATCTGGTTCATTTGAATATGAAGCATGGCAAACTAGATTTTTATTTTGCACACCCTACCCTATCTCTTGTCTCATACACAATTTTGAGTCCTCAACTCTTGGTATTGCTTTCCTAAGAAACAAAATTATTTTATATATACATATATATATATATAAAATATGGTTTTGTGAGAGTGAATGTCTGCCCCTCTCCAGCCCTCAACTTACATTTGCCATTTGTGCAATGTGTACATAAGCAGTAGCACCTAAACTATTCTTTTTCTTTAGTGAATTTGTTAAAGCTGCTATTTAAAAAAAAAAAACTTGTCAAAAGTTGTAACTCTATAACTGATGCTACTATTCTAAAGTCTTCTGTTTCTATGTGTTATACATGGAAATCCCTTAAAGCTTTGATAAAGGGTAAATGTTCTAAATGATTGGAATCGTGTAGGGTTGAGGTCTCTGAAATTGGGTAGAGAGAAGGGGTTGTTGAGGTTTCTTTTAATTTTTTTTGCTAGTTTACTTGCTGCCTCTCATACCTTAATGTGATTTTCATATATATATTTTTATATATATGTGTTGTATATATAAACATATATGTATGTGTTTTGAAGTATAGCTTCCTTTTCTTTTATATTTATTAGAATAGTGCTTTGATAATTATAGAATCGTATTGGCAACATCTTTTATAGAAATATAATCATGTTTATTTTAAGAACTGACAATTTGTTTTTGCTCTCTTTTAGTGCAATAAGCAGTTTTAAAAGAAAGCTGTGTCTGTTTTACATCTTTACCACAAATCGTGGGAGAAACAGGCACCTCCATAATTTTAAAAGGGCAAAGTAATATAGCCTTAATTTCAGAAGGAAAGTTTTATAATTTTCAAGTTTAAAGCATGTCTTATAAAAATCATTATGAAAATGAAGGAAGTTAAATTTCCTAAACGAGTCTTGACTTTGAATATTAGAAATAAAGTTGAAGAACTTCGGTTTAATTTATGAAAATGACTAGCTTAAGATAGAGAAGACATTTAAATTTTTGAAAAGAGCTCGTGTTTGTTGAAGAATCATACTGGTAAGCTGCCAGTTTTCATTTACTAAATGAGTCAGGAAAATATAAAATGATACTTTTAAAACTTTATTTGCTAATTCATCACTAGTGTAACTTTCCTTTTAAAATTAGGGAGATGGTGACAAAGGAAGTTAGGACTTTGATCATTTGAAATGAGTTAAATCACTGAAATGTTGAAAAACTTTTTTGCAGAAGTTTTGTTTTATTAACTTCACTTTAAGATATTAAAAAATACTATAAAGCTGTCAAAACCGAGTTTATCAGTAACCTTGGATTCAAGGGAGCTTTGCACTTTGTAACTCATGAAAATTGCATTTAAATTTTTTTTTTTGCACTGGTTCAGAGTGTAGATATTACAGATTGTTTCCAATGGGCATTGTTGTTAACCTTTCAGAATTCCATCTGCACATGAAAACAAGTGGATTAGCTCTTTAGTTTCTCTCTTACCTGTTATCCACGTAATGCCAATTTACTGTATTTTGAGCCTAAAATCTGAGCCCATGTCCTCCAACAGGTATGAAATCTTTTGTCCCCCTGCCAGAAAATTAAGACAGTACTGTATTTTGTATGTTTATTATATTGAAGTTGCTGAGATGCAATTTACAACACTGTTTCAAAGCTCTTTACATAAGGTAATATTTGTGTAGTATATACATTTTTCTCCCAACCACCTCTCCTCCAAAAAATGTCTATACAGGTTTTTGTTTTTTTTGTTTTTTTTTAACATTGAAATTTCACTGAATATAATCCAGAACATAGACAGGAGAAGGAAACAGTAATCTTAGATGGTAAAAACCTGTTTGCTCAGTATGAGTAAAACATCTTCCTTTATCAGTGGGAGTTTCACAGATTCATGTGGGAGACTTTAGGGCCTAGGGAAGAACTGTAGATAATTTTCCCCTGTTTACCTGTTTTACCTAATTTCAGTCACCTAATCTCACATGTGCTAAAGTAAAGCCCACAATTTAAATCTATTTAGAAGGACTTTTACAGAGGAAAAAAAAAATTTTTTTTAACATAAAACTTTACCTTTGAAATGAGTTCTTTATAGGTGCTCTTAGAGTTTCAACATTGCTAGTTTAAAGTTGGTTAACTTGAAAGAATATGTATAGTATATTTCTATTTTGCTTACTAACAAATTGGTGTATCAAACTTAAGAAACTTTGTGCTTAGAATTTTAAGATAAAAGACTAACTGGCACATATTTTTTGAAATTTGTTTTAATTGTTGTACTTCTGGTGTAGAATCACTGATCTTTTTTATTTAAAAAAAGGAGAAAAAAAAAAGATGGTTTTGAGTTTAAATGGTCGTGAAACTCAACAATGACCTTTCTGCTCCTGCCCTCGCTCACTAACTATATGTACAGTGAATGCTAAATTTCTCTCTGCTGTCTTCTGTGATATATGAGTGACTTTAAAATGTCAGTCCCAGCAACTGGTGTAATAGATTTTCATGTGAAGAAGAATTGGGAGCTTAATGTATATTCTGGATGGCAAGTATGTAAAGTGCTGATACATGTTTATATTACAGTATCAAGTTAATGGCATTGAGGACCATGCATTTATAATACTGTAGCTGCTATATTTATTTAATGAAGTAGAGTCTGACAGTCACTGCACTAGACAGTAAGGAGATGAGCAGGATTCAAGGCTTTTTTTTTTTTTCCCCTAAATAAGATTTAAGAACGTGAAATATCAAGATAACAAAGGGTGCTGCCAATTTAGGTTCAATTTAATGTCAGGATACTCTCTTTGTTTTAGAAATGTGGATTTTTACTTTAAAGAGTTTTGAAAAAGGGTACCTCAGCCTCCTTAGTACTGGTTTTTGGCTTATTTTCACAGACATACAGATGCCCTTTATTTTTTTTCTTAATATTTACCTTTTAACACATTTCTCAGAAAAAGTATTTGTCTATGAAAATCTTCCTGGTTATAACCTATTAATTTATTTATCTTCCTTGAAGAGAGTCTAAGTGGGATTCTAATAGGAGTATACTGCATGTTTTAGAAGGCACTTGATAAAGATTCATCTCTTCCTTCTAGCATGGAGACTCCTAGCCTTCTAAACACCTATATAGTTTTCCAAACTATAATAGGTTCTCTAATGACCCACCACTGCCTAAAGTTTACTTATATATTCTCTAATGGATTTTAGTATGACAGACCTCATGACAGGCTTAGTCATGACAGACTTAAGCTATGTCTAGGAAAATAAAAGCTGAGTTGCCGTTCCTTAGAAATGATTGGCCGAGGATCTCAGTGTTGAAGGAAAAGAATGCCAGTAATAAATCTGAAGGGTCTATTTCTGATGAATTATAGACTAGGAATTAGAGACTCTTATCCAAGAAATTTTGTGGGTATTTGATTCAGAGGCCAACATGAATTTACCATAGGTAGTGATTTTTATGAAATTCATGAAGCTAGCCACTTGGATGCAGCTAGAATATTTTGTAGTCTTGCTATTAAAACTTGATAGTGATATTTTTCCAAGAGGCTTAACTGACAGGTCTGTGTAAATTTTATTCAGTATCATTAAACCTGGTTTAAATAGTTATTTTAATTCATCCTCTTAGATGTTTTCCTGCTGAATACTTTTTAAAGACAAGTTGCCACTAACAGTAACTTGCTACTTAAATTACCTTTTATGAGTTATCATTCAGGCTGTAAAAAGACACCATTGGACTGGTATCTTTATTTTGGCTTTTTTAATCCTTTTCATTCCTTTTGAGAATTCACGGATATCCTAAAAGCTTCAGTAATAATACTTGCGAGACTTTATACCAAGTGAGACCTTTGTGAGTGGCAGTATAACCCTAACTCTAGAGTCCGTCTATATTTTCCTTTTCTCCTCTCATTTGATCATATAAAGCACTTTGTGACTCTATAGGAGTCGAAAAGCAAAGAATAATGTGTAAAATCAGTACATAGATGGGAAAGTGAGAATTTTCTCCAAAAAAATCATTTTAAAAAATTCCTACTTATACTAAGAACATTTTTGATCAGTGGCAATACTAGAAATGATACTGTGATTAGTGAAACCTAAGCTGACTCACAGGAAGAAAAATTCAGCCTCTCTCTCTCTCTCTCTCTCTCTCTAATATATATATATATATACACACACACATATATATAGCCTCAAAGGGAAAAATATTTTTTACTTTTTCCTGCTTTTAAAAGTGGTACATTTCAGTTTATAGTTTTCCATCTTGCTCAAAATAATTTCTTTTAACTGAGATACAGTGGTCAAAGCTTGTGCTAATATTATCTACTACTAGTTGAATTTTATTTTTCTTTACCCATCAAAGATTGTGCTCTATATTTTTACATTGTTGTAAGAATATTTTGCTCTTTAAGTATGGAAACTAAAGATTTTAATTTGAATTAAAGATAGAAGGTTAATAAATTTCATGTGGAGGGTTAAGATTTACCAATGAGAAGCCCTCTTGAAGTATCAGGTAGCCAACAGAATGACAAAATTAAGATGCTTTTGAATCACCCATCCAGCCATTGGTCTCCCTTCCTTTTTGAAATCAATATCTGAGGTAACCAAACTCTAATGTTGTATCTATGTTAGGGTATCATTAAAGCAGAGATGTTCTTCAGGGTAGACACTGAATTAAATTTTTAAGTCATTTTTTAAAGCAAGGCGGTTCTTAGAAAGTGCCTTTTCAGAAGATGGTGCTGTAGACTTTTATTTTTCAAATAGCATGAGGCTAAAAATTTAAAAGATAAATTATTTTAGAACTCCAAGAGTATGACCGTTTCATATAAATAATGTTATTTGTTGTCCTGAATCTGGTCCAAGGGAACCAAATATAGCTTTTATTCAGTAAAGTATCTAAGTAAATGCTCACCAAATGTATTTTGTAGGTTTAAAAACACAGGTTTTAACAGAATTAACCCTTTCAGTTCTCAGCTATGTTGAAGGTAATCTATATGGCACATAAAACAGCGAGTTTGCTTAACTTTTTAGCAAGGGTACGAGTATGGTAGTAAACCCCTAAAGTTGATGGTAATTTGCCAGAAATTATGTGATAGGCTACCCTCTCCCCACTCTGGCATATTGACCCTTTTATAAATATCTATTGGTAGCCTTTTCTAATTACTCTTCATTAAAGAGACTGCATAAAGATAGAGCCAACTCACCAAGGAAATAGGAAAAGTAAAATGATTATTTCTCTATCTTTAGGGAAATTTTTTCTCTTTCGGGCAGCAAGATATATTCTAAATGTCTCCCTCATCTTTTCTAGCATAGATGAAAAATGATGACAGTGCATCTACACGATTGGTTAATTAGAAATAGAACATGTAAAAATTAGGCTTTGGAAGAAATAAGTAAAAGGGAGGATAATAGCAGAATTATTCCTACTGGTTGGAAATCTAGTAATCTATCAGAAAGCAATTTTCCCCTGAACTAGAAGTAGTAAAAGGCAGTAAATGATCACCTAACCAGTTCTTGCTTGTGAACTTGGTGAGCACTCTTCCAGAAAAGAATAGACTTAAAAAACAGACAAAAGAACACCACACCTCAGTAACCTTGTATGCTGCATTATGTAATGATAGTGAAATTATATTGATTGTTTGGAGTGTACTATGTCTGTCTGCAAATATACATGCACATTAAACTTTTTCATTTTTTATAATGTCATAATAGCAATTATGGGTTTATTTTTTTAATATTAATTTTTCTATGTGATGTTTGTATTTATTGACAATTTGTGCTCAACTTTTATATTTTGCTTAGATATTGGTTTTAAGGTATTTTATTTTTATAGATATTTCTAGCTTTTCCTCTTTCTTTGTAATATCAGCTAAGATAAGATGGAATGTTAACATACCAACCAAACTATTAATTCCATAAACTCTAGAGTTTGGATTTTTACCAATAAACCATTAACACTATTTTCTAACTTAGAATATTTAATGTTGTTTATATAGTGGGCATTAAAAAAGACAGTCTTTAGACAGATTTCTAAATGTGGAGGGGAAGTGGAACTTTCCTATTAAGTTAGATTTCCTTCCCTTAAGTATCTAACAGACTGGATTGATTTCATCTGATCTGCAGATTGGTGCCAGCTTGTTACACTTCTTTTTCTAACTTCAGCTACAGTTGAAACTGCTTAAATGGTTACATCATTCAAATTAGGATTATGATACCATTTTTATAGTCCTGGAAAACAAATAGCAAATGATCCAGAAGTCAGTGATAATTGACTTTGAAATGGGGTGTCCCCTCCCCTGCCATAATTATATTATATGGAAGGTTTGCTACCCTGATCTTTTTCCTACTGTGCTTTTAAAATTGTTTTAACCCTACCATACTTTTAAAGTTGTTTCACAGAGTTTAAGTAGCTAAACTTAAGATAAAGACTGATTAATACTGTATTTCAGCTAGTCAAACATTTAAGTAATAATTACGAATTTGAATTAATTGGAGGACAATTAAAAGCATCATTATATAATATTAATTTCAAGTGTAACATAGTCACTTTAGTTTCCTAGTGAATCAATTCAGTTCAGTCGCTCAGTCGTGTCCAACTCTTGGTGACCCTATGGACCAAGAGATCAAGATTATTTGTATTGACATTAACTTTTTATAAAGGTACATGAAAATGAATTCTCTTAAACAGGTAAAACATTTCCATTGTATTTTTACACAGTGAATTTTCTTGATAAGCCAATTTTTTTCTGTAAGAGATTAAAAGATACACTTGATCCCACCCTCTGAGCTTTAAATTCTAATTTATCAGGGTTTAATGTATGACATTTTGCCATACTATATTTTTTCACTGAGAGGGGTAAATGAGAAAATTTCAAGTAATTATAATCAGAAAAATGTTATTTTTATATTATGTGAAACAACAATATAAAATGAATCAGCGGGTGATTTCATATAGATGTTAGTTATTATCACTTTTCCCCCACATTTTTGCCAGTTTCAGTGGGTTTTTAAGTATTCATAATACACTTAGCTACTTCCTTTACCCTGATATCAAGTAGTAATTGGAGGTTGGTATCCGGGAGTTGGTGATGGGCAGGGAGGCCTGGCATGCTGCGGTTCATTGGGTCACAAAGAGTCAGACACGACTGAGCAACTGAAGTGAACCGATTCTGATTATAGGAATTTGTTGATACTAAAAGTCTAAATATGTTTTGAGCAGTCGATATATTTTTGTTGCAAGTATATGCTCCCCTCTTAAGGATATTTATTGTGGTCATAATTTTAATACTTTTATTCATTATGCTTCAACATTGCCCTAGGTTGGCAGGCATATAATTCTTGTAGGCCAATATGTTAAGGCAGCTTTAAGTACAAGTCCTCCTTTGTTTTCTTTTTTTCCTTCCAGAAGCTCTTAGGAACCTGACATGTAGAGCTTATTTCGCTCTTTCTGGTTGGCTCCATAAATCAGGGTGCCTAGAATCAGTGCTGAATTACCATGCTGAAGTGCTGGGTGGCGTGCTCAAGCTTAGAGTCACCTCCTAGAGCTGTCATGAATAGTCTTACGTGAGTAGGAAACAGATGGGAATATTGATCATTAGAACTTTGGTTTTTTGTGTGATGTTTTATTTCTAAAAATTGATTATATGCAAATCTACAATGGTATGTTTTAAGTTTAAAAGGCTGTGCCAGAGACTAGAGAGGGAGATTACTCTGGTATTTAGTGCCTAAAACTTTCCAGCTTTATTCACTTCATGGCTTTAGTTAGAAGGACAAACAAAAATCCTTTAATTTGGCCCTTTATTTTTAGAACCAAAGAAGGGAGAACTTTTCTACAAAAAATATTGCAGGTATGATAGGAGATCTTTGTGAAGAAATGGACTAGTGGGTTTGTAAGAGTATGTAGTAAGGGGGGAAATGAGGAAAAGGAAAAGGTTTCTTTGCTGGAATCCTTTTGGACAGAAACCTTAAATTTTTTGATCCTTACCTATTTCTCATAGTCACATTGTAAAAGAAGAACTCTTGTTATTTGAACCTAAGAAAGTGTCACTGTAAACAAAATGTATTTTATGTTGTTTGCTGTCCCAGATCTAAAAGTACATTTATCTTCGTTAGAAATGTTGCTTCAGAATTGTAGTTTTAAAATGAAGTATTTTTCTTAAATAGAGCCACGACATTGCTATCAACAAAGCTTCTCCAGCTTTTCCCTTTATATAGAAAACACAAAACAGAACCTTCCCGGACAAGTAGTCTTTCCTGTAAAAAAATGTATATTTTTTTTGATAAAAGATTTGGGGAAAACACTGGTAGGCTGTGATGAAGAGGGAATTTTGCCTAACATAGACAGTCCAGCCAGGTTAATGGATACAGTTTGATCCCAAGGAGTTTAACAAGAGGAACCTTTGGTAGCAGGTAAACATTTGGTTTTGGTAGCAACAGGCGTGGATCTCTAGTGGTGACTAACTGCGAATATCTCCCTGTTTCATAGAAAGGAAAGGGAATGATCTCATAGTGTTCATGATGATCCTGCCTGTGCTGTTTTTCTAATTCAGAAATCAGGTCTAGCAAGCACTAACCAAAAGCTAACACTTTGTCCTCGTAAGATTCTTAAAAAGAATTTCAGGAGCTTTCTCATTTCTTAGCCCAGAGTACAACCATTCTCCTCTTTAAAAAAGAAAGAATAAGGATTTAGAGGCAGTTTATATAGAATTCTGCTTTGAGTAAACGTATTTAAAATACTTTGGAAAGAAAGATCACATACCACAAGTTATGGCTTGATTGAGAGACTCTCTGAATACTGTTTTCATGTTTGGGTTCTAAAGCTTTTTCTTTGATGTACCATTCTTTGATTGACTTGAATGCCATCATTCTGTTTGGGGATGTTGTCAGTGTTTTATGCCATTTATGAATCGTGCAGTTCTTCTCTCTCCTCCCCCTTACAGACACACACAAACACACACACCAAAGGGGGAGGGATAAAAGAAAAAAGATAATAAGAATCATTAGAATGTAACTTTAGTTAATAATGATAGAAGTCCTAACTTGGTTAAATGAGAATTAAGATTGAAAGTGTTAGTGCTATAGCTATTCTCTGTCCATAAAGGTTTTTGCTACCTGTAGGGTGATAATGTGTACAGAATATGTATCTGAAATAGGATGTTATAGCAAAGTAATAGAGAAAATTATTCTTGAAAGTAACATTTTAGTTTTTTGCAACAGTGATGCCCATATTCTTAAGGAAAATTAATGTAGCTTCTGGTTTTAATGATCAGACTCTGATTTAAACATCAGAAGGTTTGTAACGATTCTGACATGTCACCTTAAATATATAAAAATATTAAATGAATACTTAAGACTATTATGTCCTCTTAATTTACATATTATTTCAGACCTTAGTTCTGTAGATATATCCCTCACCTATATGCCTCTTAGTGTGTGCAAAGTTCTATATTAAAAAATTTTTTTAATTCATTTTGTAGTCAAACCTGAACTATAAAGGAGAAAGTAAAATAAGTTTCAAATACCAGAACTTAGAAGATCACAACTGGAAAAAGATGGTTGAGAGCTTGTTGCCTTTGAGGGTAGTGAAAGTGTTAGTCGCTCAATCAGGTCTGACTCTTTGCACCCCCATGGACTGTAGCCCACCAGCCTCCTCTGTCCTGGAATTCTCCAGGTGAGAGTACTGGAGTTGGTAGCCATTCCCTTCCCCAGGGCATCTTAGAGACCTCCAAAACTTGAGCTAAGACTTGGAGTTTAGCTCTACCACTGATGTGCTGTGTCCTTAAGGCGATTTCCTTAATCTCTTCATGCCTAGGTTCTTGCAAAATGGTATTGATAATACCTGCCCTCAGCTCCCTCACAAAGTAGTTCTAAGATTAGGATGATGTTTGTGACAGTGCTTGAGTTCCCCAAAAGAAAAGCAATTCAGAGGTTCAAGATAAAAGAATGTTGTTGTATGAAGTGTTCATTTCCAGTTTGCCCCTATGAAAGTATCTTTAGTTACCACCCTGGATCATTTTATCAAACAAATGTAAGAGAAACTGAGGCTTTATCATGGTATGGCGTTCGCCTACAAACGTATCCTGTTCCATTTCTCCCCTGCTAGCTATCACACAGGTTGAATTTTTCTTTATAATCGTTTTTGGAAAAAGTGCAACTCCAAAAAACAAACTCCTTTTAGTGGTGCTATGGCAGCTGTGATTGTATTTCGAGTTAGATTAATGTGATGAAACCATCAGATAATCAAAACTTAACTAACTTTGCCTTTTGCCTTCAGGCATTTTTGCTGTGATTGGCATCAGAGGCTGTTGCACAACTAGATAGTTATCCATTTGTTATCCCTTTGTTTCTTGCAGATTTTTTTGTACCTTTTTTGGAGTACGGGGTTAGGTTTTAAGAAGGAAAGTGTGCTTCTTTCACTTAACACTTCACAGAGTTGACCTTGCTTTCCAATCACCATGTAGCTGTAAAAAATCATATTAAAAGGGTTTTTTTCTTCATTTAAATTCAGTTCGGAGCATCTGCAGGTGATTTTAGGCAGCCTGTTGGTGTCTGACCCAGTTATCTTTATGGATTGTGGGCAGAACCTTACATTTTTACAGACTTACCCACTTTCCCGGGGGTAAGGGGCTCCTGTTTCTAGGAAAAAAAGGGCACATCACCACAGGTTGTATAAGCAATTCCTTTGCTTGTCTGTTTTGTTAAGAAATAAAGGATGCATTTGAGGCACACAGGGTATGAACGCATTCAGCATTCATTTTATTTCTATAGATGCTGGTCTCCCCTTCTTGCAGGCAGTTTGAGCTTTTAGCTCATCACTAACGTGGGTGATAGCTGCCTTAGTTTTATAGGATAAAGTTGGGGAGGTTCATGCTTGGAAAATGAACAAAAAAAATCCACCTTGCTGGGTGAGATAGCTGAGAACATTGGATATTTCAGGAATACTTTTAAACAGTTTTTGCTATAATGTGTAGCTTTAATATCTGTCTTCAGTTATAGACCCATGAAAGTATTACTGTATCTTGTGAATAAAGATCATTCTTGTGGACTATATGGATGCATTCATAGGCTGTGGGAAGCAGTGGTGTGTGTGTGTCCGTGTGTGTGTAAATATTCTGTTTATAACACTGTGTATTACATAAGTTTATATAGGAAAAATGTGTTTCTTTAATGTTTGGGGGGACTAAAATTGTAATATAACCATTCCAGTGTAATCGGACCACTCACTCTAGAGAACATTTATACTACACACAGATACACACCCCTAAAGCGTAGCTAACTGCTCCCACTTTAGATAATTGCTGCTTTTTTTAAACCCACAATAATGGAGGAGGAAATAGCACTCTTTTTAAAGGGGCTTTTCTGAAAAGTAAAATGTAAATATAGGACATGTGGGGAGGGTGGGGCCATCTGCAGGTGTCCTGCAGATGGACAAATAGCCTTTTAAATTTTACTTTTTAACCATCTTAACCGTGTGTGCCTATTTGTACTGCAGATGTGAAATATTTGGGGGGGTTAATATCAGTATGTTTTGAAACTGAATTATTACATAAAATCAGAGTAACCTCTTTCTCCATCCTCCTTTTCCACACTGACTATTCTTGCCAAATATTTCTACCGAAACCAAGTTTCAGCATGGTAAAACAATGGACACTCAAACCTCCTTCATCTTCCCTATCCTGTCTTACACGTGGTCTGGCCTTATATTTTTTTTGTTGGCTTTTCATAAGTAAGAACAATTTACTGTAGTTAGAGACTGCAGAATTTCAAACTGTTTATCTATAAGCCTTCCTTTGTTAATGTTCGGTTACACAGTCATATTAGTTAAAACAGTGGAGTCAGTGGAGTGAGTCTGAGTTCGTAATATGCTGTAAGATAAAATCTTGACTGATATTAAACTTGACAGCTGCATATTATTAAGAGGAAATTGGATTACATGGTGGGTGGGAGCTAATCTATGATATATATGTAATCACTGTATAATTAGAAACACCAAATGTTGAGTCCTATCACTGTGTACTTGGGGGCCAGGCTTTGGATATGGTTTTCATTTTAATTCCTTGAAGACTGTATGTCATTAAGACGAGCAGAAAGCAAATAAAGTTTTTAAACAAAAATGCTTTGGGGGGTATTTAAATTATGTTCCCCCAAAAAATCTTTACTACAAAAAACCTAGGGTTGAGATTGAGACGCTTCAAGCCGCTTTTTAAGCAGTTCAGTCACTTACAATATTTTATGTTAAAGAAATTGTCATAATTCTTTCTGAGCCAAACTGTCACTAAAGTGTCCTGTGACAGAACCACTCCTCTTTTTTCTGCCATTCTGTGTATTGGAAAGTTCTATGTTGTATTTGTTTTTAATCCTTGATTTTAAAATATTAATGGTTTTAGTGTTGCTTAGCATCAGTTTGAAGTGTAACTTTCACTAATAACTGCAATAAAAAGAAAAGCTTTGCTCCAAACTTTCTGTGGTGTGTGTTCATCTTTACTGCACTTCAGACTTAGGTAAAGGGAGTTAGTGTGAAAGAGTAGAAAGAATTTAGGCTTTAAGAATCATAAAGTCCTGGATTCTAGACAAGTTCCTTGATGCTTCTAAATAATAGTAGGGCTGTTGGAATATTCAATGAGTTAATAGTTGGAAAGTACTTAATAGTGCTGGGCATGCAGATAGAACTCAGGTTAAGGAGGTTCTCCCTGGGGACTTTCCCCATGGTCCAGTGGCTAAGACTGCTTCCACTGCAAGGGGCACTCAGGTTTGACCCCTGGTCAGGGAAATTATGCCTGTCAAAAAAACCAACTCTGATGGGTCTGGAGCTCCATAGGGGGGGAATTAGAGAGATGTAAAATACAATTTGAAAACTTTCTCCCCCATCTAAATAAGAGATTGGGTCTCTTAGACTCTTCTTTCTTTCTTTAAATAACAGACACTGGGTAGGGTGGAAAGAGGAGTAAGCAAGAAGTCAGGCTTGCAAACTGCAAGCGGTGAAAGAACTTAATAGGTAGGAGAAACAGAAACAAATGAGTTGGAGAAATCTTCACAGGCCCAGAAGTATCAGATACACAGCCCAGGTACGATGTGTGAGACAACACTGGACTGAAATTTTGAAAACAGCTCTCAACAGTCATGACCGCACGACCTCAGCTATATTACTTCTCATTTCATAATTGAAGTTAATAGACTAAACTCAGAGGTCTCAAGTTGGCCGCCAGTTTCAGTCTGCAAATAATTTTTGTTCGGTGTTGAAAATATTTTTATTGGTTGCTAACATTTAAAAGTTGGTGATGGACAGAGAAGCCTGGTGTGCTGCAGTCCATGGGGTCGCAAAGAGTTGGACACAACTGAGCAACTGAACTGAACGACTGAACGTTTAAAAACTCAGATCTCACATAAAAATCCCCTTCAAACGTAAAGCGATCCATCAGTTTCAGTATTGCTTCAGAGCCCTTTCACAGCTGCCACAAGGGGAAGCTCAGGAGTGGCTGTCCCCTTTGGATGGAGCTGACTCCACAGCCCCCATCGCTCTTTGCCCAGTCTTGCAAATGTTTGACTCAAAGGAACCCTAGCAGGACCTGAGGCCTCCAACCAAGAAGGAATCCCTGTAAGAATGAGCTCCTTACCTCGGAGGAACTCAACGACTTTGAAGGAGTCCAACCTAAATATTAAAAACTTGTTCCTTCTTTATATGCTTACCCTATTTATGTTCTCCAGAACATCAGAGAATTCAGTCTGATGCCATCCTGCTATTATGTATCCTGCACCCCAGGCTTCCTCCACACCTCCATGTCCCCAGACTTGGTGCAACCCTAATGGTACAGTTTGTGTTCTTGAAGGATCTTGTTACTGATGCTGAAGAAGCACTGGTTACCTTAACTAACAAATGCTGATGGGTTGAGTTTCTTTAACTATGTGTGTCAGCTGTTAAGTTTGACAAATAGAAGAAAATCACTCTAATGTCAGTCTTGCCCCAAAATCACTGATAAAAGTTCAGAAAACTCAATGACTATACCCAGATTCATATACCAGTCCATTCTGAAGGAGATCAACCCTGGGATTTCTTTGGAAGGAATGATGCTAAAACTGAAGCTCCAGTACTTTGGGCACCTTATGCGAAGAGTTGACTCATTGGAAAAGACCCTGATGCTGGGAGGGATTGGGGGCAGGAGGAGAAAGGGACGACCGAGGATGAGATGGCTGGATGGCATCACAGACTCAATGGACGTAAGTCTGAGTGAACTCCGGGAGTTGGTGATGGACAGGGAGGCCTGGCGTGCTGCGATTCATGGGGTCGCAAAGAGTCGGACACAACTGCGCGACTGAACTGAACTGCTACCCAGATTCATACACTTAGATGGGGGAAATATGTGTAACAGTGATGCTAAGCATGCTCTGATAAGTCAGGCTGTAGTAAACATAATGAAAAAGGGAAAATGTAGTCACTCAGTTGTGTCCAACTCTTTGTGACCTCATGGGCTGTAGCCTTCCCGGCTCCTCTGTCCATGGAATTCTCCAGGCAAGAATACTGGAGTGGGTAGCCTTCCCCTTCTCCAGGGCATCTTCCTGACCCAGGGATTGAACCCGAGTCTCCTGCCTTGCAGGCAGATGCAGATTCTTTACCATTCGAGCCACCAGAGAAGCCTGGTAGCATACACAAGTGTACCAGAAAATCATGACGGTTATCTAGGCAGACAGTAATCAACCAATTGCTCTGACTGATTAAGACAGGTTGAATTGGACAGACCAAGTCACCAATTCTATTAAAATCCAGCTGCTTGAAACTTTCTTCAGAGGAAAGGGTGCTCAGAGCACTACAGTAAGACCTACAGAAGTGAGATGGTCATCTAAGGAAAATTCCAAGGTGGTTTTTCAATTTTGGAGGGGGGCCGTACATCTTGAACCCTTAAGTTCTCATAGTTTCCATGTTTCAGTCCTTTGATCATTTGACAAATTCTTTGGCTGCTGAGACTTGCAGCTGCTTTAAGGACATTAATTAGGTTAATCTGTCAGTGCCAAGAGAGGACAGGATCATTTTTACAATGTTTGATAAAATGTTTCTATCATAAAGGACAGGAAGCTTTAGTTTTTATCTGTTGAAAAAAAGATGGCTATTTTCCTACCTTGTCACTTTCGTTACTTCTCTAATTTCCACAGTCTATAAAGATCTTTGAAATGCCTTTATAGAGCAGCACTTTTTTCATCCTATTCTCCATTAAAATATTTTCCTTTAAGAATAATGCTTGGGTTCACTTATTTAAAAAGAAAAGCAGACATATTCATGGCTTATGAATTACGAAACTATATGATGTCTAACTCTCAGCTGAAACAAATTATTAATAGACATCTTCGCTAACTGACCTCAGAAACAGCCCGGTTCAAGGATACTTGCAACTGCTAACTGCATTATGCTCTTTATTGCAGCATAAAGTACTCCTTGCTGCTAGATGGAATTTGCACGTTATGCTCCAAAAACCGAAACCAAAAACATCGGAATAGTGTCTGTGCTTTACTAAACAGGATTTGAGTCACAACCGTCATTCGGATGGTTTTCACTTGTAATTTTGTTTTGGCTGTGCTGGGTCTTTGTGGCTGCATAGCCTTTTCTCTAGTTGCATTCCAAGAGCTTCTCATTGAGGAGGCTTCTCTTACTGTGGCGTGCAGGCTCTCGTGTGGGCTTCTATAGTTGTAGCACATAGGTTCATGGCTCCCTGGCTCTAGAATACAGGCTCAGCGGTTTGTGGCACAGGTACTTAGTTGCTCTGTGGCATGTGGGATCTTCCCAGACCAGGGATCAAACCCATGTCTCCTGCATTGGCAGGTGGAATTCTTTACCACTGGGCCACCAGGGAAGCCCCACTTGGAATATTTTTATACAAATGTAAAATTAAGGTTGCTCAACCATTTTATTAGTCTAATTTTTCTAATTTGTTTTTGTCCCTCTTACAAAGATTTTAGGTTATAAAAATTTGCCAGTTGTATTCCCTTGAATAGCATTTTTTTTTTACTATATTGGAAGATGGGTTTTAAATCTTTAATTAAAAAGTATTACTAGTATCTATGTTAAGATCCTTTAAAGGAGCGACAGAGCAACTCTCTGGTGGCTGAGTGTCCTCTATGGTGCCTGAGGAGTACAGGCCTTGTTCCTCCAAACACCAGTGGTCAGACCCAGGCATATATCAGTGTGATATACACTGAGCGTGGTGTGTGGGATACAGGCTGTTCACCCAACATGCAGCCACCATTCTGGATTCAGGGTTGCAGCTCTCCACTAGGCTGGTGAGAGGGTTGTCAGTGTTTTGCCCCGAGGCCTACTTCCAGCAGCACGTTTGAGTCCTTGCTCTGGGATGGACTGGCTGCAGCCCTCTCTCTTCACAGTCACTGGCGCACTCAACAAGTTGCGACAATGTTCTAGCTGAGGCATCACAGAAACTGCCACAGCAGGCTTTTTGGCTCTCAACTTTCACATCTGTGGGGCTTTGTTATTTCAACCATCATGATATGGGCATCTATAAAGTCATGGCTATGCTATGGAACCCCTGGCCTTTTAGACGTAATACCTTGAGAAGTGATTGTACACCTCCTTGCCTCTGCTCTGTCATGCTCTTCAACTCACAATAAGAAGGCAATAACAGATAAAAGTCCATTGCTGAGACAAATCTCTTAATCACTTGATTTTTTTTTCAACCTGGTTATTTTGTAACTTTTAAAAATGCATTATTTATTTATTGGCAGCACTGGGTCTTTGTTGCTGTGATCAGGCTTTCCCTAGTTACACTGCATGAGGTTCTGATTCCAGCGGCTTCTCTTGTGGAGTGTGGGCTCAGCAGTGGCACACGCGCTTACTCACTCTGTGGCCTGTGGGAGCTACCCGGACCAGGAATTGAACCTGTGTCCCCTGCTTGGGCAGGCAGATTATTAACCACTGGACCAAAACCTGGTGATTTTTTTTTAAGTATCTCTTTTCGGGAAAAAAAAAAAAATTATTTGGCCACATTGGGTCTTAGTTGCAGAACACAGAATCTTCGTTGCCTCGTGCGGAATCTTTTGTTGTGGTGCGTGGACTCTCTAGTTATAACACATGGGCTCAGCAATCGTGGTGTGTGGGCTCAAACGCCTGAGGGCTGTAGGGTCTTAGTTCCCCAATCAGGGATTGAACCCGTATCCCCTGCATTGCAAGGCGAATTCTTTACCACTGGACCATCACGAGGTCCCCCTGCTTGTTTTTAGAATATAATCTTTGAAGAAAGATTTGAAAGGAATTGTAACCAAGAGATTGCCAGACTGAGTTCTGCATGCTGGGGAGTTATTCGGGTATCTCTCAGCTTAAGACTCACAGTATAACTAACGCTTACATATGAGCCTTTGCGTTTTAATTTATCAAACTTCGAAAGGGAATTCAGCTTTATTACTCTCAGTATCTGATCAGACTTCAATACTTGTCCCAGGATGGTGAGAAAGGGAAAGACTGTTAATTCAAGAGTAAAGACTCTGCAAAAAGTTCGGCAGTGTTTAGTTTTTGCAAACTTCTCAGCCCTGTTCAGCTGCTCCTAGTTACTGATCATTACATATCCGAGGGAAATTTTAAAATTAGAAATGCTGATATTTCACACCATTGATTTCTAAATCCTAGGAAGAGGAGGCTGGAGATTTTCTGAATACTCTGAATATACAGAAGTTTCATGTAGAGAAGAGATCCCTTTAGATATGTTTCAAATTGTTACAGATGCTAAACTAAGGCTTAATCCTCAAATGTGTTTACTTGCCCTAAAATAATCTGTCCACAAATATAAAATTATAAGTAATAAGTTGTTCCCTCACTGTGGGAATCTCTAACGTGAAGATGAATTCTATGACAATAAAGTCTTCTTTTTTTAAATTGCTGTATAATAAAAATTTATTGTACTCCTAAAAAAGACCCTTTTGGTATTAATTTGAAAATCTGCAGAAATCTTCTCATGTAACACTAAATTGTTGTTGCTTGAAAAACATTTTCACAAAGTTCTAACTTTTCTAAAATAGAAATTTCCAGAGGAATGATGAGAGTTTAATAGTAAAATACAACTTTGCTGTCATTTGCCAAGATTAATAAACTATTTAGGACTTAACTTTGATTATCTATATAAAATAGAAGAATTGTAAACAGTTAAACAGTGGAGGAGGGGGAATCTCCAAATTTGTACTTTGCTTTTCCACTTAAGAGGGTGAAAAGGCTGAAATAGAACCACTTTTAAGATGTTCCATTTTACCTGTCTGCATATTGGAAATAACCTGATATTTTAGCATGCCTCTAAACAGAAAAGGATGAATAAAATCATCATTCATCCTCTGAATTGTCTTTACTTTCCCCTTGGATTTAAATTTAATCGAAAACAACCTCACAGCAAGACCAAAGTAGGAACTACTATTTTGTTAGAAATTGTCCTCTTGAAAGAAAAAAAAAATTTATCTGAACTCTTTCCAGTTAAAAAGTAATAATAATCATGAAGACATAACCCAATGTTTAGTTAGTTTGTAATATCTACAACCATCAAGCAGCACAATAATGTATTTCAGCAGGAAAGACGTGGGAGATGGAGCACCAAGGATATTCTATCTGCCTCTAGACACTGGAAGTGCACTCTAAAGAAAGAGAAGGCTCAGGGAGCAGCACGCTTAGTAAGCTGTGCAAATACACGCCTCCAAGAAAGACAATACAGGCATAACTTCAGTAACTAGATGCGGGGATGGACACCTTATCAAGACATTTTTCGTATTAGAATAAGATCAGCTGACCAAGTATTAATTAAAGGGCTTTCAAACATGGTCCTCTTTTGAGAAAAAGTATACACACTGAGGGTCCTAGTCATTGGAATTCACTAAGTAAGGTAATATATATCTTTTACTGGGAGGAGAAAATTGAGAAGAACAGAAAAGATACACACCATAACAGATTTTAAGGGAAAAAAAACAGCTTGTCATTACCAAAGCACCACGTGTCTCCTTTGGCTAAATCTCAATCACTTGAAGAAGTTATGAGTTCATATTCTTCCGCCTCCTGTTTTTGTCTCCACATTAAAAAAAAAAAGCTTCTTGCTTCCGTGTTTAACCTCTCTAGGATCCTTTTTAATTCATGAGGATTCTGAATGGATAGACATGATATTTAAGTCTGACCAGAGAAAGCAGCCAACTGAAGAAGATGACAACTAGACACGTGCCAGCCACGGCCATCATCTTCCTCCTTAGGATGTTCACACGCGAGGCGGCAGCTGTCCTTAACAGCACCATCCCCAGGGTAATGCACAGATAAAACAGAGAAATGATGTACATCTCTGCCACATACTGAAAGAAATACGTGTCTTGAATATAATGTGTCTGTCCTGTGTGAGTTTTGCTTTCAGCAAACGGGGCTCCTCGTATATGAATCCACATTCGACCAGATGACATCAAGATTACAAAACACAGAGCTAAAACCGCCCAAAAGTTTTTGCTAAAAATAAACGTCCTCTTCCATTTCAAACATACACAAGTCCACCGATGAGAGTCAAAGATATCCCTAACTTGAAGGGATAGTGAAAATGTATAGGCTGTCTGGTTGTGAAATTGCCCATCCATCTCCCAGTTCTGTCGTCTGCCCATGTGAACATATGCTGTGCAGAGATATCCCTTACTTGGAAATTGTAAATGTCATCTGCTGTGAATTTACTTTTAGCAGGAAGATGGAGGACAACTGGACCTCCCTTCACCTGGAGCGTTTTAAAGACCTCAGGGCTTTCATCAAAATCCAGCATAGCAAAAAATACCTTGCTGCTGAATGCACTGGAGAATTGCCAGGAGCCTGCCAAGGTGTGAAATTCGTCAACAGCAAGTTTGCAAGGTGCACATGACCTAAACCTCTGGAGGGCAGTAAACATTGCAATAACGGAGTAGTTTCTTGGCTTTTCTAATACAAAGTGGTTGAAGGCGGCAGTGTTCATTCTCATCACTCTGTCCCTCTTAGTCCAGGCCATCAGCTGTCTGACCTTTTCTTCTAACACTTTCTGTCCCTGGTCAGGATGTGCCGAAGCCTCAGGAGTCATGAACATCAAGGCCACCACCGTCAGAGATACGTGCCAAAGCCACCACCACTCTTCCATGTTTGCTGACTTCTTCTGGTTACGTTTCCAAATATCTATGCCAAAATCCGATCATTTTTTCTAACAATTTGTCCAGGGGTTTATATCTTTCTGTCTTCGCTAATCCGAGTATAAAGAGCTATATCACAAATTTCCATGCATGTCTGACTTATGAGCCGCGTATTAGAGTTTAGAAAATATTCTGTGGAAAAAAATTTTTGTGATTAAAGAAGTCTTGGAAATGTTTCCAACCTCAGTCTCTCTGCAGAGTTCCAGACTCACATTTCTGTCAGCTAGACTGCAGTACCAGATCCACGACAATCACCTCAAACTACTCAAAAACCAACCTCAGCATCCCCTTGCCTACCAAGCCCTGGGTTCCCTAACCTCTCTTCTCTCTGTGACGCGCTCCCCTCCAGCCCCCACCCACCCCACCCCCCGCACTCACTGCTGTTTTAAAACCGAGGAGTGTTGGACTCTCATCTAAAAAAACCTGAACTTAGCCTCTGGAGCAGACAGCCTGAGTTTGGATCCAGGCTCTGCCACTTAGTCGTGCGACCCTGGGCACAGGGCTCCTCACTTCTCCGAGCCTGTTTTCTCGCCGGTAAGACGGCGGTGGTCAGAGCACCCACCTCCCAGGATCTTTCTGCGCAGCCCCCCGAAGAGCAGCCGGCGGGCGAGCTGAGGCTGGCACCCCTGCCACCCTCTTGCCCAGCGCCACCACTAGAGGCAGTGTGGAGTCGCAACTGAGAGAAGATAGACCTAGGGACCAAACTTTCCATCCTCGCCAGGCTCTTTCGTTGCTGGCGAAAATGGGGGCCATGCCTGCCTCAACTATTAGTTATGTACATTAACGATCAACATTTTCCAATGCCTAAAACGGTTGAATTTCCCCCCCCCCTTCTCCTTTTTAAAGAAACGGTTGAGCTGTGAGCATTACTACTTCCAAGACCTCAGTGACCTCTCCCAGGGACGTGCTCTCTCTAAATACGATGATCATTCCTTTTATGACGTCAAGTAGATGATGAAATTGTTGGGAAAGATAGGATCAAAAGAACGTGTGTAAACAGTGTTAAATATATACACATTCTGGAAGGATACCTACTGGGGAGTGAGCCTGAGGATGACTTTGGTACCTTTTTTTTTTTTTTTTTTGCCATGTTGGTGGGTGACCTTTATCAAAATAAAACTGGTTAACTTGTCAATGCAGTGAGTGCCGTATCCTGACGCCCTCCCCCTCTTCGCCGCACTTCCCGCAGCACCAGCCCAGCCGCCGGCCCTTGCCTACCTGGAAGGCCTCTGGGCCCCAACGCCGCCCCAGCGGTGGCCAAGGTAAACAGGCGGGCGGAGGTGAACGGCGCCCGGAGAGCGGGGTGCCTAGCAACCGGGGTGCCTAGCAACCGGGGTGCCTAGCAACCGGGGGCGCTTAACGGAGGAGCTGGCCAAGGAGGCGGAAGTGCGAGCGCGGAAGGAGGTGAGAGGACGAGGGGACCGGGCTGGCGGGGGCGGGGTGCTCGCACCTAGGGCCGAACTCCCTCCCGCTCCTTTCTTCGTGCCGGGGTAGTAATATAAACTAAAGATGACTATCCTGGGAGAGGACGGGAGGGGCTGGGCTGGGAACCAGACAAAGCCCGGCTCCTCCCAGTGGGGATCCCTCACTGCCCCCCTCTCCCCTCCTCCTCCAGTAGCGGGCGGAGAGAGGGAACGTGACGGCCAGGTGGGGGGGGGACCAGCGCCCCCACCCCCAATTCCCTAGAGCCAGCTTGTAGCCCCCGGCGAGACTAGCCTGTCTATTCCAGACGGAGAACAGGGCTCCTTCTCTTCGATCCCTCCGGATCTTGTCCCAAAGCTAGGGCAAGGAAAGAAAAGAAAATCCACAGGACTTGGTTGCTGCAAGTAGGGGTGGAAATTGAATTAAGGTCTATTTTTCCTGCTACCCAGGGCTTCCCTGGGCTTCCCAGGGTGGCTCAGACGGTAAAGAATCTGCCTGCAGTGCAGGAGACCCGGGTTCGGCGCCTGGGTGGGGAAGATCCCCTGGAGAGGGAATGGCTACCCACTCCAGTATCCTTGTCTGGGAAACCCCATGGACAGAGGGCTACAGTCCATGGGGTTGCAGAGAGTCGGACCAGACTTAGTGACTAAACAGCAACAATTCCTGCTAAACAACAATGATTCTTGCTACCCACCCACTCTGCCAGCCCTGCTAAGCACTTGATCTAACATACACACCCAGAGGGACTCCATTATCCCCTTTCACCTGCTCCAGGGTTGAAGGTGCCTCAGTAAGGTAAGGGTGCCACAGCTTGTGTCTGTGGATGGATGGGTGGGAGGAGACGTAGTTAATGCCTCAAAGTTGAATGTAGGGAGAGCTGTTCCCAAGCAGGCTTCTGGAAGGAAGGGAATTGAAGCAAAATGGACAGGAGTATGTCCTTTAGAGGGGCTGCAGTCCAGGAGAGGCCCTCCTGCGTGGCTCCTGCCTCCTGTTTGCCCCCTCCTACAGAGTTAGGTGTCCTGGAACAGGCCTGGGGGCCTGACCCTTCAGGACCTACACATGGCCACATTGAGCGTCAAGCCCAGCCCACGCTTCCGGTTGCCAGACTGGCAGACCAACAGCTACCTGTTGTCCACCAACGCTGAGCGCCAGCGAGATGCCTCACACCAGATCCGCCAGGAGGCCCGGGTCCTCCGCAACGAGACCAACAACCAGGTTGGGGGTCCGGAGCCCAGCTGGGTGGGATAGCTCTCAGCCCTCGACAGCCTCTTTATCTGTGTTTGTCTCTTCCAGACCATTTGGGATGAACATGATAATAGGACGCGGCTGGCAGAGAGGATCGATACTGTCAACCGATGGAAGGAGATGCTGGACAAGTGTCTGATGGATTTAGATGCTGAGATCGATGCCCTGGCACAGGCAGGGGAACCAGGGCGGGGTGCCAGGAGACCCTGCTCAAGGACGACCTCCTCTCCTTCCCCTCTTTCGGGTCTGGGTATTTGGTGGCTTGTCCATCTGAGTCACTCGTTGTCCCCTCGGCTAAAGTGGTGATGAGGGCTGCTTCCCAGTAGGATGGCCCCACCAGCCCCCTGTGCCCTCTCTCTTTTAGATGAAAGAGTCAGCGGAGCAAAACCTGCAGGCCAAGAACCTGCCTCTGGATGTGGCAATTGAATGCCTGGCCCTGCGGGAGAGTCGGCGTGACACTGATGTGGTGAAGGACCCCGTGGAGGAGGAGCTGCACAAAGAGGTGGAAGTCATTGAGGCCACCAAGAAGGCCTTGCAGCAGCAGATCAGCCAGGCCTTGGAGAAACTCTTGTAAGAGGAAGATGGCGTTCTCACGTTCCCCTGCCCTGGGAGGCTGTGTTTTCAGTGTAGAGCCTGTGTATCATGGGTAACTAGTCATTGCTTCTCAGGCTGCCTTCTGCCCCCGCTGTGCCCATAGCAGAAACCACTCACTCACTGATCGTAGCGCTTTTTGCACCTCCTGGACATGGTCTCAGATCCTTCTCATGACACTGCTCTCGGCAGCCATTAACTATTGATTGGAAACATGAAGGATGAGTCCATTTGCCATCATCCCTGACTTTCTGGGCACGAGAGCCATGTGGGTGTAGCTATTTCAGTGTGCCCTGTGGGTGTGTACAAGCATCTGGGTGCCCTAATTTTGTCTGTAGGGGGCTCATCCAGCTGTGCCCATCTTTGTCTCAACTGCAGCGGCAGCTCCTCTGTCACCTCAGCTTTCCCATCCCTCCCTGTCCCTTCAGTACCAGGGTGGGAGACTGTGTTCCAGGGCTGCCTTGGAGGGATGGTTCACAGATCCAGTCTCTTCCGCCCTCCCCCCAGCCTCCTGCAGGAAGCCCGCCAGCAGCTCAGCTCTGACCATCGTGGCAAAATGGAGACACTGGACATTGACAGAGGCTGCCTCTCTCTCAACCTCACGTCCCCGAACATCTCTCTGAAGATCAATCCCACACGTGTGCCCAGTGGGTAAGGAGGACGCTTCACTCCCTTTCCCTTCCTCCCCGCAGAGGCCGTGCTCTTACTGTTTCCTGCCGCCTGCAGCTCCACCACACTCCAGCAGTGGGATGACTTCAGTCGCTTCAACAAGGACCGCGGAGAGGCTGAGATGAAGAGGGCCATCGAGCTGAGGGAGGCCATCGCCCTCACTATTGCCGAGGTGAGTCCCCCACCACCACCACCTCGATCCCCCGTGGCGAAGAGCTGGCCTCCGCGGGCACTCACAAGCCCTTGTCTTTCAGTCCCTGTCTTACGGCATCCCTCCCCGCACCTGAGCGACACCCTCGGGTGGCCAGAGCTTATTCCCTCCCTTTGCCCTGCCTACTTCCTGTCCTCAGACCAACAATGAGCTGGAAGCCCAGAGGGTTGCCACGGAATTCGCCTTCAGGAAGCGGCTGCGGGAGATGGAGAAACTGTACAGTGAGCTCAAGTGGCAAGAGAAGAATGTGAGCCTTCTCCATGTGGTCTCGTGGGGCGTGGACTTCCGGCTGTGAGATGAGCCCCGCAGGAAGCCCTGGACCGGGTGACCAGGTGGAGACTGGGTGCTCTGTCCCCGCAGACCTTGGAGGAGATTGCCGAGCTGCAGGAGGACATCCGGCACCTGGAGGGGGACCTGCGCAGAAAGTTACAGAACCTGAAGCTGTGCCACACCCGGCTAGAGGCCAGGACCTACCGGCCCAACGTGGAACTCTGCAGGGACCAGGTGCGAGGGCACCCCAGCGGGGCACAGGCCCCTGCTAATGTTCCTTAGGATGACTCACTCTCTGGCGGAGCAGGGGTGCTGGTGTAAGGCAACCACCCCCCAGGCCTGTGGGCAGAAGACTAGTATGGCTGACCTGGGACTCCCAACCTGCCCCTCTGCCTCCAGGCACAGTACGGCCTCACCGACGAGGTTCACCAGTTAGAGGCAACCATTGCCGCCCTGAAGCAGAAGCTGGCACAGGCACAGTAGGTCTAGGGAGCGGGCAGGAGGGGCGGGGAGATACCTCCCACCACTGGGGTCCCTGGCTGCCTGCGGGCTTCCCTGCTGGCTTCCTGGCTCAAGGCTGGTGAGCTCAGTCAGCCCTGAGCTCTCAGCCTCATGCTGGGGGCAGTGGGCTGGTAATGCCTGCTCCCCAGGGATGCTCTGGATGCCCTGTACAAGCATCTGGCCCGGCTGCAGGCTGACATCGCCTGCAAGGCCAACTCCATGCTGTTGGACACCAAGTGCATGGACACCCGTCGGAAGCTGACCGTGCCTGCTGAGAAGTTCGTGCCCGAGGTGGACACCTTCACCCGCACCACAAACCGCACCCTGAGTCCACTCAAAACCTGCCAGCTGGAGCTGGCCTAGGCAGGGGCTGTGGGAGGAGAGGAAGGCTGGTTGAAAATGGAAGGGATGGGGGGAGCGGAGAGAACAAATCTAATAAAGGTCGGGGTTCTCAGTCCAGAGGGTTCTCTGCTCCCCCTGCATGTAGCCAGTGGGGGAGAGGGCTCTTGACCCTCCTGTGCTTGGAGGTGCAAAGATGGGAAACACCATCTCTAAAACAGCACCCTTGGACTCCAGCGGTGTGACCTCTAACCAACTCTTCCCCCTCTCCATACCTAGAGGAGGCCCAGAGCGGGCTAGGATGATGGGGAGGGCTTGGAGGTGGGCATCCAGGCCTGAATAGGGGCCACCAGCGGACAGCTGGCCGACCATGCGGGGGAGGGGGGGCAGTGACCCAAAGGTCTGGCTCATTGCCCAGCTCTCCAGGACCCTTCAGTGGCCCAACCAGCCAGCTGCGACGCCCTTTACAACTCCGGGGAAAAGTGAAAGTGTCAGCTGCTCAGTTGTGTCCGACTCTGCAACCCCATGAATTGTAGTCCACCAGGCTCCTCTGTTAAGTTGTTCCCCGTAAACAGCTTCTCTGGAGAAGGGAATGGCAATCCACTTCAGTATTCTTGCCTGGAGAATCCCTTGGACAGAGGAGCCTGGTGGGTCGCAAAGAGTCAGACACAACTGAGCGACTAACACACACACACACACACACTCCTCTGTCCATGGAATTCACACACACACACACACACACACACTCTGTCCATGGAATTCACACACACACACACACACACACACTCCTCTGTCCATGGAATTCACACACACACACAGACACACACACTCTGTCCATGGAATTCACACACATACACACACACACACACACACACCTCTGTCCATGGAATTCACACACACATAGTCCATGGAATTCACACACATACACACACACACACACACACACACTCCTCTGTCCATGGAATTCACACACACACACACACACACACACTCCTCTGTCCATGGAATTCACACACACACACACACACACACACTCTGTCCATGGAATTCACACACACACACACACACACACTCCTCTGTCCATGGAATTCACACACACACACAGACACACACACTCTGTCCATGGAATTCACACACATACACACACACACACACACACACCTCTGTCCATGGAATTCACACACACATAGTCCATGGAATTCACACACATACACACACACACAC
>SJXQ01009031.1:282779-295422 GCA_006408695.1 Aepyceros melampus
GCCCCGCTTGCTCCTGTCTCCCCACCGGCCTGGCCGCGCTTTGTTCTCTCCCTGGGGCTCTGGCCCTGACCCATTTCTCTCGGTCTCTCTTTCTCTCTCTAAGCCCAGCCTCTGCCACTTCAACAGGTGAGCAGCATTTCTGAGGCTCTCCCTATCAGGGCTCCAGCCCTGGGCGGGGTGGGGGCCCTAAGGCCCTTTACATTCTGACTGCCCCTGAACTCTCCAGCACAGCTACTTTCCAACTGTGTGGTAACTTAACCTCTCTGAACCTCAGTAACTTCATTTGTGAAAGGGTTACTGACATGGTCTAAGCCATCCGCCCCTTCATGCTGCCCTGTTCTGTTACCCTGATGGCCAGAAAGTCCTCCCTTCAGTCTAACCTTAGTGCCTCCTGCTGCAAAGCACCATCTCCGCCAACCTTTGAAAACCTCAGGTGACTTGCTGCCAAAGGCCAGGACCTTGTGAAATTCCCTAAAAGTCAATTATCTGGGCTTCTCAGCCTTTTCTCTGACTGCTTTTGAGATGCTGCTGACTAGGGTTCACACAGCCTGCTCAGGGCAAGGACGGAGTTATGGATCTTGGAAAGAAGCAGAGGAACTGCCCTCTTCACCCACTGGGCATGATGCCCACTCCCCCGCCCCCGCAACTCCACACTTCTCCAGGGTTCCTGGGCCCTCCACCCTCCACCTCTCTCCCAGCTTGCAGAGATCAGGAACCCTTTCCCATCTCCCTTTCCTGAATCTCAGATGAAAGGGGTCCTGTCTCCCACTCAAGGTCCCCCCAGCCCATCCACACCTCTTCCTCCAGGCTGCGGTGGTGGGGGGGCTCACTGTCTGTGGCTGCCTCCCCCAGTCCCAGCCTCTGCATCCCAGTCTATACAGGCCTCACCCCTGCCCCTGGCCAGCCTTATCTTTCTCCAGCCCTTCTCAGCCAAGCTTCTTGAAAGCTCTCTCTACCCCTCACCCTCTCACCTCACGTCTTTCCTTCTCACCAGCACTGCCTCCCGCCTTGTGACCCTGCTTCCTCCTTCCTGGAAAGGCTCCTCCTCAGAGTCTTCTCTGCTCCTTCCCTCTGCCCACTTTGCAGACCCAGGCTTGCCCCAAGGAGCTGGCCCAGACCTCTTCTCTCTGGATGTTTCTCCTGCAGTTTCCAGCTCTTCCCAGCTCCCACAGTTCCAATCCCAGCACCAGGGACTCCCAGCTACCAAGTGGTACTTTCCAGCTACCACTCCCCTGAGCCCCAGACTCTCGAGTTCGACTATGAGCCAAGCATTTTCTCCTGGCTGTCCCTCAGACACCTCCACCCAAACTGCTATCATTATCTTCTCCCCTATTACGTGCTTCTCCCCGACTCCCTGGTGCCCAGGCCAGAAATCAGGACATCACTCCTGACACTTCTGACCCTTCCTTCCTCACGTGGAATCTCTCTAGCCTATGCACTGCCTTAGCACAAGTAGGAAAGGCTACCCCTCCGTCCAGCCAACTCGGGCTTTCCTCATTGACTTTCCCCAGCGTCCTTGAACAGTAAGCGACCCACACAACTATACATGACAGCCCTGTTCCTTTGCCCTCAAACCCCCAATCCAATCTTGCAGACTCTCTCCTCTGGTTCTGTCACTTCCTTCCCCTCCTCCCCCATCCTCTCTGTGCTAATACAGACCTTGTACTCTCCCAACACACAGCCCAGAGCCTGGCACCTTCCAGCCATTCAGTAAAGGTTTGTTAAATTGCCAGATCCTCCCCCGGATTATCATAACTGTTCCCTCCCACCCCTCAACCTCAGCTTATCTGTCTTCCTCAGAACATCCTATAGATATTCCAACAGTGCTTCTCAAACTTTAGTGTGCATCACATGATTTTAAAAACACAGGCTCCTAGCCCATACCCTCAGGGATCCTGATTCAGTAAGTGTGGAGCCAGGCCCAGCATCTGCAGCTCTAACAACCTCCCAGGTGATGCTGATGCTGCCTATATGTGAACCACACTTCGGCACAGCTCTGCCATGGCCCTCCCCACTCTGGATTCTCCAATGACTCCCTAGTACCACGTGATAAATCCCATGTTATTCTGCAGTTCATATGGCTTATTGGAGAAGGTATATAGTCATCCCTCTGCATGGGTGATTGGTTCCAAGACGCCCCGTGGATACCAAAATCTACGAATGCTCGAGTCTTTTACATAAAATGGTGTGGTATCTGCATATAACCTATGCACATCCTCACATATACTTTAAACCATTTATAATACTGAATACAATGTAAATACTATGTAAGTAGTTGCTGGGACACAAGGTAAACTTAAATTTTGCTTTTTGGAAATTTGGGGAATTGGTTTTCAAGTATTTTTGATTCACAGTTGGCCAAATTTGAGGATGGACATGGAACGTGTGGATACAGAGGGCTGACTCAGTGGTAATGAGGATAAAGAAAGCAGAGAGGATGGCAAGATCATAGTGAGGCTGGCAAACCCCTGAGACCACAGCTGGTGGGGCAGACACTCCAGGTCTAAGAGTTATGTATGTAAGGAGGAGGCTGGGAACCAGCTTGTGGTGGGAACCATGTGGGGACTGACATGCCCACCTGTGACCCTTCCGCCACGTCTGTGTCTCTGAATCCAGATCCTCACCTGCCTGTGTATCTGAGGCATCTCCTGGGAGGTCTCTCTCCTGTCTCTGTGTCACCATCCCATTTGCCCACCCCGTTTGTCTTCCTCTGCTCTCTCATGCCTTAAACCTAGATCCTGTTAGAGTTCCAGGCTCTGAAATCTCTAGCTGCTGGTCACTTGACGGGAGCCTCCAGAAGGCCAGCATTTGTGGCCTTAATGCTGACATCAGGTCTGGGGCTGACATCCCTAGATGATCCCTGAGCAGCCCCACAAGGTCTGGGTGGAGACTTGCGGGGTCCAGTTCCCATGACCTCACTGTCCTGCAGGTCACTGAGACTCTGAACCTCTCAAATTTAAATGTGCAAGCGTGAGGACTGTTTCGAAGCTAAATAGCTATCTGGAATCTGAGAGCTAGGGGATGGAGGGAGGAGGCTAGGCTGGGACAGGGCTGCCTGGAGAACACTTATCATCCAGACTGATGGCAGGACAGGAGTGTCGCCTCTGCCCACCTTTTCTTTACAACAAAGTTTCAGTTCCACCAACACCCCTCACCCCTGCAAGTGAGGACGTTAGACCACAAGGGACCTCAACTTGCAAAACAGCATTGGAAGGAAGTTTTAAGCACAGATCAGAGTTCAACATGCCCATAAAGGCAAGAGATTGAGGAATACTCCAAATTGAGTGAGTAAAGAAGACTGAGGGGCTTCTAGGATGGGTAATATCTAAGAGGCAGAGAACCTGTGGGTCTGAAACTTGAGAGGGAGCAATATAGCCTGGAGATAAAAATAGGGCTTCATTGGTGGTGTTGCTGCAGCTTGGATGAGGGCCATGGGCTCACCCTTAGGGAAATCACCTATGTTTAGGGGTGAGAGGAGCACCAGCATCCTGAATCCAGACACCCCAAACTTCTTGATGTTTCCCTGTACCCACTGCCCACCTTTGCCTGCACAATCCTGTTTGCTTGAATTGCCCCTTTCTTTCTCCTCCAGGTGGTGGTGGTTTTGGTCACTAAGTCATGTCCCACTCTTGCAACCCCATGGACTGTAGCCCGCCAGGCTCTTCTGTCCATGGGATTTCCCAGGCAAGAATACTGGAGTGGGTTACCATTTCCTTTCTCTAGGCAAACATGTCATTCCTCATTTAAGACCCAGTTAAATGCCTCCTCCTCCAAGCAGCCTTCCCTGCCTCCCTCAGGCAGAACAGCTCCTCCTCCAGGGCCTATCTTCTCCAACACCCATCTCATCCTTAGCTGGGGCTCAGCATATAGTAGGTGCTCAGTACAGTCTGCAGCCTGGGTGCTCTAACTCCTGGCCTCTGACAACCCTACCTCCAACCTCCTGCCAGCATGCAAGATGGCTTCTCATAGGGTCCCTTTTCCTTGGTCGCTCTTCCAGAGTCCTTCTCAGCTCTGGGCTGGAGGAGGCTTGGGCTGACCTCCCTTCCTGAAGGCGACTAGGCCCTTCCCAGGCCACCAATCTCTGCTCACTCTGAGGCTAGCCAGCCCACTACTACCCTGGGGAGGAGCATCTTGGGGGGCAACAGAGTGTCCAGGGAGGTAGGAACAGCCAGGTGGGAGCAGATGAACCAGAAGAAGCTGGGCAGCGGACAGGAGCCAGGGCAGCATGTATCCTCAGGCAGGTGGCCAGGGGACCGGCCCTTCCTCGCCAGGGGCTCAGGCCTCAGCTGGTGCCATTGCTCACTTCCCAGAAGAGGCCTTGAGGTTTTGAGCGAGACCGGACATTGGAGGGCCACCAGACCCAGGCACCCCCAGGCCCTAGGCTGGGCCCCGCCTTCTCAGCCGCCAGCCCCCTACCCCCACCCCACCGCCTTCTGGTTCACATTTGCAGCCTTTTCCGGAGCGCCACCCGCCGCCCGCTGCCTCTGCACGCCTGCCAAGATTCCTGGGCCTTCGCGGCTTCCCTGAGCGGTGGCGGCAGCTTCAGCGTCGGCAGGAGAGGCTGGGTTGGGCAGGGAGGGGGCCTGGCGGGAGCCTGGCCAGGCCACTGCACCCAGGCAGGCCAAGCAAACACGGCCGCGCCAAGGAGCTGGGGCGAAATAGTTCACAAATGAGAAAAAGCTGCTTCCGAGTTGGGCCGGAGGGAGCTGAGGTCACCTGCAAGAGGGGCTGCCCGCTAGGACACCCTGAGTTGGGGAGGGGCTTCCGCGGCAGCTGGGGGTAGCAAGGGCAGACGGCAGCAAGCACAGGCCTCATGCAGCCTGGAATATGGAGAACCCCTGCCCCCAAATCTAGCTTACCTTTCAGGTCGGAGGGGCCTCTGAAGGTCCCAGCAGAGACAAGGCCTGAGAATTGAAAGAGGGAAACTGAGGAAGATACCAGGAGCTGGGGAAGCCTCCTGCCCTAACTCACAGCCACCCTAGGGCCTGCCATGGGCTTTTTACCAGGAGCCCCTGCTGGAACACTGACTCCAACCTCAGTCTCTGCTCAGGGAGCCAAGATGTGTGCCCCCCACCACTGACTTCATTCATTCCATGCACACTGAGCAATGCCACAGAGGACCTGGCCCTGAGCTGCTGGGATTCTTCCTGTCCTAAGGCCTAGGCTGAGAAAGCCTTCTGTGTGCCAGGGTCCAGTCTGAAGAAGTCCCTGCACCCTGCCAGACTCTAGGCTGGGGTGGTCCCTACTGTAGGGTTCTACCTGGGGAAGCTCCTACTGGGTATGAGCTAGGCTCAGCGCCCTGCCCTGCCCTGAACTAGCCAGAGGCATCAGACAAGCGGCCATCACACAGTTGATCAAGGTCTCTGGGCCATGGGAGTACACAGCAGGGAATATTGCCCTCTCTTGAGTTTCCCTAGAAGACTTCGTGTAGGAAGGGGCTGGATCCTGAAGGGTGAGTAGGAGTCTGACAGGCAGGCAAAGTAAGAAAAGGAATCTCAGGCAGTAGGAAGCTGCTGGGCAGACACAGGGAAGGTCCAGAGTGCCATGAGGTTGGGAGGATGAGCGGGAGCTGAGAGGGCCGGGCCAATTTAGTGGACAGCCTTAAATGCTATGCTTGTGTTTCTCTGTGAGGCAATGGGGAGCCATGGATGGTTGTTGAGCAGGGAATATGATGTGGTTACAGCCCTCGATAGCCAGGTCCCCACTGCTGGCTCAATCAACCATGATACCTGACTGTTGTAAGCCCTAGCCCGGGTCACACAGCAGAGCCGGGACCGTAGTCCAAGCCCAGACATGAATCCCGGGTGGATAGGGAGGGAATGCCTAGCCAGCCCACCTGGCAGGGAGGCCTGCCGGCCGCGTCACTCTCTCCCCCAGCTGCTTGCTCGCCTCTGCCCGCTCCCATGGAAACTCTGACATCCCAGCCCTCTCCCTGCACAAGCAGCCAGCTGCCGGAGCCAGCGGCTCCTAAGCCCTCTCTCCAGCTCAGCTGAGCCCTGCCCCCATGCAAGCCACTCTGACACCGTGACCCCAGAGGTGGGTCATGAGGCTGCTCTCTCTGAGGGCCCAGCCTAGCTGACGGAGCATGGGTGGGAGGTTCTCACTGCCCAACTTGACCCTGGCTTCTCTGGCCCAGGCCCCACCCTCACCATGAGGCTCAGGAAGAGGAAGGGACTTATATTGGATCTGGGCTTTTGAAAGATGAACATAGATTTAACTGGGTGGTGGTGGGGAGAGGTAATCAGTCCAGGCTGAAGCAGCAGCATGTGTGTGGGAGGCATGAATGTTGTGAACACAATTAAAATAAATAAGTGAACTAACTAATCACAGCTGACACTTTATGCACCTACTATGTGCCAGGCTCTCTTCTGGCTCTTCTCGTGAACTCATTTAGTCCTTAGACCAACTCAATGAAGTATATGTTCTTTGTCTTTTTACAGAGTGGGAAACCAAGGGACAGAGAGGTTAAGTAATTGGTCAAGGTCACACAGCTCATGATGGGTAAAGCCGAGGCTGTTGGTGCCAAAGCTTGGGCTCCTAACCTCTTTAAATACAGATGGTTTGAGATGAGAACTGGCTGAGGTCAGCCTGAGAAATGCCTTGAATATCAGAATCAAAGACTGATACCAGGAAAGACTGAAGGCAAAAGGAGAAGGGGTGGCAGAGGATGAGAAGGTTAGATAGCATCACCGACGACATGAATTTAAGCAAACTCTGGAGATAGCAAAGGACATGGGGTCACAAAGAGTCAGGACTAGCAACTAAACAACAGCAGCAGCATCAGGGACCCCGAGCACAGCTTAAAGCTGGCTCTCCATGCCCTTCACACATTAGCACTTAATAATAATGGTCTCTAGAATCCCAAGGAATTCCCTGTCAGTCCAGTGGTTAGGACTCTGCTTCCATTGCTGTGCCACGGGTTCGATTCGCAGTCAGGGAACTAAGATCCCATGAAATGCACAGTGTGGCCAACAAATAAAAATCCCAAGCATACTTTATGCACCAGACATAGCACTAGGCATGTTCCAGGCATTTTTATCATGTTCTCCTGTAACCCTGTAAGGTGGGAATTCAGTCGCTTTTTTGAGGAGGAGGGTTGAGGCCCAGAGAGGTGACATCCATTCTCCATGGTGAAGCACCAGGGCTAGGATCTGACCTTGGGGCTTGCCAGCCCTCAAATGGCCAAACCCCGGTTCACTTGGGCTTCCTGGAGACTGCTGCCATGGTAATGCTCCCCACTTCTCCACCCCCTTCTGTGCTGCCTCAACTCTATGGCAAGAGAGACCATCAAGGCTGGCAACAGAGTGGGCCGCTCCTATCCCAGGCCTCAGGAGCCCACTCCAACTGACCAAGGCTCCTTCAGTCCTACTAAATAGGAAAGTGGGGCGGGTGGGTGTGCCAGGGCAGGGCCTGAGCCCGCTTCAATGGGACTCTGTTCTTAACCTGTGCTCTCAGCTGCCTTCCCTAATCTCCTGAGCTCCTCCACTGGCGACATCGCCTCCTTGTACACTGCCTGCCTCCAGCTAAATCCCAGACCAGAGGTGGGTGGGACAGTCTGCACCCCCTCGTCCCCCACCATCTTCTGAGAGCTCAGGTCCCTAAGGATACTGGCCAGGGCCCCAGGCCCGCTTCCCCATCCCAACTTTCCAAACAGAGGTGTGGACTGATGGCCAGGAGGCGAAGAGTTGACTCCTCCCAGAGCGGGGTTCATGGGACAAGTCTCCATTTTCTGAGCCCTTACTGGGAGCTGGCCCTCAGCTAAGAGTTCTGCTTAAAAAATCATGACAGGGTATGAACCACTCTGGAGCCCAGCTGCTCACATTCCTCTCTCAGCCCTGCCTCTTACTAGCAGTGACCTCATTCATTTGTGCCTCAGCTTCTTCGTCAGGAACGTGGGAGCAATTCCCACTTCGCAGAGCGCTGGAGTGGATGAAAGGCATTCATTTCACATAGCTGACTTCCAGCAGCGCTGGGCATTAAGGGAACATTCAATATATGTTTGCTATTATCATCGTCTCCATCGCCATGATTGGCCTCCCCCAAAGCCCCATGAGATTAAATTAGAAACCCTATTTTACAGATGAAGAACCAGAGGCTCAGAGACAAGTCACTTGCCCAGGTCCGCCAGCCAGCCCGTGGTGAATGATGCCAGAATTGGGACCCAAGCCCAGTGAGTCACAGATGATGACACCTCACGGCTCCCTGGAGCTGAGGTCCAGCGTGCATGCATGCGTGCATGTGTTGGGTTTGGGGCGGGAGTGGGGGGTCCTCCACAGCCCCTCAGCCCCTCCTGCCTGACCCCCAGGGGCTCTGCTGCCCAAGCCCCTGCCGCCGCTGCAGGAGGGGGCTGTGCATTCCTGGCTAAGCAGCCGGATTTGCTGTGCTCCGGGAACTATGAAAAGAATGTTTGCCACGAGCTGAGCCGTGGTCGCCTGTCAGAGGGAGCGTGGCCTGGAGGGCCCACGCAGAGCTGAGTGGCGGCCAGCAGCCGCCGCGGTGGGAGGGAAGCAGGCTAGACGGGAGAGAGCTTCTGGTTAGCAAGGGCAGTGGACGCTGCAGGGGGTGGGGACCAGAGAGTCGGCCTCCGGGGGCCTTTCGGGAGAAGAGAAAGGACCCCTCCCCACACACAAGCGACACTGCTCCTCATCACAGGCTCCAAGGAGATCCGAGGAGGCATTACTGGCCCACCTCATGGATGGGCTTATGGAGACCCAGGGGGAAGCTCACTGCCAATGCAGAATTGAGACCTGAGGCCCGGATCCCTTCCTCCCAGAAACCACCCGCCCTCCCTCACAGGGCCCACCAGGTCCACAGCGCATCCTGAGATATCAGAAAACACCATGCCAGCCCTCGCAGTCCTTGCCGTGCTTCCGCCTGACTTTCTCATGATTACTGCTCCCCACGTTCCCTGACCCTCAAAAAAGCACCTTGTGTATGACAGTGCCTGGCCCACGGCGGACGGATGAGAAACAAGTTTCCATTCCCTTCCCCCCACAAACCAAGCCCTGGAGAAAGGGCAGGAGCCTGGGAGGTCAGCGGGGGAGGAACATGAGCTGTACATCCTTATGGACCTGGGAGCGAATCCCAGCTTGACCCTCCGAAGGGGGACGCTTGGCCAGGTTACGGGCCTCTCTGAGCCCTCCACTTCTCCCTCTGTTAAATGGGCTACTGACCTTTGCCTTGCAGCAGAGTAATAAGACTAAATGAGATATGCAAACACAGGTCCTGGTGCATAGTGGCTGCCCAGAAACTCTTATTGTTACTCTCCCCCAAGGGGACAGAAAGAATTGAAGTTAGAGAACCTCTGATGACAAGGTCCCCTCCATCCCAGGTTCCGGATGGCCCCTGTGAGGGGAGCACAGCCTCCGGAGGGAAGGGAAGCCGACACCCAGGGTCCCATCCTCGGGGCTCAGTTCCTCCACTGGCTGCTGTGTGACCCTAGGCGAGTTCCACTCTGAGTCTCTGTAATCCCATCCAGGAGATGAGCCAGCAGTGCTGGCATGGCTCTCTCCAGGAGGCAGTAACCCTCTGCCACTCGCTTCTTCTGCCCTTTAAGAGCCAGAAATCTCAGCCTGCATGGGGACAGTCACCTCTCAGTTCAAAACTTTCCAAGAATCTGAATGGAAGCAGGGCCAGGCCCTCCCCCGTCCCTTCCCAGGATTCAACCAGAGGGGTGGAACAGACTCTGATCAGAAGTCTGGGGGAAAGGTCTTGGCTCTGCACCTTGATCATGTGTGACCTGGGATTACTCCTCACCTCTCTGCAGGCAAAAGGACCCTGGAGACCAGCATTAGCATTCCCATGTTATAGATGAGGAAACTGAGGCACAGAAATGGGAAGAGCCTTACTCAGAGTCACATGGAAAGTAACCTCGATCTGACTCCCAAGGTCAGAGTCATGTGGAAAGTAACCCCGATCAGCTCTTCCCCTCACTGCACATGCTGCTTTCACTTAAGACCCACTGTCCACATCCCACCACCCTGGAAACGCCCGCAGAACACAGCAGGCCCGAAATGCCCTTTCTGGGACCATGACTTCCCTAGCACAGTTGTGCACGCACATGGCCTCACACACCCACTTAGGCTTCTAAACATACATACTCAGGCCTCACAGATACTAACTAGCCCCCAGACTCATGGCCACACTCAACAGTCAGCCCCCTGCACCTAAGCATACCAGACCCTGGGGTTCAAACCCACATCTCCCCTTGATCTGCCTCCCTGGGGTCAGACCACAGCCATTCAGAGCACGGTTCCCGGCCCACCCTCTCCTCACCCCCACAGTCAAGCATCACTGAGGTCTGTCCAGTCTCTCTCCTTATTCCTCTCCATCTATACCTTCCTCTTATCCCCATGGCAACCACTCACCTCAGCCTCTATCATCTTCCTCCTCAAACTCTTGTCCAGCCTCCTAAGTGGCCTCCTTGCCCCCAAGAGCAACCAGAGTGATCCCCAATTTGCACCACTCTGCAGCTCACACCCTTTCTCTGAACAAGGTTCTGGAAATCTGACCTCAAAGTAGTTGTCAGTGCCTCCACCTCACTCCCCCACTGTGTGAGCCGTGAGCCGAGCCGGCAAGTACTCACCATCCTCTGAGAGCACTCTGCAGCTTCCCACCTCCACACCTTCGCATATGCTGTTCCTTCTGACTGGAATGTCCTCATTTACCCTTTCCTCCCTCTGCACCTGTCAAAGTTCTCCCTGAAAACCCCAGCTAGAGTCATCTCTTTGCTGCCTCTCCTGATGGCCCCTCCACACACACTTTGGCTTACAAGGTGCCTCCCCCCATGTACCTCAGTGGGCACCCTAAGACACAGCTGCACCCCATATGAGAGGCTGCTGTGCCTCTGTAAGTGCCTCAGGCCACAGATGGGACTGGTTCATCTGAGGCCCCACTCTCCTACAAGGGGAGCCCCATGTCTGCCACTGAGGGGCCTGGAGTGGGCTAGGGGACCAGTAGGGCAACCAGCATTCAGTCTGGCTCAGACCCGGAGCAGGGGAGGAGGTGGGGTGCTCAGGCTGACAGCCCTGTTGGCTGTCTGCCTGCCCCATTCTTGCTAGGAGATATTTTCACCTCCACTTTTCTCTCCTCTTCCTCTGAGCCAGAGAATAAGCGGAAACTCATTTTCACTGTGATAGAGTGAAACTGGAGAGACCCTACTGAGAGAGTGTGTGTCTGTGTGTGTGTGCGCGCACGTGTGTGTTGTCCTGTCTGAGTGCATCTGGCTGGGCTATGTGGGGCCGCCATGTGTCTGCAGGAGTCGTGTGGGTGTGCGTGTGTGCGTGCATGCACACGCCCTGTCTGTTGTTTCAGCATCTGTCGTGGAGTATGTTTCAGCAGAGCATGTTCTGGTGTGTGATTGTGTGTGACTGTCAGTGGGAGGGAGTGTAGCTATGCAGCTGTGCGTGACTATGTCTGTGGTGTGTCCTCATTATTGTTTTGGGGTGACTGCATGTCCGAGGGCCTATCTGCGTTCACCAACCCAGCAAGAGGCCAGTGGGGACAGCTATGCACTGACCGAGGCCACCAAGGCCCCACGCAGAGTGGCTGCCCTCTGCATCTCCTCTGGGATCTAGAGTGGGCTCCCTGAGGGCGCCCCATCTGCTCTGGGCAGTGAGCGTCAGTCCCCTGAGAGGAACCCCAGACTGCCTAACCCTCCAGCACCCCCCAAGGCGGCTCCCTGGGAGGCTTCCTTCACTAAGGGCACTCCAAGGAGGGGGTGAACCCTACCACCAGACAAGGGCCAGACCTTAGCAAGGGATGCTGACGGCAGACAGGAGGAAGGGCTTCCGGGTTGCCAGGGTCCCCTGAGGGAGGTGAGTGGTATTTCTGTGTCAAAAGCCTAGCACGTTCTCACACACACCGAGGACCTCACATAAGCACACACAGATCGACACACACACGAATGACATACCGGCAGACACTCGCTGTCCCCCTCACACCCCACAAAGACACACACTGACAGGCTCACACACTGCACACACACAGCAAGCAGACTCCGAAGGTCTGCCCTTCAAAGCTCATAACTCCCAGGCTCCCCTGGCTGAACAGTATCTCCCCAGTCCCCACCCCCAACCCCAGGGGAGTCCCATGGTCACTGTGTCTCCAGCCCCAGGACAGACACTGGGGAGGCAGTTCTGGGGCCCCCAGATCCCAGCTCCTCTGAGTCAGGCACCAGCCCCCCTCACCCCTCCGCAGGTCTCAAACCTGAGCTGCAGCAAGGTGCTGAGCCTCTGGCAGAGACAGCCCTCAAAACCTCAGTCTGGGTTGGGGGATGCTGTTAGGACACCCCGAATAGGAGGGACTTGGGGGCAGAAGCAGAAAAAACAAACAAACAAACACGGGAAACCGGGAGGTGGCCAGCTAACTAGAACCAGCAGAGAGACGGGGAGAAGAGAGCCTGGGGTCTACAAGGGTCGGGGGGCGTCTAAGGCCCCTGCTCCCTCCTGACCCTGCGATGGAAGCGTTGTCATCCCATTTCGCAGGTGGGAAGGGAGACTCCTGGAGGTGAAATGACTGCTCCGAGCCACATGGCCAGGGATTCCACCCGGGGCCTGCCTGAAGCTGGAGCCCCCGCTTCTGGGAAGGGAGGGAGGAGAGGCTCCCTCGAGCCTGCGCCGACCCCCGGCCCGAGTCCCCCATC
>SJXQ01009031.1:296477-338343 GCA_006408695.1 Aepyceros melampus
TGCACCCTCATGCGTCGCACATTGTGCCAGCGTCTGGGGCCCCCTGCCCTCTGGGGCCACCCGTCGAAAGGGGGACCCAGACCCAGACCTGGCGCCCAGGAGGGCATGGTGTGCTCCGCGCGGGGAAGGGGCAACACGAGATCGTTGTTTCGTGGCTCGGTCATGCCCTACTCTTTGCGCCCCCAGGAACTGAAGCCCACCAGGCTCCCCTGTCCACGGCAAGAATACAATCGCGGTCTCTTGTGTCTCCGGCATTGGCAGGCGGGTTCTTTAGTACGGAGCCACCTGGGAAGCCCAGCACAGGGATGGCGGGCCATAGGTGAGGAGTTGTCGGAAGGCTTCCTGGCGGTGGTGACCTAGCCTGAGGGCCAGGACTTAGGTGGGTGGCGGGAGGAGGGGCGCTGGTGATCTGCACGTTCTAGGTTTAGGGAGGTGAGCCTGCGTGCACACGGAGGCGGGCAGCCGGATCTTGTAGGCCATGCAGAAGCTGGTTAGACTTCACTTCAAGGAAATGGGGAGCCACTGAAGGCTCTGGAGCAGTGCAGTGAGGTGGTCAGAGTTGCACTTTGGAAAGAGTCCCCTGACTTCTCTGCGGAGAAAAACAGAGACAGGGACGCTGGAGGAGGCTACTGTTCAGGAACTAAGATCCCACATGCCCAGCGTGCAACTCCCCAAAACAAACAATGAAACAACAGCAAGAGGAGTCAAGGAGGTGGAATAGTCAGGATTTGGAGGTGGGAGCAAAGGACCTAGACCTAGAAACAGGACGGAGTCTAGGTTTCTGGCTGGGCTGTGGGGAGCTGGTGGTTCAGAAGGAAGACGGCCGGATGCACTTAGCTGCACACCCCTGTGGGCTTCCATGCATCCACCAGAGTTCTGAGCTAGAGCTTAGGAGCCCGTGGTATACAGATGGTAACTGAGGCCATGGGAGTGATGTTCAGGGAAGAAGTGCTCAGGCCAGGACCATTAACATTAGGAGGACATACGTAGAGAAGAGAGGTCTGCAAAGGAGATTTGGAAGGGGGACTGGGAGTTGGGGGGAAGCCAAGACAGCAGTGACTCAGAAAGCAAAGGCAGGGTGTTTCTAGAAGGCCAAGGAGCCCCAGGGTCAGATGTCACAGTCCTTTGGGGCTGGCAGGGGCTGGTGGTTGGGTTTGAAGGAACAGGAGTCAGGCGGCAGAGGCCAAAGGAGTAGCCACTGGGGAGGAAGTAGAGGCAGTGAGTGCAGGGAGGAGTTTTAGAAGGCATGTTGGTTGAGGGGGTGTATATGTCTGTCTGTCTGGTCTAAGTAGAAAAGACCATCCACAGGTCCAGCAGAGAAGCAGGAAGGGCCTACGGCTGTCTGTCTCTGGGTCTGGGCCCACCTCCATGGCCCCCTCCTTCTCCCACCGCTTGCCCTCCAAGGGCCTCCCACTTTGCTGTCCCCCTGCCAAGGTACACACCAGTCCCGCCACTCCTAGACGGGGCCTCTCACCCTCACCCACCTCCAGAGTCTGGGCCCACTCCTATCCTGGCCCTCAGAGTGGGGTGGGGTTGCACAGGGTCTTTGGGCCTGGCCTCCTGGCCTGAGCCAGCACAGAGGGACTGCAGGGGAGCCAGGCTCGGGCACTGCCCGGGAAAAAGGGAGGAGGCCTGGGTGGCAGGATACCTAAAAGGAGACTGGCTGGGGTGGAGAGCTGTGGCCCTTCCCCAAGCTGGTGTGAAAACCAGGCCCTTGATGGGGATCAGATGGGCCTGACTGGCCAGGGAGGGGGTGGGAGTTAAGCAGCAGGGACTCTGCAGTCAGACTGCCTGGGTTCAAGTCCAAGAGCCACCACTCATCAAATGTGTGTCTTGAGCAAGTTGCCTAACCTCTGAAGCCTCAGTTTCCTCATCTGAAAAGCTCTCATAGGCTTGTTGTGAGGATTAAATCCATTAATCCATGTAGTTTTTAGCTCTGATTGTGAGCTGTTCCGGGGTGGGTGGGGGGAGGGAGTTCAGTGATGAGGGTGCTGGTGATGGGGGTACCAGCAGTCAAGGTACCTCTTGTGCTGGGGAAGGGGTTCCATGGGCTCCACGTGCACAGTTGCTGCAATACACACTTAGTCCCCCACGTGATCCTACCTCTGATTCTTCTGCTGCTGCTGCTGCTGCTAAGTCGTTTCAGTTGTGTCCGACTCTGTGTGACCCCATAGAGGGCAGCCCACCAGGCTCCCCCATCCCTGGGATTCTCCAGGCAAGAACACTGGAGTGGGTTGCCATTTCCTTCTCCAATGCATGAAAGTGAAAAGTGAAAGTGAAGTTGCTCAGTCGTGTCCGACTCTTCGCTACCCCATGGACTGCAGCCCACCAGGCTCCTCTATCCATGGGATTTTCCAGGCAAGAGTACTGGAGTGGGGTGCCATCGCCTTCTCCGCTGATTCTTCTGACTCACCCCTTAAACTTTCCTGAGCCCCCCGTCAGCCTGGTTCTATGTGCCTCATACATCCCCAACCTCTCTTCTCCCCCTGCTGAAGGCCCTGCAGGCAGAGAGGGCGCCAGCTCCTGCACCTTTCAGCCGGTCCTAGGAGGCCAAGTCTGGCCCTGTCCCATGGTCCTGTGGTCCCTGGTCTTCACTGGACCCTTAAGGTGGGCCTCAGCTGCCCCTCCCCAAAGCAAGGCTGAGACAGTCTTGCCACGACCCTCCATAGCCACCTGCTGTTCTACCGGTTCTTGGCCCAGCAAACTGCACGGCAGGAAATGAGTGTCTGTGTGCCACAGGTCGCAGACTTTCCCGCCACGGCTCACCTCCGGGCTAAGCCAGGCCAGACGCCCGGCCGGTTCCCCATCCCACCTGCCAGGGGCTTTCAGCCTTGGTCTGTCTCTGGTGGTGCCTAGATATCAGGGGGGTCAGCTCTGCCTGTGGTTGCCTGCTGTTGCCTGCTGTGTGGCCTTGGACAAGCTGCTGCCCGTCTCCGGACTTCATTTTCCTCAGCCACAAGAATCCAAGGCCAAAAAAAAGGATTCAAGGACTGTTCTAGGCCTGAGTAGGGGTTTGTTGGTTAAACTGAACCAGACGAGGCCGTCACCTGCTTAGCACAGCCCTGGAAAGCCGATGATGGCCTCTCCTGCCCCGTTTAGAGCACGGGCTGAAGAGTCACGCAGACCTGGGTTGGGATCGCAGTTGTGCCTCTTGGTGACTGTGGGCAAGTGACCTCATTTCTTCAAACCTCAAACTCCTCCTCTTTAAAAGGGGGATAATTATAGTCCCTGATGACAACAGCTAACCCTTGCAGGGCTCTTACTCCATACCAAGCACTGTTCTGAGCACTTCTCATGGATTAACTCTTGAATCCTCACACCAGTCCTTTGAAATGGATAAGAGTATTGTCCCCATTGTGTAGATGGGAGAAAAGAGGCACAGAGGGGTTAACTGACTCACCCATGCTCACCTGGCTAGGAAGTGGGTGAGCTGGGACGTGACTGCATGCAGGCGGCTCCCCGGTCTTCCCCCTTTCCCCCCATGCTATCGGGCCTCTTAGAAACAGTGAATATAAAGGGCTTAACCCAAGCCTGGCACATAGTAATGACTTAATTAATGTTAGCAATTGTTATTACTGTCACCGTGATTCTCCCATTCCTTCTAGATTTCTGTCTTGACAAGTCAGTAAGAAAACTCTCTGTGCTCCAACCACTCTAGGTTGGAGCCTGGGGAGGGCCTGAATGGAATCTTCCTCTTGCCATCCCTTCCATCTGCCAGGCAAACTGAGGGGAGAGAGGGACGTTCACACGGATGTGTGGCCTGGGGTGTGCAAGTCTTCTGGGGAGGGGGTGGGTGTTGGTAACTGTCCCTGCTCTCCCAGGGCCTTGGTGATTCTGCACACCCTCATGCCCACCTCACTCCCTAGGGGACTGGACTCTTGCTTCTACAATTCCAGGGAAGCCTTTCCCTCTCTTGAGCCCTTCTTTCTTTCCAGCCACCAGAGGCCTTTCTTACAGAACTAGGGTAATGAAGACCCCTCCTGCAGCCCCCACCGTTCTCTTCACTTCCACCCCCGGGGACCTCTCAGCCCTATCCTCAAAAATCCCAGTAATGCCATGGAAATTGAAGTTACCTTAAATATTCTAATTTATAACAATTTTGCTTCAATCAACATCTAAATGTGACCACATGTGCCCAGACCACCCAGAGGCCTGGTTGGTGGTTTGGGGTGGGGGGTAAGTTCCTAGACAGATGGAGGGCAAGAGGACTGCTCTCAGGAATGGTCTGGCTCAGGAGGGGCTCCCTGGGGGAGAGGTCTGCAGGTCACTGAGTCCCTTCCTGGCCTGCTCACACTGGGCAATCCTCAGGCAGCCTGGGAAGCACAGGCCTGGGTGGAGTCTCCTTATACTCCCTCCCAGCTGGGCTGGGGGAGGGCTGGGGGCTGGTGATGCTCAAAGGCAAGGGGAGGCCGGGGCTGGCTTCATGGGCCTGCAGCTCAAAGGGCTTGGTTTAAGGCTCTTTTGGGTCATCTTTTCTGAACCAGGGGCTCTGCGTTTTCATTTTGCCCCGAGTTCACACTGCCCACCCATCCTCTCTCTATGGGCCCTCCTTACTCCATTCTTACCCTTAGTCAACAGTGAATAAAAATTTATTGAGTACCTGCTTTGTGCTGAAAATGATGCTAGACACTTGGGAATACAGCAATGAACAATAGAGGCATGGCCCTGATTTTGCAAAATTACTGTCTACAGACACTCATAGATCCACACACAGCAATTCTGCAAGATAATTCCCCCAAATATCATGTTCATCATAACTGCCAATTAGGGAACACTCAGCCTAGGCCAGGAAATACACATACTTCATTTTGTTTTATCCTCAAAACAGCAAGGTAGGCATTATCATCCCCATTTTCCAGATGAAAAAAACTGAGGACCAGAGTTCCAATTCTTTGTCCAGAGTCACATAACCAATAAGTGGCAGAGCTGGGGCTCACCCTTGGCTCTACATTTTCAACCTGTCCTCCCCATCACCACACATGCCTTCAGCTGCTTCCCCATGAACAAAATCTCCAGTATCGTGTCTCCAGCCCTCAACTTGGGGCTACATTTTCATTAAATGAAAGAATTCACATAACAGACACATTCCTCAAGAAACACAGGCAAACAGTACCCAGTGAAATACAAAAACACACATATGCAACCCAGAATATACTGGAGAAGAGCTTGGTGTCCAATACTGGGCTGTTTTGGTTCAAGTCCTGAATCTACTATGTGTTAGCTGTGTATCTCAGTTTCCTTGTCTGCAAAATGGGAATAGTGATCAGAGAACTGTGAATGCTCAACGAGTGGTGCATGTGAAGTGCTTAGACTAGCGCTGGCAGAGTCACTCTGCAATAAATATTGGCTGTTGCCATGAGTAACATTGGTCTGCACTCACTCACATGCTGCCATGCTCATCACGCCATCTTCCCGGCCCTTCTCCAGCCTGGCTAGGTCCTAGGTGCCCCCATGACTGATGGCCCAGGCCTCCAGAGCCAGGAGGGACAAGCAGCTGCTTCTCTCAGCATCTCCCAGGACTATACCTGTGTGTTGGGGGGTGAGGGTACTGCTTCTCACCTGTTTGGGGTCCATCAGAGAAGCCTTCCTGGAGGAGGCCTCGAGCTCACAGGCTAAGTGAGCCAGGTTGAGTCAGGAGGCTGCTGCCCTGTGCCTTGACTCCCTCCATTATTCCTCACAGCACCCCACCCCTCAACTCTGCTGCAGCGCCCTCTCTCCACCCCTTCCCCACAGTAGAAACCTTCCTCTCCTGCCAGAAACACAAATTGCCCCCAGGAATGCACTGCACCCCACAGCTCCCCTGGCAGTGGCCAGCGGCAGTCCTGGGGTCAGACCTGGCCCGACATCAAAGGCTGGGGATTGGTAAAAGCGAGGCTCCTCGCCCGCCGCCACCCTCCTCGCCCTCCCTCCGGCCCTCTGGCTTCCAGGAAGCAGCACATGGTGGCACTTAAGCTCCAGGAGAACGGAGGATGCCTTTCCTGCACCACCACCCCTTAGCAGCCGCAGTGAACTACTTGTTAGGAGACTGTTTTAACTTAATGCAATTTCTGCTCCTGGGCCTCTGTGGCCACCTCCTTCTCAGACCTGGATGCCCAGGACAAATGTAGGGGCAGCCAATCTGCCAGAGAAAGGGTACCCTGAATCTGGAAATGTCACTGGTTGGGGGCTGGGGCAGGGACAGGACCCTCTTACATCAAGGGAAGAGGGCTGGTACTCTGGTCTCCACTCAGGAGGTGAGGGGGGTCAGTTAGACAAGGGCTCGGAGCTAGTGCGTCCAACTCAGGAGGTTGGATGTCTCATACTCAGGAGTATGCGAGTATGGGGTGTGAATGGAAGCCAGAGACTTCTTTGCCAATGTGCTTTTCCCAACTCCCTGGGCAGCCATGGAGCTTTGTTTTCAAATGGTTGTGACTAAAGGAAGGGGACACTTTCAGGCTCTGACAAGCCTCTGAGATTTGCTCATCAGGTGCATCTTCTGGGAAATTCTGAGAACCAGGGATCCCATGGTTACTCTCTGGGATGTTACAGTGATCTGGAGACCCCTGGTGGCCAAAGGCTGCAGACAAGGCCTTTCCTTAGCACTCTGCCCAGCCAGGGCCAAGCCCCAAAGCCACCAGCATGGACTTCTCCAGACACCCAGGCTCTTTGGGAACCCCACCTGGTTAGTCAGCCATTTCCATATAGCCAGGCAACCCTGCCCCTTCTTGTCGGGAGGGTGTGCCAGTACATCATGAATGGGGGAATGGCCTAGCCTGCGGGTTGTGGGGCAGGGGGTGGTCCACCCTCAGCCACAGTAAAGCAAAGGGGTATGTAATCTACAGCTAATTAATTTCAGAGGTGGGGGGAGCAGCTGTTGGGTAGCTGAGCCTTGTATGGTTGGCTCATCTGGGGAGAGAATGAGGTGATGTTCCGAATAGCTCATAGTCCTCAGCCCTTTCCCTTCCCTCAGCCCCTGAGTGCACATCACACAACTGTGGAGTTGTAATTGGGAGAACTTACTAAGGGGACTTTGTTTCCACAGCTTGCCGACCCTGTAATGCTGCCCAAGTTAAATTCTGGGAAAGGAAATACCCAAAACCTCACGCCATACAAACAGCTGCTGGAAAGTAGGCTGTGGTACTAGGAGGAGAGGAAGGGCGAGGGCCCCCCTGGAGGAGAAAGGGTGGCGCAGCGCAGTTTTCTTGGCAGGTCCAGACACCACATGCTTTCCACATCGGGCCCCAGCATTCACTCCATCAGCCGCGCTCTCATTCACTCACACTCTGGTGTGACTGCACCCAACCCCATGCTGGGTGCTGAGGATGCAGTTGACCAAAATGGGGTGCCTGCACTGGGGCCCCAAACTGTATGTCTCTGGAGAGGGAGGTAAAGAGGCTTGGAGAAGGGGATCCTAGAGGAAGCATCAGTTCAGTTCAGTCGCGTCCAACTCTGCGACCCCGTGGACCGCAGCACGCCAGGCTTTCCTGTCCATCACCAACTCCTGGAGCTTGCTCAAACTCATGTCCATAAGTCAGTGATCTCATCCTCTGCCATCCCTTTCTCTTCCCACCTTCAATCTTTTGCAGCATCAGGGTCTTTCCTAATGAGTCAGTTCCTCACGAGGCGGCCAAAGTACTGGAGCTTCAGCTTAAGCATCAGTCCTTCCAACGAACATTCAGGACTGATTTCCTTTAGGATTGATTGATCTACTTGCAGTCCATGGGTCTCTCAAGAGTATTCTCCAGCACAACAGTTCAAAAGCATCAGTTCTTCAGCGCTCGGCCTTCTTTATGGGCCCCGCAAGTGATCTTTCCTCCTCGTCAGCAGCTTAACCCAGCTGGAAGAGGCAGGTCGGGTGTTCCAGTGCCCTAGAACTTTATGACCAGACACACTTCAAGCACAATGTTCCCCTCATCTCAGGCTTGTCCATTAACCTTGGGGAAAGTCCAGGGCTCTGTTTCACCCCAACAACCTGAGTATCTGGACCTCAAGGTCTGAGGCTGTCCCCAAGAAAAGTGCTACCAAATATGGCCTGATGACCTCTGACCCCTCTGTTTTAAAAGCTACCCTAAAAAAATAAAAAATAAAAAAAAATAAAAGCTACCCTAAGCTCTGTGAGACTGAGAGAGGGATCCGCGGGCCTGCTCCTCCACCATCCCACAGTGTGAAGTAGGCATCAAGGTTAAGAATGTGGGCTTGGGGACTTACCTGGTGGTCCGGTGGTTGAGGCTCCACCTTCCTCTGCAGGGGGCACAGGTTCCATCCCTGGTCGGGGAACTAGAGCCCATGCACCACAACTAAGACCCAGCGCAGAAAAAAAAGGGCATGGGCTTATGGAGTCTGGCTGGGGCTTTGAACCCTAGCTTCTCCACTTACTAGCTGTATGACCTTAGGCAACTTGTGGCCTTCTAAAGATGGTATTAGTGTGAATTAGATAATGCATACAAAGTGTTCAGCACAGTGATGACACTTGGCAAGCACTCATTAAATGGCATCCTAACAAGGTTTACATGGTCTTTCTAGCCAAATCCTCCAACGTGGTGGCCAAGAGCCCGGGATAGTCCATTTTAGGAACATCTGGGATACTGGTCTGCTTCTAGATTTTGCTATAGACGGTAGACTCAAAAATGACTCTGAAGGAGCCTCATTGGCTCCCAGGCTTCCCAGACTCTCTGGTCCACGGGGAGAAGTATTTCTAGATTAGATAAAATCAAGGTAGGGCACAGGACCCAGCAGGTCTCCACACCCCATTGTAACAAAATTCCCAGGGCCGAGCAGAAAGAAAACAGGACATGATTGGGATTTCACTCAAGAATGTGTCTTTATTGAAGAATTTGTAAGAAAAAAAGATGGACCCTCTGTAAAAAGAGGAGATGTTGCCTCCAAACAGCAGGGAGGAATGAGAGACCTGGGTGGTTTCCCAGAAGTCAATGTTTCTGGCACGACTGGCTCCCCTTTCCTGGCAAGCACTAGAGGGTATCACACTCCAGCCAGCAAATCCGACCCGCCTCTCCCATCGACTCCTCCCTGTCCAGTGAGCCCTGGACTCCCTACAGTCACTCACCAATGACTTTCTGAAGACCCAGGTATAGGTGTGCGAGGTTTGCCTCTTAATAGGGTCAAAGTGGTTTCTGCTTTGGAAAATTCAAACAGGAATGTAAAATGGTTTGAGCTCCTTCTAGTCCAACCAAGGATGACTACATCCAGCCCCTTTGAAGGATAGGGAGCACGGAATTCCGCTCCTGAATGCGCACACTTGTAGGTAAATGGACTATATCACAGTCTGCTCTTTATTAACATGGAGAATGGAAACAAGATTAGAAGAATATATAACATCCGTGAAAGAGTCACTGAATTCTCGACGGCAGAAGGAGCACTGAGGCTTTCTGATCCAACAAGTGCTCCTGCTGGCTGCCCTGAAGGCCTGGGGATGGTCATTCCTCTCCAGCTGGGAGGTTGTCCTCAATCCGCCTGATGAACCTCATCCGGATTTCTGTCACACCATCTCCTTTCAGGGTGTCCTGGACAAATTTGGCCTCCACAGCCATCTGGACCTGGGGGACAGTGTGAAAATGAAGGGGCAGCTGCCTAGCCGCGGCCTCTGTGAAATCACTGGGGATGCAGCTATAACCGCCTCACCTAGAGCAGCCTAAACAAGGGGGCTGGTTTCCACAAGGACGAGGTTGCTAGTTCCTGTGAAAAAAGGCAGTGGCCCCGACCCAACAGGAGAGACTTAGCAAAGAACACTCACAAATTAAACTGTCACCAGATAAGCCTGGGCTTTGGGGGCTGACAGCACCACCTCCCAGCCTAAGCAATGAGGATCAACACCACGTAGAGATCTCCAACTTGGATCCTATGCTTGGCAGCCTTACCATCTCCAGCAGCGAAGTACCAGGTGAGCTCTAAACCCTTCTTTTCACTCTCATTCATTATTCAAACATTTATTAAGACCTTACTACCTTTCAGGTGTCTCAGAAGGAAAGGACCTGCACTCACCATCTCCAAGGCTCCTCGCAACACCCCACACAAGAGATTGGAATAAATAAGGGTTGAGTGGTTATCAGGAAGTTCCACGAAGTCCACCAAGGGATTATTTTCCAAAATGAGGGAGAATTCGTCACCAGCTGGGCTCCAATTGGTGATGCTTGGAGTAATGCCCAAGTACATCTTGAATGCCACCTGTCAGGAGACACACAATGGCACTATGGGGAAGAGCAGGAGGGGCTGTGCACCATGGAGGTGATGTGATGGGACCAGAAAGGGGACTTAAATGGCTCTGGAAAAAAACTGGGGCCTCCACAAGACACTGAAGCTTCAGGTATTCAGGGCAAAGAAGGAAAAGCAACTGTGCACAACTCCACACCCCTCTCCTTCCAGTGGGGCTTTAATCCACAGGGATGCTCCCAACCATTCTTCCCTTTTTCATAATCTGTACTATTCTTAAACCACCAGGAAGGCTTCTTTGGCCCAGACAGCTGCCTAGCTATTCTTCTGGAATACTAAGGGCCTCTCTAAGGGAGAGGGTGCTAAGCAGTGCCTTCCTATGACAATTCTTCAGCATGGCCTAGTGGCCCAGAAAATGACCTTGGCAATGACATCTGCAGTTTCCCGAAAGTCATGGCACCTCCCGACGTTTGACCGTGCCAAGAAATCTTCAATCAGTCGGACTCCAATGTTATAGCCCCTAGGAAAGAAATGAGAGAACCGACTATATTATGGGGTCTGAATGTAACGCTGTAAAGGGACAATGAGGACAATCCCCAAACCTCCCAATAAACAAATAATGGAAACAGCACCCGAAGGGTTGGCTGTGACAGAGGACCTTGTTCTGGGCTCTAAGGGACCACGTAGACTCGGTGTGCTCAGGAGTCCCATTCCTGTCTCTCCCACAGAGGAGCTCACTCACATTTTGTCCAGCTGTTTATTCACATCTTCATCATTTTCATAGTCCTTGCAGAGCTGGGTAACTAGAGCCCCGTAGGTCAAGGTGAAGAGCTCAGAGCTCTAAAAGAGATTGAAAAGGCAGTCAGGAGCAAGCCACACAAAAGAGAAAGTTTGGTGCGAGTCTAGATCAGTCTCAATGCAACTGGCAGAATTCAAAGGAAGGTTATGGTGTCCGGCGGGAAACAGCATCATCCTCTGTGGAGTAACCAAAGAATCTGGCTCCCTAGGGTCAATGCAACCAGACCCACTAGAAAATGTGGGAAAGGTGCCTCAGCCACTGAGCAGTCACCCTTCCAACACACCGAGGTGACTTCTGTGACCCAGGACCCCACCACAGCTGCCAAGCCTCACTGCACTCCTAAGGCCCCATCTAGGAGCAGGGAGGAAGGAAGTACCAGATGAAGTCCACTGCACTAGTGAAGACTCCTCCAAGTCACCAATGGGGGAAAAATAATGTTCCTCTTGACACAGCTACAGTGTTTGTAGGAAAGGGGTAACTGAAGGAAATACAATCTTTTCTGTGCCTGGAACACAATATTGACCTGGACTGGTTTCTATTACAACCACAGTTAGAATCACAGAATCTCTTTATCAGATAAAGAATCCTGTCACCTACCTACCAAAAAACAGAGAAATGGGAACGTGAAAAGAACAGGAAATACCAAGACTATAGAATAAAATCAGCAAGTTGGAGCAAAGGCATTATCAAAGTTAAACAAAGTGAGAAATGTGTTAACATCTAGGTCAACATACTTACACAGAAATAAGGCTGAAAATCAAGTGCTACCCAACCAGTCCCTTCTGCATGGAGGCTTGTCAGACTTGCAGCAGAGCACCTTTCTGTCTGCAAGTCTTCTGGGGAAGAAAGTATAACTAAAGTCAAAGCCCAGACTCCCAGGACCCATTGTTCCTCACCTCATCCTCATGGCCTGGCGATGAGGTCACTGCAAGAATAGTAACGCGAATGCCTTTTGCTTACATACTGCATTCCATTTTTCATTATCTCAGTTTCCACTCCACACTAACTCTGTAAAGCATAAAGGGCAGGAACTAATCTGGTTTTAGAGATGAGGAAACTTCAGTAATTTGTCCAAGGACAGCTAATTATTGACAAAAGTAACTGGGGGGACAGAAACCAGAAGTTTCTAAGCCACTGTTCATTCTATTCACTGTGCCCAACGACTGCAGTATTAATCACCTCCCCCCCCCAAAAAAAAGATAGCTATACTACGGAGTCAAAAAGAATCAGCTTCTGAATAAGTAAGCTCTCTGAATTCAACTAAAACAGGTCAGGGTATCTCCAAGACCAGGGTATACTTCCAAATATGGCAGCTAAAGGGAGCTATTAAGGAGAAGAATGATTTTTAGTAAAGTTAAGGGTTTGGCATTGGAGTGGCCTGGGCATGAGTGGATGGAGACGGTCCAGCAGTAACCAGTCCATAGAGCTGGCGCCACTGCATTAAATCAGAAGAGCTTTCCTTGCACTATTAACGAGTCCCAGGATTGAGAATCCAAGAGCCTTGCCCACCGTGATGCCAAGTAACATACATATCACGATGTTATTAAGCACTTTACACATGCAGCAGCCCCCAATTTATCAATAAGAAAAATCAAGGCCCTAAACAGATCTGTTGGTGCTCACAGAATCAATAAGCCTGGAATCTGGGAATGGAATCTGACCCAGACTCTCCACAGCCTCTCTTAATTTCTAAGTTTATTTCCACTCAATTATGAACCAAGCCTATGTGGAATAGCTCATGACATAAATAGGGCATGGCAACTTAAAAGGTCTTCAGACTTTTAAAATAGGAATGAGCTGTAGTGTAGGAAAAAACCTTTCATTCAAGGTTTACTATGTACCAGAAACTACCTAACAGGAGGGAAACAAGCAATAAACTGAATAAATAAATGGTTTGCCAGACAGTGTAAGAGGCACGGAGGAAAATGAGTGTAAGAGATTAGTATTTATGTTCACCTGTATGTATATGGGGGGTGTCAATTTTAGATAGGGACTGAGAAAAGGCCTCATTAAGATGATGGTTGTACAAAGACCCGAACGTAATAAAAGAAAGCCATGAAGATATGTAGGTGAGAAAACTGGAGGCAGTAAGTGTAAGGCCCTGAGGTGGGAGTATGTCTGCTATGTGTGAGACACAGCTAGGAGAGCAGTGTGGCTAGAGATGAGTAAGCCCAAGAGAGAACAGAAGAACTGAGAGAAGTAACAAGAGGCTGCAGTCTGAAGACCCTTATAACTTAAGGTTCCACGGTATCCACGGTACCATAAAGGTCACATAATTCAACCAGCCCCATTAAGTCACTGGACATAAGCACATACTTTCTCCCAACAGAAACAGGAATCTTTCTGCAAAACTTCTACTTTCAGACTGCTTTAATTATGTTTAATAATAACGATCATTAACATTTATAAAACTTTTAGAGTATCTTTAGACAGTTACTTATTGATCTTCACAACAACCATGAGAGGTCAGCAAAATAAACACTATTTATCCCCATTTTACAGGTGATAGGTTAAGTAACTGAGACTCACTCTTCTTAGTGCTGAGCACTGTCCTGTAAAAAGTTATTAAGTCTTCCTAAGTCACTGCTTAATCTCCCTGAACATCAGCTTTTCCCAGCTGTACAGTGGTGACAACATTATCTGCCTTTCAGGATTATCAATGAGACAATGTGTGTAGAGTGCCTGCTGCATAGCACCTACTCAAGAAGTAGGTATGGTAGGATTGCCCCGGCAGTCCAGTGGTTAAGACTCCACACTTCCCCTGCAGGGGCATGGGTTCGATTCCACATAAGGCCCCCATCACCACACAAAAAAAAGAGCAGATATTGTTATTTTTGTTCTTAAACTGCTTCTCTGTGGCGTGGTGCTAGAAAGCACTCTGAACTAGGTTCAAAGAGGGAGATTCTGAATCATTATAAAGAACTTTAAACCAATTAGTAAGGCATATAGAAGGATACAGGATTTATAGTCAGAAGACCTGATTCTAAGTATAGACTTGTCACTGGCTGAAAGACTTTAGCTAAGTCACTTCACTTTCCTGAACGTCAATCTTTTCCCAACCAAAAAAGTAACAGTGAAATCTGTCGTGCCAATCACAGGGTTGATGGAAGGGGAGGGTCTAATGAGATAATGGACTTAAAGATGCTTTGCAGACCAAGAAACCACAGGACTGAGTTCATGCTGGCAAAGTCAAGCACTTCAGGCACCCTGTGCAGAGTGAGTTAAGCCAAGCCCTACACTCAGGTGAGCTCCTGCACTTGATGGTTTTCAGGCAGCTTTGTAGTCAGTGCACCAAACAAAACATCAGAACTCCTTAGGGGGCTAACCTTTGGAGCTAAAGTTCCAAGATACTTTAAGAGTCATCTTACTAATTTTGTCAACACAAATAATCCAGTGTGACTGCCCCGCAAGATGCTAGGGAAGGAAGGTCAGTAACAGGACTGAGTCCCTCCCTCTTCGTCACTCTCCAGCCTCCTGTCAGAGAGATTCTGAGGGCTGCTACTCAAGTAGTAACTCACCTGAGCTCTGGAGAATAGTCACAACACAAAAAAAAGGCAGGCCTAAACACACAAAGGTTTAGTTCAGTTCAGTCGCGCAGTCGTGTCCGACTCTTTGCGACCCCATGAATCGCAGCACGCCAGGCCTCCCTGTCCATCACCAACTCCCGGAATTCACTCAGACTCACGTCCATTGAGTCTGTGATGCCATCCAGCCATCTCATCCTCGGTCGTCCCTTTCTCCTCCTGCCCCCAATCCCTCCCAGCATCAGGGTCTTTTCCAATGAGTCAACTCTTCGCATAAGGTGCCCAAAGTACTGGAGCTTCAGTTTTAGCATCATTCCTTCCAAAGAAATCCCAGGGTTGATCTCCTTCAGAATGGACTGGTTGGATCTCCTTGCAGTCCAAGGGACTCTCAAGAGTCTTCTCCAACACCACAGTTCAAAAGCATCAATTCTTCGGCGCTCAGCCTTCTTCACAGTCCAACTCTCACATCCATACATGACCACAGGAAAAACCATAGCCTTGACTAGACGGACCTTAGTCGGCAAAGTAATGTCTCTGCTTTTGAATATACTATCTAGGTTGGTCATAACTTTTCTTCCAAGGAGTAAGCGCCTTTTAATTTCATGGCTGCAGTCACCATCTGCAGTGATTTTGGAGCCCAAAAAAACAAAGTCTGACACTGTTTCTACTGTTTCCCCATCTATTTCCCATGAAGTGATGGGGCCAGATGCCATACAAAGGTTAATTAACATCTTTACTAACGAGAATGCCTGTGTGGTGATCATTTTGTAGTGTATAGCACTGCTGCTGCTGCTAAGTCGCTTCAGTCGTGTCTGACTCTGTGCGACCCCAGAGAGGGCAGCCCACCAGGCTCTGCCATCCTGGGATTCTCCAGGCAAGAACACTGGAGTGGGTTGCCATTTCCTTCTTCAATGCAGGAAAGTGAAAAGTGAAAGTCAAGTGACTCAGTCGTGTCCGACTTTAGCGACCCCATGGACTGCAGCCCACCAGGCTCCTCCACCCATGGGATTTTCCAGGCCAGAGTACTGGAGTGGGGTGCCATTGCCTTCTCTGTGTATAGTGTTAGGTTGGTGCAAACGTAAATGTGGTTTTACATCGTTGAACTCTGCTGTTTGATACTGGAATACGTTCTTAAATAAATGTGGTTATTTTATACATCATTTTAACGTGCATTTCTCACTTTATGATTTTTTGCTAATGACACTACTTGCTGTTTATGTTTATTCTGTTATTTTAAAAAAATATTTATTTGGCCGCACCTGGTCTTAGTTTTAACATGTAAGCTCTTGATTGCAGCATATGGGATCTAGTTCCCTACCCAGGGATCGAACCTGGGCCCTCTGCATTCGGAGCTCAGAATCTTAACCAATGGACCAACAGGGAAGTCCCTTATGTTTATTTTAGACTAGGGAAATGATGTTACACAAAAAGCAAATTCGAGCGATTTTCTTATTCAAGTTCAAAATGGGTCATAAAACAGCAGACAACTCGCAACATCAACAACGCATTTGACCCAGGAACTGCCAATAAATGTACAGTGCAGTGGTGGTTCAAGAAGTTTTGCAAAGGAGACAAGAGCCTTGAAGATGAGGAGCACAGTGGCCAGCCATCGGAAGCATGCAACAACGATGACCAATTGAGAGGATCATCAAAGCTCATCCTGTGATATCTACACGAGAAGTGGCCAAAGAACTCAGTGTCAACCTTTCTACGGTTCAGCGTTTGACGCAAACTGGAAAGGTGCAAAAGCTCAGTAAGTGGGTGCCTCACGAGCTGACTGAAAACCAAGAAAATCGTCATTTTGAAGTGTCATCTTCTCTTACTCTACGCAACAACGAACCATTTCTCAATCAGACTGTGATATGTGATGAAAAGTGGATTTTTATCACAACCAGTAACAGCCAGTTCAGTGGTTGGACCAAGAAGAAGTTCCAAAGCACTTCCCAAAGCCAAAATTGCACCCAAAAATGGTCATAGTCACTGCTTGGTGGTCTGCTGCCTGTCTCTTCCACTACAGCTTTCTGAATCTTGGCGAAACCATAATATCTGAGAAGTATGCTCAGCAAATTGATGAGATGTATGAAAACTGCAACGCCTGCAGCCGGCCTTGGTCAACAGAAAAGGGCCCAATTCTGCTCCAAGACAATGCCCGACCACATGTCGCACAAACAGCGCTTCCAAAGTTGAACGAATTGGGCAACAAAGTTTTGCCTCATCCGCCACATTCACCTGACCTCATTCAACCGACAACCACTTCTTCAAGCATCTCGACAACTTTTTGCAGGGAAAATGCTTCCAAAACCAGCGGCAGGCAGAAAATGCTTTCCAAGAGTTTGTCGAATCCCAAATCACAGATTTTTACGCAATAGGAATGAACATGCTTATTTCTTGTTGGCAACAATGTGTTGATTGTACAAACAAAAAATGTGTTGGTTCCTATTTTGATTAATAAAGATGTGTTTGAGCCTAGTTATAATGATTTAAAATTCACAGTCCAAAACCGCAGTCCAAACAAAAAATTATGTTTGCACCAACCTAATAACATCGAATCACTATGTGCACATGGGACTAGCATAGTGTTGTAGATAAACTTTAATTTAAAAAGCAAAAGGATGCTGGGACTTCACTGGTGGTCCAGTGCTCAGGACTCCATGCTTCACTGCAGGGGGCATGGGTTCAATACCTGGCAGGGGAACTGAGATTCCTCAAGCTGCTTGCTGTGGCCAAAAATAAATAAAGATAGTGAAACTGATGTTTATAGCAATGAAGACACTTGCCCAAGGTCACACAAGTAAGCAGTGAAGCCAGGGCTCAATCCCAGACACTTCTATCCTCCTGGCATTGTATATTTTTCAACCTCTCTCATAGAGGACTGCTTCTCAGGGTTAGGGACTAGGACTTCAACCTGCATTTCCTACAGTGCTTTGCACAGAGCTGGGACCCAGGAAGTTTGCTAGACAAATGTTGTTTCTGTTTGCAGAGATTAAAAGCAGAGATCTAATTACTTGGCCATATTAACCATTTAAGTTTCGGAAGGGTTAACTGGGAACACAACAATTAGCAGAAGGCTGGGCTGATTGGGAAGTGGACTGCTAGAGGCAGAGGCTCCCCAAGCAGACAGGAAAGAAGAGGAGCATGTCAAAACCAGGTGGCTACAAAGAGGATCACGTGACAAGCCTCAGGTGGATACCAGTAGGAACTGAATGAATGACAGGATGCGCCAAACCTTCACGTCACTCACTTAATACAGACTGCCTAGTGCCAAGCATCATTTTAGGTGCTGGCAGTACAGCAGTTAACAAATCAACCCTTGCTTTCGCAGAGTTACATTCTCACGGGGCGACTATAAACAAACAAGTAAATACATAATTTATAATGAAGTACTTTAAATGAAATAGACAGTGCTTGAAGAGAAACAGAGTAAGAGGACTGAGAACTAGTCAGGTGGTCAGGGAAGCCCTTTATGAGGAGGTAACCTCTGAGTACCTGTAAATGAGGTGAGGAGGAGCTAGATACTCGCTGGGGGAAAGGTTCCAAGCAGAGCCCACAGCTGTAGCAAAACTCTTGAAGCAGGAGTGCACTGATGCCGGTCCCTAATTCCCTCAATTCACCAAAACTAAGTGAATACTGAGGGTTGCGGGGTGGGGACTGAAGGTTCCTGCTAAACTTGTATTAAAAGTTTCAATGTTGGTTTTAAGTTTTAAAAAAAGATACGAAAAAGAGTTAGATATGAAAACTAAACAGGAAAACTTCTGCTATCTGGTCATAGAAGGAAAGGAAAATAAACATTTACGATGCCCCTTGCATTTTACACTGTTATCTCACTTAATCCTAGAAAGGCATTATTTCCCCATTGTATAGATAAGTAAACTGAGGACCAATCAGGATTCCAACAAATATCCATGCTTTTTACAATACATCAGGGGTACCAACCTCTGGGATCTAAGGCCTGATGGAGCTGATGTAGTAACAGAAATAAAGTGCACAATTACATAACACACTTGAACCATCCCCAAATCACCTGCACCCCACGCCCCATGGAAAGCTGGCCTCCAGGAAACTGGTTCCTAACTCCAAAAAGGTTGGGGACCGCTAACCTGCATGACAGTATTGCCTAGCAAAACACTTCTTCCTTTTTCTTCTTATTTCCTCCAAAACAGGAATTCTTAACCTATGATTCACAGAGTATTTCGGGGGTCCCACAAGTTCTCCCTAAATGTAAGTAAATGTCTGTTTATGTTTGTCTATTTACTATTCCTGGGGAAAAGGTCCACAGCTATTATCTACTTTTCAAAAGAGATCCGACAGAGGCAAAGTACAGTACTACTCTGGAGTAACAGGGCCTCCTACTGCCCATATTTGGTGGCTGTTCCTAGCATAAGATACAAAGGTGTAATGGAAGTTTAGTCATCTTCTGTAGAGCTGAGTGTCAACAAAAGGCCGCGGATCTGCCCTGCATGCGACCTTCAATAACTCAGTTTGTAAATCAGAAAATAAAGACAAATGGGCAATTCTAGAGGAAAAGAAAAGAAACACCTGTCAAGAAATCCCCTTAGTTTGGAGAAAAACATCATCCACCTTACTTTCCAGGCCAGCCCCCATCGGCAGCCAAACTTTCTAGGATAGATGGTGTCCTACTATTTCCAGGACAAGAAGGGAGCCTGTCCACCTTCACCAGAGGGGGACCACTTACGGCCTACTCTGACCCACACCTTACTCTCTTGCTTTCTGGTTAAATCAGTACCTGAGCATCTCACAATGCCCACGGCACAGTGTGGGATACACTATAGTCCGGTAGTCTGAAGCATTAGCTTTGAAGTCAGAGAGACATGGGTTCAAATCCTAACTCGTCTTAGCTGTAAATAGGGGCAAGTTATGCAACCTCTGAGTTTTAAAACGGCGATTTTATCATCCACCTGACGAGTTATTTTGCGGATTAAATGAGATAAAGACGTGAAGTGCTTGGCCCGGTGCCTAAAGCAGTAAAAGAGCAACAGTGGGAGCTACTATTATTGTCGCCGTCGTTGCTGGTCTCGCACCCAATCGCACTCAGGTGTCGGGGGAAGAGGTCTTCGAGCTCCTCCAGCGGCCCTCCAACCTGCCCCGCACCCGGGACGCTCCCAGAGCTAATCTCCGCTCTCGACCCACCAATGAGCCCCTTCCTTCCTCCAGCGGACCACTCCCCTCCCAGGGCTGGTAGAAGGCGCCTTTCCAGTTGAGACTGGCACCCGCGCTGGGCCCCTTCCCCAGAACACCTCCATTCCGCCCCACCCGCCGAGGTCACACGCTCCGGTTACCATTTTCTTGCTCTCGGCGCCACGGTTCGCCTGCCTCGACATGGTGCCGGCCGCCTTACCCCGCCTCGCCACAGACCCTCTCGGCAACCCCTCCCTACTGCTCGACCCAGCTAGCTGCCCACTAGGCGTTAAAGATTGACCGGCACCGACTCACCGCGCCTGCGCAGCTGGCCGCGGGGCACCACGGGACTCGTAGTCCGACAGACGAGGGTACTTCCCGCCCAATAAACGCAGGACCACGGCACCCAACAGCCCTACTGGCAACACCGCCCCTTAGTGCAGCCCGACTACAACTCCCAGAATGCTCCGCGCACAGAGGACTCTTGTCACATGGCTCCCTATCGCCTGGTTTATGGCCGCTGGGTGGCGTCCGCAGCTTGCAGTAATCCTGTATCATCCACGCAATTCTTTCCCACTCTGCTTAACCCTCACTCTGATGCTCCGCAAATTCCTCCCGCCAGGGATGGTCTTGGAAAGTCCCTCTTTCAAACTAGCTTTTTCCGCTGTTGCTTCAATTCAGAGCCAGAAGCTCCCAGGATGTCCCAGAAAATTGGCCATGGCTCCTACACAGATCTGGCTGCTTCTTTACGAAAATATTTGATGACCACCTACTATGTGGCAAGCATTTCACCGTGACTTTCTCTTCGAACCGTCATCCGTCCCCAAACCCCAAAGCAGCGAGCACCTGCATCCTACCACCGTGGCCCCCTGATGAAATATCCAGTCTGATAAAGTTCAGGTCAATTTCTCCCTCTCTCTTCCCTAGAACAAGACTGGTTCCCAGAAAAGAAAGATCACTGGCGTTGGTAGCAGCCAATTCTGGATTTTAATCCTAGCTTTGCCATTTTAGGCAAATTGCTGGCTCTCTCGGTTGTTAAGATTGGTGAGACATGTATGCAGAGCACTTGGCACAAAGTAAACGTGCATTCCCTTTCTTTCAGCCACTCTCTGAAAACACAGCCCTGCAAACAGGCCCCAGAAATACGAGGGGAAGGAGCTGGCCACACCCTCACCCATCACCAAGGGGAAGCCCTAAAGTCCCTGACCATAGTTCTTTGGTTTCAGCTCCAACCATCCCTGCCTGGCTAGTCAGTTCTGAAAGGACTGTGCTATGAGTCCCTTAGCCCCGTCTTCTGACTTAGGCCTGGTAGCCCGACTCTGGCAGCTGCATTCTAGCCCCTAGTCTTCACCATGACAACCAGCCCGACCAGACTTGAGCCATCCTGGCTGGGGAATGCTGGGGGGCCCAAGCTACTCAGCCTGGAAACCAGTACCCAAGATTCCCCCAGTCTGTCCCTCTTGGTGCAGAACCAATTATTATTATACTCTTCTCCCTGTGGCACAGACATGCTGAGGACTCTCTAGAGGCAGTGACCTTTGACTCTGTCCTGTGTCAGTGCCTGGGCTGAGGGCTCTGGGAAGGAACATGAGGGTCAGTTGGGAGTGGGGATGAGAGAGCAGGGGTGGGCTAGCCCTCAGAGGCCAGCAAAGTTAGAGAAGAACCTCCTGCATTCCCAGGAGAGAGGACAGCTGAGGTGAAAGCTGCAGTTGGCTGGCCTGTCTATTGGTCTGGGCTCCTCCCTGCCGGCTGCCCTTGGCTGCCCACAGAAACCTGAGTCACAGTCACAGCCAGCCGCTTGACCCCACCCAGCCTGCTGTCAGGCCAGGCGGGTCTGGAGAGATTGAAGGCGGAGCCCTCCCTGCCCGTCTTACAGCCTCTTGAGATTCTTCCCCTCTCTGCCTGTGATTCCTCCTTTTGGCTTCTTTTTCTTTGGGACTCCTCCTCCAAGAGAGAGTCACCAGTCTTGAATCAAGGGTGGGGGCGGGGTCCATCTCAGGCTAGTCTAAAAGATCTCCTGGCTCCTTAGTAACTTCTTCAAGGGCTCTCAGTCCCAACTCCTAATCCCTCTCCATCACCTCTTGGGGGCCAAGACATTTAAGAACAACAGGCACCCTCCTCCCCAGCCCCACCCTGGCTCCTTGGGTGCGCAGGGCTCCAGGAAACTAATGCAGCAGGGATAGCCCCCCATCCCTAGCAGGAGCACTAGAGCCCAAAAGGTTGAACCTATTTAAACCCGAATCTGAGTTCCTCCTCCCGTCAATCCCTCTCTGTTACTTCCCCTCTGCAAGATCTGGAGGGAGGGAAGCCGTATTGCAGCTGGCGTCAACACTGGCCTTTGAGGACATTCCCCACCTCCAGCCCCAGGGAGTGAGCCCTGGAGGTTACAGTTCCCTAGCAGAGTGGTCTGGGTTAGAGACCCCTTCTTGCTATTGTGCCTTGTGAGTAGGGTGGGTGTGAGAATCTGATCTCTGGTCTCTCAAGCTGCACCCACCACGAGGCCCCTCCTACTTCCTACTTGTGTAGGAGTGGAGACAGCCTCCAGAGCCTTGGTCCCAATTCATATCTCTTTGTCAAATCACCCAGTGATTTCCTTCACCTCCTGGACAGATCCACTTTGGACCCCCCCCTGCCCCACCCCACACCTAACCTAGGAGGTTGTAAATGCTCTTGCTCCTGCTCTCCCCCTAGTGGGATCAGGAAGGGGACATATTTCAGTGACCTGACTCCTAGCTGCAGCCCAGTGTCATGGTAAGACTGACAGCTCATTCAAGCCTGTTTCCTGAAGGGGGAGGGGACTGCCCTGGGCTTAGGGGAGGAACTTGGGAGGCCACAGAGTTCCCCGGCCCCTCACTGAAGAAGGCAGGGCATTCTCAGTTCCAATGATGTTGCAAGTGCCCTGCTTGCTCCTTCTCTGGGATGTCTAATGCTTGGGGGGCAACATGGAGCACTTTCACCCAGCCCCAAACTCAGAGATACCCACTCTAAATCTGATCAATTGCCAGGGCCTGGGATGCACCAAGGATCCTGATCAGTTAGGGGGCATAATGGAGAGGAGTCCACTCAATCTGTCTCTTCCAACTGCACCAATCACAGGACATCAGCGCTCTCAGGACTTCCTGTGGATCCACCAAGTGTGTTAGGAAGCCTCCTGGTGCTGGCCAGGAGAACTGACCATCAAGTTGCCTAACTAGCATCTTGTCAGGAAGTGCAGGTGCCTCCACCCTCAGTTCAGGGAAGGGTTCCTCAACCTAAGTACCATTGACACTCTGGGCCTGATGACTCTGTTCAGGAGGTGCTCTTGTGCATTGCAAGATGTTAAACAACATCCTGGTGTCTAAGTACTAGACGCCAGTAGCATCCCTAGTTGTGACAACCACAAATGCCTCTAAACATTGCCAAATGTCCCCTGGGATGGAAAACTGCCTCTGGTTGAGAAGCACTGAGTAAGCTAATGCTATACACTGACTCTTTGTAGGGCACTCCTCAAAGTCAATCCTAGATCATTAGACACAATGGAAGATTTCCAGTTCCAAAACATTGCTCACCCTTCTCCTTCTGAAGACCCTTCGACAGCTCCCCAGTATCTACATTATGTAGTTGCCATCCCTGGCCTATCTCTTCACCTTCAGTTACTGTTTCCCCCTCTACTATTATTGAGCTCCAGGTAATGAAGGTATCTCACAATTCCCACCTATATATGTCTTTGTTCCTACTCTACTCTCAAGATTGTGGGTACAGAACCCAGATGGCTCTCCCATATTGGGTTCTGTTCATGAATTCTCGGTCTAATCACTGCCTGGCTCAGTGTGGGCCTGGTAAGCTCTAGAAGATGCAGACCAGGTCTCTGACCTCACAAAGGACTCTACTTGGACTCCACCATCCACATGGTCCCCTCGCCTGCAGGTAGGATGACTGACAACAAAGATGGGGCTCTGCTCCTCATCCTAATCTGCTTTTACTTCTGAATGCCCACCATCATACTTATTTATTAAGCACTTCCTATGTGCCAGGCTCAGTGCTAAGCATTTAATCCATGTTGCATTATTTAACCTTTAGAGCAAACACATGATAGCTCATGGTGTTATTATTTTCCTAATTTTTTAGGTAAGCAAACTGGGTTTCAGAAAAGTTAAGACAGTAGCTTAAGGTTACCAGCTCTAGTTGTAGGTCTTCTAGCATCATCCTTTTCTAATGTTTTTGGACTTGGGGAAGGCCCTCCTTGGCTCTGGCAGAGGGTTCAGGCCTTCAGCTACCCACTCCTCCCAGGACTATTTGCTCCCAGGTTGCCTGAGACCCAGACCCTTTTGTTCCCAACCTTCTCACCTTAAATGACTGCTTTCTGGGAGTTCACTGGTTTAGTCCAGTGGTAGAGTTAGCCTGCCAATGCAGGGGACATGGGTTTAGTCCCTGGTCGGGGAGGATTCTACATGCCGTGGGGCAACAAAGCCCATGTACCACAACTCCTGAGCCCCACTCTAAAGCCCAAGCTCCAAATCAAGAGAAGGCACTGCAGTGAGAAGTCCAGGCTCTGCAATGAAGAGTAGTCCCCACTTGCCACAACTAGAGAAAGCCCACCCACAGCAACCAAGACCCAGTGCAGCCAAATATAAACAAATAAAATCAAAATAAAAATAAATGGCTGCTTTCTGGAGTTGCTCAAAGGAAGAAGACACTGGCAGGAGAGGGGGGCAGGAGGGCAACAGGTCACTGGGCCTCATCTCTGGGCGATGGAGAACTAGACAACTGACCTTCTGGAGGTCAGAACAAAGGGCAGGGATGGGGTGTGCAGGGCCCAGCTGCGCCTGCTCCTTCTGCCCCGTCAGTCCCTGCAGCAGCAGCATCGATCCACCTTCCCAGCAAGCTCCCCCCTCTCTGCCCAGGCTGGGCCTAACTTGGCTTGAGGCCCACCTCAGCTGGCACAACAAGGGGATTGGGGGATCTACTTCCCAGGCTGGGAAGCAGAACTACTTGGGGGAGGGGTGTCAGAAGGAACTCCCTCCTTGGACAGAACACAGGGGAAAAATCCTTCCCGGGTAGATGAGAGGGGTCATCCGAGGAGTCTAGGGGAGGTTTAGGGCCAGGACCACCCAGTTCGGAGCCGGGAGAGACCCGGAGCAGATTAGAGACCTGGATAAGGCGGTGGTGCAGGCCTGTAATTACTCCCGGAGGGGCAGGGAAGACACAGCCCCAACCGTAGGATGATGCAGGAAGGGCCGCAGCAAGGCTCCCAGGCCGGGTCTCTCCCTACCCCAGCCATCACCAGGGGAGAGAGAGCATAGCCCTTTTAGGGGTCTCCTTGTGACCCTCCAAGGCTCCCGACGTCCCTCGGGCGGATTTTATTTGAGGTGGGTTTGGGAAAGACTGTTGATCTGAAGCTGCCGCCAAGGCCCCAGAGCCGGAGCTCGCAGGGTCCAGGGTGGGATTGGGGGCTCTCATCCCCGCTCCCCCCCGCTCCCCCCAGTCCTAGCGGCGCGTGAGTCACCCGAGCGCTCCCTACATAGTCGCCTCGCGCTGCGGCCCGTACCAACGCGCGGCCGCAGGGGGAGGCAGCTCGACGGGCGTCCTCCGGAAGCCGTAGCGTGCCCTCCGCCGCGGCTGCAGGAGAGGCGTCCCCGGCTCCAGGCCACGGGCCCCAGGGCGGGGGCGCGGCGGGCGGGGCGGGAGCGCGGTCCCCGGGCGCTGCGGGGGTGGCCCTCCCCGCGTCGCACTTGGTACGCGCCAGCCGCGAGGCCAGGCCCAGCCCGGGCCGTACAATAGGGTTGGGCAGTGGCCGCGACTGGGCCGGCGCCGGGCAGGCAGAAGGATCGAGGCCGGAGCCGGCAGACACTGGGCGGCCGGCTACTGCGAGCCCGCAGGCTACCAGCCGAGCCAGCCTCGACCTTCGCCAGAGCTTCCCCAGCCTTCGAATCGTTGCCCGCCGGGCCGGGCTGGGCGTGATGCGCGCGGGACCCCTATCCTGGCCGCTGGCCGCCGCCGCCGTCGCCGCTGAGACCCCCAAGACACCCCCGCACCCCCAGTGACGTCGCAGCCATGGAGAGCGGCTCACGTTCGGAGCCGGGCACGGGCGCAGCCCCAGGTATGCCGGAGGCGAGATGAGAGAAGGGGATGGGGGGGCTTCGGAAAGGGCGAGGATGAAGCCGACTTTCTTTTGGTCTTCTTCTTCTGGGACTCCTATAATTCAAATGTTGGAGCATTTCATATTGTCCTGGAGGTCTCTGAGGTTGTCCTCATTTCTTTTAATTCGTTTTTCCTTTCTCCTCTCTGATTCATTTATTTCTACCATTCTATCTTCTATTTCACTAATCCTATCTTCTGCCTCTGGTATTCTATTTGTTGCCTTCAGAGTGTTTTTTTATCTCATTTATTGCATTATTCATTATATATTGACTCTTTTTTATTTCTTCCAGGTCCTTGTTAAACCTTTCTTGCATCTTCTCAGTCCTTGTCTCCAGGCTATTTATCTGTGATTCCATTTTGATTTCAAGATTTTGGATCATTTTCACTATCATTATTCAGAATTCTTTATCAGGTAGATTCCTTATCTCTTCCTCTTTTGTTTGGTTTGGTGCACATTTATCCTGTTCCTTTACCTGCTGGGTATTCCTCTGTCTCTTCCTCTTGTTTACATTGTTGCATTTGGGGTGGCCTTTCTGTATTCTGGCAGTTTGTTGAATTCTCTTTATTATGGAGTTTCCTCACTGTGGGTGAGGTTTTATGGGGGGGTTGTCAAGGTTTCCTGGTTATTGAAGCTTGTGTCATTGTCCTGGTAGGTGGAGCTGGATTTCTTCTCTCTGGAGTGCAATAAAGTGTCCAGTAATGAGTTATGAGATGTCAATGGTTTTGGAGTAACTTTGGGCTTCCAGTATATTGAAGCTCAGGGTTATGTTCCTGTGTTGCTGGAGAATTTGCATGGTATGTCTTGCTCTGGAACTTGTTGGCCCTTGGGTGGTGCTTGGTTTCAGTGTAGGTATGGAGGCATTTGATGAATTCCTATAAATTAATGTTCTCTGGAGTCAGGAGTTCTCTGGTATTCTCAGGATTTGGACTTAAGCCTCCTACTTCTAGTTTTCAGTCTTATTTTTACAGTAGTCTCAAGATTTCTCCTATACCACACTGTTGATAAAACATCTAGGTTAAAGATGAAATTTTTTCTCCACATTGAGGACACCCAGAGAGGTTCACAGAGTTACATGGCAAAAAGAAGAGGGAGGAAGGAGTTAGAGGTGACCCAAATGAGATGAGGTGGAATCAAAAGAAGAGAGAGCAAGCTAGCCAATAATCATTTCCTTATGTGTACTCCACAGTCTGGACTGCTCAGAGATGTTCACAGATTTATACAGAGAAGAGAAGAGGGAGGAAGGAGACAGAGGTGGCCAGGATGATAAAGAGTGGGGGGGATGAAAAGGAGAGAGACAGATCCAGCCAGTGATCAGTTCCCTAAGTGTTCTCCACCCTCTGGAACACACAGAGATTCACAGAGTTGGGTAGAGAAGAGAAGAGAGAGGGAGGAGACAGAGGCGACCTGGTGGAGAAAAAGGAGAGTCCAAAGGAGATTGTCAAGGTTTCTTGGTTATTGAAGCTTGTGTCATTGTCCTGGTAGGTGGAGCTGGATTTCTTCTCTCTGGAGTGCAATAAAGTGTCCAGTAATGAGTTATGAGATGTCAATGGTTTTGGAGTAACTTTGGGCTTTCAGTATATTGAAGCTCAGGGTTATGTTCCTGTGTTGCTGGAGAATTTGCATGGTATGTCTTGCTCTGGAACTTGTTGGCCCTTGGGTGGTGCTTGGTTTCAGTGTAGGTATGGAGGTGTTTGATGAATTCCTATAAATTAATGTTCTCTGGAGTCAGGAGTTCTCTGGTATTCTCAGGATTTGGACTTAAGCCTCCTACTTCTAGTTTTCAGTCTTATTTTTACAGTAGTCTCAAGATTTCTCCTATACCACACTGTTGATAAAACATCTAGGTTAAAGATGAAATTTTTTCTCCACATTGAGGGACACCCAGAGAGGTTCACAGAGTTACATGGCAAAAAGAAGAGGGAGGAAGGAGTTAGAGGTGACCCAAATGAGATGAGGTGGAATCAAAAGAAGAGAGAGCAAGCTAGCCAATAATCATTTCCTTATGTGTACTCCACAGTCTGGACTGCTCAGAGATGTTCACAGATTTATACAGAGAAGAGAAGAGGGAGGAAGGAGACAGAGGTGGCCAGGATGATAAAGAGTGGGGGCGGTGAAAAGGAGAGAGACAGATCCAGCCAGTGATCAGTTCCCTAAGTGTTCTCCACCCTCTGGAACACACAGAGATTCACAGAGTTGGGTAGAGAAGAAAAGAGAGAGGGAGGAGACAGAGGCGACCTGGTGGAGAAAAAGGAGAGTCCAAAGGAGGAGAGAGCATTTAAGCCAGTAATCTCACTCTCAAGTAAAAATGGGTACTGAAGATTGGGTTTTTGAAGGTATGAAATTGATAACGAATACCAAAAAGCAAAGATTAAAAATCTAGAATATAGGTTAGGTTTTCAAAAATACAATATTAAAGAAAAGAAGAAGAAGAAAAAAAGTCACAAGAATTATTAAATATGTATATATATATATATGAAGTTTGCTTTAAAAATAGGGTCTTTTTTTGAAAAGTAATAGTAGGTTATAAAAAAGAAAAAGAAGTAACAGAGGACTTAAAATTAAAAAGTGTTAGAAAAGAAGAAGAAGAAAAAAAAAACAAAGTCACAAGAATTGTCAAATATATATATATGAAGTTTGCTTTAAAAATAGGGTCTTTTTTGTGAAAAGTAATAGTAGGTTATAAAAAATAAAAAGGAGTAATTAGAAGTTAAAAAATGTTAAAAGAAAAAAACAAACAAAAAAATGATCGTAAATATAGTAAAGGTATATCTAGGACTTTCTCTGGTGTTGTTGTGGGCAGTGTGGAGTCAGTTCATTTTCAAATAGTTCCTTGGTCCAGCTTATATTTCTCAAGATCTATAGGCCCCTTCCTATGTAGTTGGTACTAACGACAGGGTTTTAATATGTTGCACCTGTCACTTCCAAGGCGGTTCCCTCTGTTTTAGCTTCTTCTCTTTGCTGGTTTCTTCACTGTCTGATTTCCGCCCTGACACAAGGGGGTGCTGGTGGACATTTTTTTTAGGCTCACTTGTTCAGTCACACTGTGGGGAGGGAGGGCGCTGCAAACAAATAACACTGGCGTGTGCTCACAGTATCTCAGCCATGCTGGGTCTGCCTCGGCAAATAAAAAGGAGTAATTAGAAGTTAAAAAATGTTAAAAGAAAAAAACAAACAAAAAAATGATCGTAAATATAGTAAAGGTATATCTAGGACTTTCTCTGGTGTTGTTGTGGGCAGTGAGGAGTCAGTTCATTTTCAAATAGTTCCTTGGTCCAGCTTATATTTCTCAAGACCTATAGGCCCCTTCCTATGTAGTTGGTACTAACGACAGGGTTTTAATCTATTGCACCTGTCACTTCCAAGGCGGTTCCCTCTGTTTTAGCTTCTTCTCTTTGCTGGTTTCTTCACTGTCTGATTTCCACCCTGACACAAGGGGGTGCTGGTGGACATTTTTTTTAGGCTCACTTGTTCAGTCGCACTGTGGGGAGGGAGGGCGCTGCAAACAAATAACACTGGCGTGTGCTCACAGTCTCTCAGCCATGCTGGGTCTGCCCCGGCTCACGGCGCACACAGCTCAGGCTCTAGGTTGCTCTGCTGGGAACCGTCTGAGGCTGGCCCTAGGCTGCAGGCACCTCCAAAGTCAAAGCCACTCAGACCCAGGCACTCAGGTAGTTCTCAGAGGTGCAGACTCGGTTGGGCCTGCGTTTTGTGCCCTTCCCAGGTCTGAGTAGCTCAGATGTTTGGCAAGCGCAGTCGCTGCAACTTATCGCCTCTCCCGTTCCTGCTGCTCAGTTTTCTGGGTGTACTGCTGGCTCCCCTTCTCAGGCTGATGGTGACTGTCCAGAACCCCAAGAAGTCTTAGTTAGCAAAGAAGCCTGTTTGCAGTTTGGTAGTTAATGTCTCTCTGGGGCTGCTATTGCCCCCTTCCGGCTCTGGCTGCCTGTCACCAGAGGGGGATGGTCTGTAGCTGGCTAATTCTGTTCCATCCTTTGTTCTGAGCGCGATCCTGGCAGTGTCTTCTGTTAGAGCTTTTCACGCGGTAGCTATCCCACAGTCTGGTTTGCTAACCCAAGTTAGCTCACCCTGATTACACTTGGGACATTCGGGCCTGATTCTTGTAAAGCAATTCAGCCTGTGCCTCCCTGCCCAGCCCCCACTTGCTAGTGGTGGATGCAGGCGTCTACACTGCTTCTCCCCTGGGGGAGTTACCGTTGGGCTATCTGTGGGGTTTAATTATTTATTTATTTTTCCTTTCTGTTATGTTGCCCTCTGTGCTTCCAAGGCTTGCCACAGACTCGGCAATGAGAGTGTTTCCTGGTGTTTGGAAACTTCTCTTTTTTTAAGACTCCCTTCCCAGGATGGAGCACCCTCCCTACCTCTTTTGTCTCTTTTTACATCTTTTATATTTTTTCCTATCTCTTTTTGAAGACAATGAGCTGCTTTTCTGGGTGCCTGATGTCCTCTGCCGGCATTAAGCAGTTGTTTTGTGGAATTTACTCAGCGTTTAAATTTGATGAATTTGTGGGGGAGAAAGTGGTCTCCCCATCCTATTCCTCCACCATCTTCCAGTTCTTCTCCAGAGTTGGTTTCATATTAGAAAATCAACTACTGTAGCTCACACTCATAGAAAACATGGATGAAATCATTGTCTCAATAGAGTTATAAAAAACACTTGATAATGTCATGTTGTATGTTAGTTGCTCAGTCATGTCTGACTTTTTGCGACCCCATGGACTGTAGCCTGCTAGGCTCCACTGTCCATGGGGGATTCTCCAGGAAGGAATACTGGAGTGGGTTGCCATGTCCTCCTCCAGGGGTTCTTCCTGACCCAGGTATCAAACCAGGATCTCCTGCATTGCAGGCGGATTCTTTACCAGCTGAGCTACAAGGGAAGTTCTGATAATGCAGAAGAGGCAAAATTTTACTTCTATCCTCTAGGGGCTTCACTGGGCCTGGTAAGTATATTTACATGAGACAGAAAAATAGGAGAAAAGCATACAAATGTATTTAGTATATTTAACATGACAGGGGAGCATTTATAAAAGCATGAAGACCCAAAGTTACAAAACCTAAATGCTTTATACTAAGCTGAACAACAACAAAAAAAAAGAGTCAATTGTGGAGAAGTAGTAAACTATGTGGGGGAGGATAAAGGAAGGTAAAATTATTATAACAAAGTCTGTGTTGTACAGAATTCTCTCAGTCTCAATTCTCCATCCTTGATCATAAGAATGTCATGAGGGTTTATCTCTTGCTTCCAGGAAGAAAAAGAGGAGTCTCAGAGGCCTTCTTGCACCTTCTCTTTTTGTTAAAATACCTTTTGGTCAAGAATGAGATGTGAAAGGATGAGAATCAATGTGGCATTTCATATGCTGATGTGGGACTATAAATTGGTTAAACCTGTTTGAATATGATTTGTTGTTATCTTCTGAAGTTGAGAAATATCCTATGATTGAGTATACTCAATTATAACAAGTAGTTTCATCAAGTGCTTACTATATTTTTAACAAAATATTTCCTCTTGCATTCATATTTTAATGTATGGTAACTATCCTTCCTTATTTGCATATTTTTGAATCTCCATTCATGAGTTTTAAAAAGTCACAGCTGTAAAAAGCTATATAAAAATTTTTAAATTAACATTTTAATTATACATACCAGATTTTGTTGTTGTTCAGTTGCCCTGTCAGGTCTGACTCTTTGCAACCCCATGGACTGCAGCACACCAGGCCACCTTGTCCCTCACATCTACCAAAGCTTGCCTAAGTTCATGTATATTGCTTCTGTGATGCCATCCAGCCATCTCATCCTGACACCCTCTTCTCCTTCTGCCCTCAGTCTTTCCCAGCCTCAGGCACTTTTCCAGTGAGTCAGCTGTTTGCATCAGATAACCAAAATACTGGAGTTTCAGCTTCAGCATCAGTCCTTCCAATGAGTTTTCAGAGTTTATTTCCCTTTAGATTGACTGATTTGATCTCCTTGCTGTCCAAGGGACTCTCAGGAGTCTTCTCCAGCACCATAGTTCAAAGGCATCAATTCTTCAGTGCTCTGCCTTCTTATGGTCCCACTCTTACAACCACTGTGACCACTGGGAAGACCAGCCTTGACTATATGGACCTTTGTTGGCAGAGTAATGCCTGTGCTTTTCAACACACTGTCTAGGTTTGTCATAGCTTTCCTGCCAAGAAGCAAACGTCTACTGATTTAATGGCTGTAGTCACCATCCACAGTGATTTTAGAACCCAAGAAGAGAAAATCTGTCACTACTTCCACCTTTTCTCCCTCTATTTGTCATGAGGTAATGCGGCCAGATGCCATGATCTTAGGTTTTTTAATATTTAGTTTTAAGTCAGCTCTTTCACTCTCCTCCTTCACCCTCATCAAGAGGCTCTTTAGTTCTTCCCATACCAGATAAAACTTTTAAATAAATCAAGTGCCATGTCAGTCATTAATAAAGTAGATTTCAGTCTAATGCGATTATAAGTATGCATCTATATATGCAAGAAATACATCTATATTAATAAAATATGTAACTAAATGGCATATATAATACATTAAAGCAAAAATTATTGCAATGGATAAAATAACCAAAGTAAAGCTCATGCAGTATTTTAACACAGTTTATGATATATCAAGAAAGCAAGTGTTAATGACATGTGAATAAAATTAATATATTTTAGTTAACAAATAGTTTCACAACGTGAAAACTTATAGAGGACAAAACTTTCTCTGAGACACTGCCACATAATATTTACCTCTATGGGCTGTGGTAGAATCAGAAAGTTCAGTGTCCAGCCCTGACCTTGGTTGTTTCCGACTCTGCGATCCCATGGACTGTAGCCTACTAGACTCCTCCGTCCATGGGATTTTCCAGACAAGAGTACTGGAGTGGGTTGCCATTTCCTTCTCCATTGTTATTTTACTGGCAATGTGAAATTAAACACATTACATAACTCTTCTAAGATACAATCTCTATACACATATTAATTTATATTAATAAATTATATATATATATGTATATAATGTTATCTTCACCATAATTCTGACTGAGTAGTAAAGAAAGTATATGTGTACTTTATATAGTAACTGCTATACATAGAAAGTATTTTTCTTTAATATCAACTCTGAGAGAATGCTCATGGAATCTTTTCAAAACTTGACTCTTTTCCAGGCAGGCCTCAAATCTAATACATAATTTTAAAAATCTAAGTATTGAGTGAAAGTTTAGCAAGATAACAATTTTAAAGTAAAAGTTGCTCAGTCATGTCTGACTCTTTGCAACCTCATTGACTATACAGTCCATGGAATTCTCCAAGCCAGAATACTGGAGTAGGTAGCCTTTCCCTTCTCCAAGGGATCTTCCAAACCCAGGTCTCCCGCATTGTGGGCAGATTCTGTACCAGCTGAACCACAAGGAAAGCCTAAGAATATTGGAGTGGGTAGCCTACTCCTTCTCCAGTGGATCTTCCCCACCTAGGAATCGAACTGGGTTCTGCTGCATTGCAGATGGATTCTTCATCAACTGAGCTATCAGGGAAGTTAATTTTAAAAGTTCTTTGAATCCTTGAGTTATCCATTAGGCGCACAAGGTGATGAAGATTCTTGCCTTATAGCAACTAATATATGAAATATATAGTAATATGTTTACTGAAAAACCTGTGGCTCTCAAATATAGAAATTTCACAATACTACTAAAACTTATAGTAAAGATGATGTCACAAATCAACAAAATAAGCATATAGATACAGAGAACTGATTAGTGGTTATCTGAGGGGAACAGGTCGACAGAGAGATGAAACGAGTAAAATGGTTCAACTGTATGGTTATGGATGGAAACTAAATTTTTGGTGTGAGCATGCCAGGTGGCGCAGTGGTAAAGAATCCGCCTGCCAGTGCAGGAGACACAGGAGATGGGGGTTGGATCCCTGAGTCGGGAAGATACCCTGGAAGAGGAAATGACAACTCAGTCCAGTATTCTTGCCTGAAACATTCCACGGACAGAGGACCTTGGCAGGCTACAATCCAAAGGGTCACAAACAGCTGGACACGACTGAGCACACACACACACACAGATGCTGTAGTATATAGAAGTGGAAATGTAATGCTGTATTTATGAAACCTATATAATAATATGTTACAAACCAATGTTGCCACAATAAAAAGCAAATTTAAAATAGATGATGATGATAATGGTAATAATAATAACTAAAGCTACTATTAATTGAAAACTTTCTTATGCCAAAAGCTTGATTATAGTATATTATGAGCTTCCCTAGTGGTTCAAATGGTAAAGAATCTGCCTGCAAGGCAGGAGACCTAAGAGACATGGGTTTGATCCCTAAGTCAGAAAATCTCCTAGAGAAAGGAATGGCTACCTACTCCAGTATTCTTGCCTGGAGAATTCATTGCACACAGGAGCCTGGCTGGCTACAGTTCATGGGGTGGCATAGAGTCAGACAGGACTGAGCGACTAACTCTTTCACTTTGCTTACATCTATCGAATGAAGTAGGTAAACAGATAGAGTTCATTCAACCTTAAAACTATTCAAGAACCTCTCGAAATCTATGCTTAGTAGTAGTGCAGGGCCTCAAAGCTAGGTTGTCTGATATCAAAGCAGTACTCTTACCATGTTCTTACAAATGAGGGTTATAAACAAATCAGTGATTTCCTAAATGCAACTCTGCTAAAGTGCAAATAAGAATTATTTTTAATGCAAAACAATTTTGAAGTTCACTAAAATAGTAATACTAGCTGAGAAATTTTTGAAAAAGATGTAGCTGTTTCAGGCATTAAATCTTATTTTTCAATAAGATGTGATACAAGCAGAAAGACACAGCAAATCAATGAAAGAAACAAAAAGCTTGAAATATATCTAGTATGTATAAAATGTACTATTAATACATGGTCATATAATAAGTTCCATAAACTAAAAGAAATTAGAATTTATTCAGAATTTTATATATATTTTGGGCCCTATTGGCTTTTAACAGAATACCAGTAATTTCTTGATCCTGCTTGGCTATGCATCCTATCATGATTTATCTGTAAAGCTTATTTGCTGGAAGTACAGTAGTAAGTTAGAAGCAAATTATTTAATTGGTGGGAACTGATTATCAGGTTGACCTAAAGTATTTGGGGAAACCATGAGATCTTGGAAGACATTCCCTTTCTGCCTAAGTTCCATTCTTGATACTAAGTAAGGGGAAAAAATCAACCTTGCCACTATGAAATTGAATATAACTCATGTGTGAGAGGAAGAGAAATTAAAAAACTAAACTTCTGGTCTGACCCGATGTGAGTAAGTATCAGAGCAGTGACAAACCACACATGCTGCTGCTGCTGCTGCTGCTAATTGGTGGGAACTGATTATCAGGTTGAACTAAAGTATTTGGGGAAACCATGAGATCTTGGAAGACATTCCCTTTCTGCCTAAGTTCCATTCTTGATACTAAGTAAGGGGAAAAAATCAACCTTGCCACTATGAAATTGAATATAACTCATGTGTGAGAGGAAGAGAAATTAAAAAACTAAACTTCTGGTTTGACCCGATGTGAGTAAGTATCAGAGCAGTGACAAACCACACATGCTGCTGCTGCTGCTGCTGCTGCTGCTAAGTCGCTTCAGTCGTGTCTGACTCTGTATATTATAATAAAATTTATAATTTTATATACATAAAATAATTACAGTAAATAAATAAAATCACATATGATCTAAATTAAGAAATGCCTCCAAAAATTTTTTATATTTTTGTTGCCACTACTATGATTTTATTCCTGTGACATTATTCTCAGACTAGTTAGAATTGTGAAAGTATATTAAAATCAATTCAGCACAGTTACAGTATCTACTTTTTTGAAAATTTTAAAGGTTATTAGAAGTGTTGACTGATAGATTTTAGAAGGCAGAGGAATGGTTAAAAATAAAAAAAGAAAGAAAACCTCTGTCAAGACTGTCAACTACAAAATGCTTACTTTCCTTAAAATTCATATATATTCATATATCTTTAAAGAAAAGAAATAAAACAAGAAAAAATAGGGCAAAAATTTTCCTTTCTTCTCTATATTTTTTAAGTGTTAGGAAAAAATAGTTAGTTGATAGAAAAAACTTGAGTAAAAACCTGAGTTTACATCATATAGAAAAAGTATTTTATATTAACCAGTATTTAAAAGTAATATGTAAGGGACTTCCCTGGCACTCACAGTTAAGAGTCTGTGCTTCAAATGCAGTGAGTGTGGGTTCAGCCACAGATTGGGAATGATGATCCCACAACCCTCGCACCATGGTCAAAATTAAAATAAAATATTGATAATAAATTTTAAAACTGACATTAGAAAATATTTCATTTTCAATGTATAAATATATATGATTTAAAAGAGAAAAGACTAATAAAAAGAATTGTACTGCTCTACACCAAAATGTTGATTAAAATGTTGAAATAGAAACCCAGAATATTATTTACACACATAATAAAAGGAGAACCATCAAATTTATTCTAGTTCCCAAATTTATTCTGGCTCCATACCGATACCTCCATTCAGAAATGGTTGTTTTTAGGTTGTGAGATTACATTTTGTTTGTTTTGTTTTGTTTTTTACTTTAATTTACTTTACAATACTGTATTGGTTTTGCCATACATTGACATGAATCCGCCACAGGTGTACATGAATTCCAAATCCTGAACCCCCCTCCCACCTCCCACCCCATATCATCTCTAAGAGACCACATGCTTTGAAAGATATATTTGCATAATTAAAATTTTGGACCCATATTGATATAGAGTTTTAGGTATACCAAGTTCAAATTTCTCATTTGAAAATAGTGAATAAAAATCATTATGGCATATAGTACCTGTTCTTTATGTATCAGCTTTTATTATTATAAGATATATCATTTTATATTAAGAAGAAAATAGGGCAAAAAATTAGTAGAATGTTGCATATTTCCATCTGAAGAATTGTCCTCAAATATTATATTATGGACCTCTGTTTTATAGGAATAGTAACTCTATGGATGATACTCCTCAGAATACAAATCTGGAAATTTGGAGAAGGATAGATTTCATATCAAAAGTATTCTATGCCGCTAACCATTACTATTCCATTACTAATACACATGAGGCTGTTGTCTTGTCCAAATAAATATCAGTTCACTTGCTTTGAATTAAAGATTAGTTATTTTATCTATAGAAACTATGATATAATATTATTCACACTGATATAATATTATTTTAATGAGTAAGAGAAGCTCTTAATATTTAATTCCTAATCAAAGTAACACTGAAAGGAAAATATTGTCACATCACAAGTTGAGAACATACAATGTTTTTATACATTTTAAGGAAATAAAATAATGATCTATATATCTGTATCTGTTATACACATCATATTATAAAATAGAAAAATATTTATTGTCATATATATAACTATCTTCTGTATAGTAATTTTATAAAAACAAGAATAACTAAAACACTTAGAAAACAGTTCATCCATTATATATTATAAAGGCATTACAAATGTCAGTGAGAGAATCAATTAGTGTGTAATATTCTTTTCACAGCATCTTTCACATCTCTATTTCTCAGACTGTATATTAGAGGATTTAACATTGGTATTATAAGGGTGTAAAGAACAGCTACAACCTTGTTCTTCTCTGGTGAGGAGATGGCTCCAGGTTGGGCATACATGAAGAATACAGTCCCGTAGAATAAGCTAACCACTGCTATATGGGAGCCACAGGTGGAGAAAGTCCTACTCCTGCCATGAGTAGAAGGGATCTTTAGGACAGTAGAGAGGATATATGCATAGGAAACCAGAATGACAGTTGTGGTGGTGATGATGATGAGAGCAGAAAGAATAAACAGTACAACCTCGTTGACAAAGGTGTCCACACAGGAGATCTTGATCAGGGCTGGGACATCACAGAAAAAGTGGTCCAATCTGTTTTCTCCACAGAAACGCAACTAAAGGTGAAACTTGTTTGGACTACAGCATTAATGCAGCCACAGATATAGGAGCCAGTTACCAATTGAACACAGAGTTTTGGGGACATATGCACAGGATACAGGAGCGGGGAGCAAATGGCTGAGAATCTATCAAATGCCATGACAGCCAGAAGAAAGCCCTCAGTGGTGACAAACAGAGCAAAGAAGAAAAATTGGACTGCACAGCCTTTGTAAGAAATTGTCTTTTCATTAGACAAGAAGTTAGCTAAAGTTTTGGGAGCAATGACTGTGGAGTAGCAGAGATCTAAATAGGACAAGTTTCTAAGGAAGAAATACATAGGCATTTGAAGTCTGGAGTTCATCTTAATGACAACTATCATGCTGATATTTCCCACCAGAGTGACCACATAGACCAGCAGGAATGCTAGAAACAGGAGGATCTGTAGCTTTGGAGGGGTTCTAAATCCCAGCAAAATAAATTCAGTCACCTCTGAGAGGTTCCTATTAAACTTACTCTTCATAGCTGAGATAAAGGTAGGGCTGGAGAGATAATAACATGAAAGAAATGAACAATCAGAATACATGTGTAGTAAAAATAAGAAGGAACCAGTATGGGAGAAAATCATCTCATACTATATTGTTCCCAATATTTTACAAATCATTAATGAAAAAAAGATAACTATTTTTAAGTCTTCCTAATGAAGAGTTAAATCTGACTGGTTATCCTTTTTCAGATATGCTTATTTACAAATATTATGGATTCGCTCTCCAAATGTGCTTTGGTAAAATGGAGAGTCTAAGAAAATGTTTGGAAATAAGAGCCCTTTCCCCCTGGATTTATTATCAGTTTGCTGGTGTTGAAAGCTGCCTTCTTTAATGAATGGTGTTTCCCACTTAAGATTTTACCTGGAGTAAAATCTGTTTAATTTATAATCTCATTTTATTGTTAATGATTAGTTTATATACTTTAGAAAAATAATATGTAAATATTGTACCTGTGTTTCTATCTTTAGAAGAAACACTTCAGATCCTGACAAAGCATGATCCTTTTTTAAAATTTTTTTAATTAATTCATTTATTATAATTGGAGACTAATTACTTTACAATGTTGTGGTGATTTTTGCCACACATTGACATGAATCAGCCATCAGTGTACATGTGTTCCTCTGTCCCAAACTCCACTCCCACCTCTCTCCCCATTCCATCCTTCTGGGTTGTCCCAGTGCACTGGCTTTGAGTGCCCTGTTACACACATCGAACTTGGACTAGTCATCTATTTCATATATGGTAATATACATTTTTCAATGCCATTCTTTCAAATAATCCCACCCTTGCCTTCTCCCACAGAGTCCAAAAGTCTGTTCTCCATATCTGTGCCTCTTTTGCTGTCTCACATATAGGGTCATCATTACCATTTTTCTAAATTCCATATATATGTGTTAATATACTGTATTGGTTTTTTTTTTTCTTTCTGACTTACTTCACACTGTATAATAGGCTCCAGTTTCATCCACCTCATTAGAACTGACTCAAATGCATTTTTACACATTTACATCATATCCTGTTTCTCCATTATTTTTGTGCCTATGGTGACATACACCCTTAATGGCACAGTTTGCTGAAAACAGAATGATTCTTGCTTATATTTCCTAAACACAATGAAATCAGACTTTATTGTTTTCCTTCCACCCTTCTTTCTTTCCTAATTTTCATCCTTTGTTTCTTCTCTCTTTTGCTTAGTTTGGATTTTGCAGATTAGAATGCAAGTGAAGAATTCTAAAGATCTTTGACATATTTTTCTGTCTTTTCAGAAGCAGAAAAAATTTAATTACAAATACAAAGATCTGTTCATATGCAGCACGGAAGGCATGTAGAACAATTTAGAGATAGCCACAAAAGAAAAACTATCTATCTGAACAAGCTTGTGCTATATTTATTTAGTTATGCTATCTTGACTATAAAATGTCCTCAGATAAAATACACTGAGAGGTAAAGAAAGAAAGTAGCTTTTCTTATAATTTTATGAATGGGGATATTGAGACAAAAACATATTCAAGAGGTTATTTAGAGTCATGAGGTTGAGCAGCATAGTGACTTGTTATTCAATAATCATAAAATACTAAATAAAACTGACAATAAATTTAAAACCTCACATACTATAAAAATGATACATAAAAAACTCATGTACTATAGAAATATCTTTTATAATAAACTTTATAATTTTATATACATAAAATAATTACAGTAAATAAATAAAATCACATATGATCTAAATTAAGAAATGCCTCCAAAAATTTTTTATATTTTTTGTTGCCACTACTATGATTTTATTCCTGTGACATTATTCTCAGACTAGTTAGAATTGTGAAAGTATATTAAAATCAATTCAGCACAGTTACAGTATCTACTTTTTTGAAAATTTTAAAGGTTATTAGAAGTGTTGACTGATAGATTTTAGAAGGCAGAGGAATGGTTAAAAATAAAAAAAGAAAGAAAACCTCTGTCAAGACTGTCAACTACAAAATGCTTACTTTCCTTAAAATTCATATATAAAGTTTCTGATTTCAACAAAAAAAAAAGCTATTGGGAAAAGTGTTGAGAACAACTTACGTATAAAATATATTCACAAGAATGGATACTACTTCTCATCTTAGTATATCCTCTATGATAAGTACTGTATTGTACATTCATGAAGAAACAAAAGTATGAAAAGAAACAAATCTTTGTTTAACAGGAAGTTGTTCTGCAACGTAGGTTGCATGTCTCAAATTGCTAAGGTGAACAGGTGTTAACACAAATTGTGGTTTCTCTCTCTCTCTCTCTTACTATACTTTTCATTTATTAAACCAAAAAATATACTAGAAATGGGTCCTGAGAGAAATTCTTTCATGGGAAGGGAAATCTTGATGGTGAGCATTCCCTCTGCAAGGTATTCTTTGGGGATTAAGGCCTTTGTCACCTATGATATATTTTCTATTGATATCATAATGAAAAATGAGAGAAAAAATTATTAATTAGTAAGCTCACAAGACCATTAGAGAGTTAGATACTCTCTCTAGAGGACATAAGAACTAGAGTTATATTACAAAACTTAATAACTTTTAAAAACACATTTGGATGAGAAATATTTTGATTCTTCTTTTATTTAATGCGTTACACAGAAGGCTATTCATAATTTTTCATTTGAATGGGTTACAATGATTTAGAAATTAATTTCTTATCTCTACTGTAAATATATCATGCTTTTATTAATACACAGAATAATCTAAACAGTCCATGGAAGAGCTGGGGGAAAAGGTGGGGATGATTTTGAAGTAACATAGGTATTAGCAAGATCAGGAGATTATAGATCTATGATTTCAAGGCACTAAAAGATGAGGTGTTAAAGGATCTCAGAAGCCTGGAAATCTCTTCAAGACTGAGAACCATGGTGGGGTTTGAACACTAGGTGATAGAACCAGAAAAGAGAAACAATCCAATTAAAAAAGAAACATATGTCTTGTATTCCTGTATCCTCAGTTCTGCCTTTATATTGTGAAACCAGCCATAGACAATAGGTAAATGAACAAACGCAAACATTTGGCCTAGAGGCTATAGCTGGATGACTCTAGAATATATAAAGATTCCGCAAAGAATATGTTGGAAAAGAAGAAATCTTACATAAAATATTTTTAAGATTTCAAGTTATGTTCTGTGCATTTCAAAATGTTCCTCAAGAGTCTTGTTTCTTCTAATAATATTTCCCTTTAGCTAGAAAAGTTACTTATGCATCCTTTTTTGTGCTCATCTTGCATGAAATGTTCCCTTGATATCTCCAAATTTCTGAGATCTCTATTCTTTCCCATTCCGTTGTTTTCCTCTATTTCTATACATGCATAAGTGTATATATATGGAATATATTTATATATGGGATATATATATACATACACACACACATGCACACACACACACACACAAACACACACATCCCCAAACAGCAGAACACATTTTTTCAAGTGTACACAAAACATTCTTCAGGATAGATCACATGTTAGGATACAAAGTAAATCTCAGTAAATTTTAAAAGATTGAAATCATATAAAGCATTTTTACTGACTACAATACATATAACTAGAAATGAATTATAAGAAAAAGGTACAAAAACATAAGCATGTAAAGATGAAACAGTACACTATTAAATAACCAATGAGTCAGTGCA
>SJXQ01009032.1:0-58424 GCA_006408695.1 Aepyceros melampus
ATCAAGCACAGAATGTGACATGAACGTAGAACAGACTGTGCCTTAAAAATTTTTTTTTTTTACATTCCATGTGATATTACTAAGGGTCATTTATTTATCATTTGCATGGGATTGCAGGGGGTTCATGTGACAGGAAATGCTTTCAATCTGCCGTTTGAAACCACAGACATATAAAAGGAAAGCTTAGAATGAAATAGTGTAATATGTTTCTTGAGAGAGGCACTGGGTGAACATTGACATTTCAAACTTCAGTCTCATTGACGTTATTCCAAATGGAAACACGGGATACAAAGAGTGCAAAGCAATTGCTAACCGTATTTTTTTTTTTAAGAAAAAGCACTATAGGGTGGAAAATTTCAAGCACACACAGAAGTAGAAAGACTGTAATACTGACCCCTCTGTGACCTCACTCCCAAGCTTCAGGCATTGACACCACCTTCAGATACAGTTGTAGTCAGAATATTTTAGAAGTTCCCATGGTCATGCCTGCATCAGAACATAACCGTTTCAATGTTGCAAGACAGTCCGCCTGAATGGTTACATTTTTTTCCCTCTGGAGTGTAGGTGTTTATTTCATAGGGGTAAAGAGGGAAGGTGATGAATAGACCTAAGTATCAGGGATCTCTGTGTGTGTCCCAGCATTACAGAGCTTACTGGCTTCTTGCAGTACCCATTTATTTAGCCTCTGACCTTGACATTCAGGCTGTGCTGGGTGGGCATTTCCTGTCAGGAGCTGTCTATGGGGATCTTGCCCCTGGCATCTGTATGAGGTGACTGGCTTACTATGAGTTCACCTGTGACAGTGGGAAGCTCGGGGTTCCCCTCTCCATGCGGCCCCCTCGTTCTCCAGGAAGGAGGCTGGTCCAAGCTTGTCCTCAAGCCTTGTCCGACCCAGCGGTTTCAACATGGTGAAGGTGAAAGAGGGGAGTGAAAAAGTTGGCTTAAAGCTCAACATTCAGAAAACTAAGATCATGACACCCGGTCCCAGCAGTTCATGGCAAATAGATGCGAGAACAGTGGAAACAGTGGCAGACTTTATTTATTTGGGCTCCAAAATCACTTCGGATGGTGATTGCAACCATGAAATTAAAAGACGCTTACTCCTTGGAAGGAAACTTATAACCAACCTAGATAGCATATTCAAAAGCAGAGACATTACTTTGCCAACAAAGGTCCATCTAGTCAAGGCTGTGGTTTTTCCAGTAGTCATGTGAGAGTTGGACTATAAAGAAGGCTGAATGCTGAAGAATTGATGCTTTTGAACTGTGGTGCTGGAGAAGACTCTTGCGAGTCCTTTGGACTGCAAGGAGATCCAACCAGTCCATCCTAAAGGAGATCAGTCCTGAGTGTTCATTGGAAGGAAATTAAAAGACGCTTACTCCTTGGAAGGAAACTTATAACCAACCTAGATAGCATATTCAAAAGCAGAGACATTACTTTGCCAACAAAGGTCCATCTAGTCAAGGCTGTGGTTTTTCCAGTAGTCATGTGAGAGTTGGACTATAAAGAAGGCTGAATGCTGAAGAATTGATGCTTTTGAACTGTGGTGCTGGAGAAGACTCTTGCGAGTCCTTTGGACTGCAAGGAGATCCAACCAGTCCATCCTAAAGGAGATCAGTCCTGAGTGTTCATTGGAAGGACTGATGTTGAAGCTGAAATTCCAGTACTTTGGCCACCTGATGTGAAGAACTGACTCACTGGAAAAGACCCTGATGCTGGGAAAGATTGAGGGCAGGAGAAGGGGGCAACAGAGGATGAGATGGTTGGATGGCATCACCGACTCAATGGACCTGGGTTTGGGTGGACTCCAGGAGTTGGTGATGGACAGGGAGGCCTGGCGTGCTCCAGTTCATGGGGTTGCAGAGTCGGACATGACTGAGCAACTGAACTGAACTGAACTGAGGCTAGGGCAACCCCAGCTACAGATATGTTGCAAGTCTGTGTGGGTGTGTGTATACGACTTTCCGCTGCAAACAAGTTCCATGGCCAAACCCAGAGGCAGAAGCTGGATCTGGAGATTTCAGCGGTCTCAGGGAGTAATGAGAGATTGACAGACTTCCCTGGTGGCTCAGAGGTTAAAGCGTCTGCCTGCAATATGGGAGACCTGGGTTTGATCCCTGGGTCGGGAAGATCCCCTGGAGAAGGAAATGGCAACCCATTCCAGTATTATTGCCTGGAGAATCCCATGGACAAAGAAGCCTGGTGGGCTACAGTCCAAGGGGTTGCAAAGAGTCGGACACGACTGAGCGAGTGAAGTTGAAGAAGTTACAAGGGAGGGAAGGCCTGTGGCCAGCATTACCATCTATTTCATAAGGTTTTATCAATGAAGCAATCAAGTTGACAGCGGTGAAAATGACAAGGTAAGGACCAGCATAATTTCCCTTCCCTGTAAAATCAGTGAGACAGCTGGAAAAAAGTCGTCAGAAATAACTTCAGCGTGAATCTGGAAATTAACCAAAGGCTTGCCGCGATCCAGGCAGCATTTGTTCCAGCAAAATGGTTGGATCTCAGTAAAAACAGTGGACTTGGGAGCATTGTAACTTGGGGAGGACAGTCCATCATTCTGCAGTCTGGAAAAGCAGCAGTCCCCAGCTTCCCTAGCAGGGAGCAGAAGGAAAGATCAGCCCGGCCTTGAGCAAATCCGCATTCCTAAGGGACGGTTTATTTGTCTGTTTTTGACCTGACTTGAAGCCTACCCGGTGCAGAAAGCCTTCGCCAGGAGGGAATAAAGAGCTGAAACATGCGACATCGTGGGTGAGCATTAGAAACCTTTTGGTAAGAGAAAAAAGTTACAGTCATAAAAAAAAAGGTGAAGATCAAAGTGTTTTCATATCTATTAAAGGATATGACATAGAACCAACTATTGTTACAAAGATGGGGCTTCCCAGGTGGCACTGGTGGGGAAGAATCCATTTCCCAGTATAGGATACAGAAGAGGCACCACAGGTTCCATCCCTGGGTTGGGAAGATCCCCTGGAGGAGGAAGTGGCAACCCACTCCAATATTTGTGTGTGATCCAATTATATATTTTAAAAATTAATTTATTTATTTATTATAATTGGAGTCTAATTACTTTACAATATTGTGGTGGCTTTTGCCATACTTGACATGAATCAGCCACGGGTGTACATGTGTCCCCCATCCTGAACCCCCCTCCCACCTCCCTCCCCATCCCATCCCTCAGGGTCATCCCAGTGCACCAGCCCCGAGCACCCTGTCTCATGAATTGAACCTGGACTGGCGATCTGTTTCACATATGGTAATATACATGTTCCAATGCTATTCTCTCAGATCATCCCACCCTCACCTTCTCCCACAGAGTCTGAAAGACTGATCTGTATATCTGTGTCTCTTTTCTGTCTCGCATATAGGGTCATTGTTACTATCTTTCTAAATTCCATATATATGTGTTAATATACCATATTGGTGTTTTTCTTTCTGACTTACTTCACTCTGTATCATAGGCTCCAGTTTCATCCACCTCATTAGAACTGATTCCAATGCGTCCTTTTTGATGGCTGAGTAATACTCCATTGTGTATATGTACCACAGCTTTCTTATCCATTCGTCTGCTGATGGATGTCTAGGTTGCTTCCATGTCCTGGCTATTATAAACAGTGCTGCGATGAACATTGGGGTACACGTGTCTCTTTCAATTCTGGTTTCTTCGGTGTATATGCCCAGCAGTGGGATTGATCCCACCCTCACCTTCTCCCACAGAGTCTGAAAGACTGATCTGTATATCTGTGTCTCTTTTCTGTCTCGCATATAGGGTCATTGTTACTATCTTTCTAAATTCCATATATATGTGTAATATACCATATTGGTGTTTTTCTTTCTGACTTACTTCACTCTGTATCATAGGCTCCAGTTTCATCCACCTCATTAGAACTGATTCCAATGCGTCCTTTTTGATGGCTGAGTAATACTCCATTGTGTATATGTACCACAGCTTTCTTATCCATTCGTCTGCTGATGGATGTCTAGGTTGCTTCCATGTCCTGGCTATTATAAACAGTGCTGCGATGAACATTGGGGTACACGTGTCTCTTTCAATTCTGGTTTCTTCGGTGTATATGCCCAGCAGTGGGATTGCTGAGTCATAAGGCAGTTCTATTTCCAGTTTTTTAAGGAATCTCCACACTGTTTTCCATAGTGGCTGTACTAATTTGCATTCCCACCAACAGTGTAAGAGGGTCCCCTTTTCTCCATACCTTCTCCAGCATTTATTGTTTGTTGACTTTTGGATCGCAGCCATTCTGACTGGTGTGAAATGGTACCTCATTGTGGTTTTGATTTGCATTTCTCTGATAATGAGAGATGTTGAGCAACTTTTTTGTGTGTTTGTTAGCCATCTGTATGTCTTCTTTGGGGAAATGTCTATTTAGGTCTTTGGCCCATTTTTTGATTGGGTTGCTTATTTTTCTGGAACTGAGCTGCAGGAGTTGCTTGTATAATTTGGAGATAAATTCTCTGTCAGTTGCTTCATTTGCTATTATTTTCTCCCATTCTGAAGGCTCTCTTTTCACCTTGCTTATAGTTTCCTTCATTGTGCAAGAATTTTAAGTGTAACTCCAGTACTTTGGCCACCTCATGAGAAGAGTTGACTCACTGGAAAAGACTCTGATGCTGGGAGGGATCGGGGGCAGGAGGAGAAGGGGACGACAGAGGATGAAATGGCTGGATGGCATCACTGACTCGATGGACGTGAGTCTGAGTGAACTCTGGGAATTGGTGATGGACAGGGAGGCCTGGTGTGCTGCGATTCATGGGGTCTCAAAGAGTCAGACACGACTGAGTGACTGAACTGAACTGAGGTCCCATTTGTTTATTTTGGTTTTATTTCCATTACTCTGGGAGGTGGATCATAGAGGATCTTGCTGTGATTTGTGTCAGAGCCACTCCAGGATTCTTGCCTGGAGAATCCCCTGGACAGAAGAGCCTGGTGGGCTGCAGTCTATGGGGTTGCAAGAGTCAGACACGAGTGAGCAACCAAACCACCACCGCCACCACGGGCTTTTGATGTCACTTTGGTTTTTATTTCACCTTAGTGAGCAAACCAGCTATGTTCCAGCTACTCTTCATGCTGGAGAAGAATATTGAATTGCCCCTTCTCCATCCACTGACTGTTATCTGCAAATCCATGAGCCACTCTTGATCTTAGAATCACCTCCTTTTTAGGAAACAGCGTTTTCCCATTTTAAATGATAACCACTGCTCTCGTGTCTTCCATTATATGTGGATCTGAGATATGTTTTAGACCATCAGCTCCTTGGGGGAGGGACCCCTATTTATTCACCTGTACATCTCTTTGTTGCTCAGTTGCTCAGTCGTGTCCGACTCTTTGCAACCCCGTGGACTGCAGCACGCCAGGCCTCCCTGTCCTTCAGCATCTCCTGGAGCTTACTCAAACCCATGTCCACTGAGTCGGTGATGCCATCCAGCCATCTCATCCTCTGTCGCCCCCTTCTCCTCCCGCCTTCAATCTTTCCCAGCATCAGGGTCTTTTCCAATGGGTTGGCTCTTTCCATCGGGTGGCCAAAGGATTGGAGTTTCAGCTTCAGCATCAGTCCTTCCAGGGAATATTCAGGACTGATCTCCTTTAGGATGGACATCTAGAATTTGCATGTCACGTGCACAGAATGATGTCTAAAACCTTCACAGGAATGTTTCATTGTCTCTGGACCTTGGGAAGTTTATGCCTTCCAAGCTCTCTGGACCGTTTAATCCAAGACCAGTCCTCCCTGTCCCTTCTTCCTCCTCTGCTCACGATGTACAGGCCATTAGAAACACAGTGGTCCCAAAGGAGTTGGAAACTGACATGCACACCAAGGCCTGCACACCGATGCTTGCAGTGCAGTATTCCTAACTGCCCAAACTTGGAAGCCACCAAGGCGTCCTTCAGTAGGTCAGTGGGTAAATAAACTGTGGTCCATCCAGACACTGGTGCTAAAAAGTGCTAAAAAGAAATGAGCTGTCAAGGAAAGACTTGTAGGAAACTTAAGTGTGTGTTGTTCACTCACTGAACCGTGCAGGACTCTTGCGACCCCATGAGCTGTAGCCTGCTAGGCTCCTCTTTCCTGGGGATTTCCCGGGCAAGAATACTGGCGTGGGTTGCTGTGCTCTCCTCCAGGGGATGTTCCTGACCCAGGGGGTGAAACTCGCATCTCCCGCATCGCAGATGAATTCTTTACCACTGAGCCACTGGGGAAGCCCAGCCCACTGTTCCTAGTTACGTCTGGTCCCTTTGAATGAAAATTTGCCCCCTTCAGTCATGCTCACTACCTTCTGTGACTGTCCTTTCCCCACCCCTATATGAATCTTTGTCAGAACCTCTTTATGCCTCCTTCATGTGATGCAATGGTTTTTGCAGAGCAATCCGGAAAAAATTCTTAAAGAGTCAAGGTGAAAGCATTATTTTTCCAAGCATTATTTTTCCTTTTCATACCCTCTCGTCATCTGAGGCATCCAGAAAGTGAATAAACTGTTGAGACATTCCCCTTCAGCTCAGTTACCACTTAGAGTGGTTTCAAACTACCTGTGTAAAAATGGCTGTCTTAGGGACCTCCCTGATGGTCCAGCGTCTGGGACTTTGCCTTCCAATCAGGGGGCTGCAGGTTCGATCCCTGGTCAGGGACCTCAGATCCCACACACCTCTTAGCCAAAACGTAAAGCAGGAGGAATACTGTAACAAATTGATAGAGACCTTAAAAATGGCCCACATCAAAAAAATCTTTAAAAAATAAATGGTTTATTGAAAATAATGAATTGTCCCATTAGAATCGTAGTGAACTGAATTTATGTATTGGCATATTCAATTTTTCATTAACCTGGAAATCTCAGTGAAATGATTGTGTCATATACACTTGTATCCACTCTTCCTTTAGGGGACAATTTTTTAAAATAAATTTTTCTTTGTGTTACTTTGAAATAAATATCTCATGGAATATCCTATAATGGCAGTTTCTAAACTTACCCTGGGTTCTAGACTCCAAATGATACATTGGTGTACTTGGAAATTTATATTTTTAGCAATGAAAAATCAAAATGTAAACCTAGCTAGCTCTGGAAATAAAAATGCCGGAGCCACAAAGCAAAAAATGTTTGTTTTTTTTTTTTTTGCTTAAAATAGGATTAAAATAGCTGAAGTCATATCTGAAGATAATAATAGGAATAAGGCCTTGATCTAATTAAAGTCATTCCAAAAACTATATAACATGCATTCAACTTTCAGTTATCTAAAATATCAGAGACTTGGGGATTTGTGAATGATAAACTTTAGTCACAGAATTAAAGCCTTAAAAACTGGCAAAACAATTTGTATGTGTTTCTTCTACCCTTCAATCAAATCGATTGTTTAATTATTCCCTTTTTGTCTGAGCGGTTTCTGCATTTGAGGGAGAGGAGACATGAAACAGTTTTCCTAAGACTTGTTGTTTTAAAGAAGATTTAGGTTTTCTAAGTAGAATCCTTCTGGGCTAACGTGCTGATTCTAGCATCTAGAACTGAATGCCTGGTTTTACTCCCTTCTTCAACTGCCTGAAATATCACAGGACTCAACTTAATATAGATGGTTAACGAACAAACTTCATAACTTGGGCGACTTAGAAAAGTAACATTGCTAAGGCATGTATGATATGATTTATTTGCGTCAATAACCTACATACTTTGAGTGTGAGTCATTCAGTGGTTCTGATTCAGGATAGACCTTTACTTGAACGGGTTTATATTCATACTCTCATCAATTTCTTGTTTGAACTGTTTCTTCAGACAGTTTTGAAGCTGCTTGTTGGAAGTGTTGGTCCTCAGCTCTTTGATGCGAGTTCTGTTTAATCCCATGTGTCGGAGAACCACAGGAGTAGACCTTCAGAGAAATATGTCAACTCTGCTCCAAGTCCATGTATTCGTCAGCAATATCTACAATAATGCCATGTAACAAGCCAGTCGTATGCAATGGCATAGGAATACTCATTTGAATGCTCATTTGTTCTCCTGTTCATTGGTCTGTGGGTCATCCGACATGGTTCTGCTCCATGCCATGCAACAGGACCCAGGCTAGCAGGGCAGAGGACAGAAGAACCCAGAAGGACAAGAGGAAACACATGGTATTCTTTGCCTGCAACGGCCATTTCTGCTCATACTTCGTTGGCTGCAGCAGGTAGCAAGAAAGTCTACTTGTTCCCTAGATAATTTCTGTGGCTGGGCAATGAATTACCACCAGCTTAGCAGCCGACACCAAAACCCGTGTGTTGAGTCACAGTTCCACAAACCAAAGTCCAGCACAGCCCAGCTGGGTTCTCTGCTGTATGTCTCACAGCATGGAACCAGTGTACTATATGGGACTGACCATTCTCACCTGGGCTTTGAGCTCATCTTCCAAGCTCAGTGATTATTTGCAGGGTTAATGCCCTGACTGTCCGCATGGGCTCCTCTGTCTTTAAACCAGCCGTTGCAGGTCAGGTTCTTCTCTGCTTTTCGTTCTGTTCCGTCCTTCAGCAGATCGCATGAGACCCACCCAGACTGGGAGAGCAATCTGCTTTACTCAGAGGGGAATCAAATATAGACCTCATGCATAAAACACCTCACTAACACATCCTGAAAACAGTGTTTAGCTAAGTATCTGGGCACCTCAATGCCCAGGCAAACTGATTCATAAAATTCACCATCACAGAGCATGTCAAGTTCATGAGAATAGTTGAAAAAAGAAGGGGGACATGGGGCTGGAGGTGGATGACAGGCAGGGACCACTGTGTGGGAAGTCTCACTGAAAGGGTATCCTGTAGTCTAAAGTCACTGGGAAGCCATCAGTTTAGTTCAGTTCAGTCGCTCAGTCATGTCCGACTCTGCAACCCCATGGACTGCAGCACGCCAGGCCTGCCTGTCCGTCACCAACTCCCGGAGGTTACTCAAAACCCATGTCCTCAAGTCGGTGATGCCATCCAACCATCTCTTCCTCTGTCGTCCCCCTCTCCTCCTGCCCTCAATCTTTGCCAGCATCAGGGTCTTTTCCAGTGAGTCAGTTCTTCTCATCAGGTGGCCAAAGTATTGGAGTTTCAGCTTCAGCATCAGTCCTTCCAATGAATATTCAGAACTCTTTTCCTTTGGGATAGACAGGTTGGATCTCCTTGCAGTCCAAGGGACTCTCAAGAGTCTTCTCCAACACCACAGTTCAAAAGCATCAATTCTTCGGCACTCAGCTTTCTTTACGATCCAACTCTCACATCCGTACATGATTACTGGAAAAACCATAGCCTTGACAAGATGGACCTTTGTTGGCAAAGTAATGTCTTTGCTTTTTAATATGCTGTCTAGGTTGGTCATAGCTTTTCTTCCAAGGAGCAAGAGTCTTAATTTCATTACATCAGAGGACAGGGCTGATTTCACTTAGCAGATCATTCTGAGTGCAATGCAGAGGTCAGAGTCTTCAGTGTGGTCCTGGAGAATGTGAAAACTAGACAGATTCAAGAGTTCTTCAGGAGATGAAGTGGATAGCACTTAGTGGTTGACAAGATGCAGAAGACAAGGGAGAAGAAAAGATGCTTCCTACCGTGGGATCCGGGACAGTTGTAAACATTTTGCACATACACTGCAGAACTACTTCTGGATTGTAATCTACAGATTGTCAGGGTGTCTGTGAGTTCACTACAGAATTTCTTCCATTGTGTTCTCATTTTCAAATAAAGTTGCTGTCACCTGTGTGTTTTTATTTATTTTTGACTGTGCTGTGTGGCTTGCGGGATCTTAGTTCCCCACCCAGGAATTGAACCTACACCATCAGCAGTGAAATCACAGAGTTCTGACCACTACTGTGAGCTCAGATGCTCAGTCATGTGCGACTCTGTGTGACCCCATGGACTGTAGCCCACCAGGCTCCTCTGTCCGTGGGATTCTCCAGGCAAGAATCCTGGAGTGGGTTGCCATGCCCTCCTCCAGGGGATCTTCCGACCCAGGGATCAAACACATATCTCCTTGGTCCTTTGCATTGCCAGATAAATTCTTTACCACTTGCAGCACCTGGAAACCACGGGACCACCAGGGAGTTCCCAAATTCTTATTTTATTGAGAGTACAAGGGAATTTTTTCTTTTTTTTTAGAAACAACCAGAATATTCTCGGTGATCTGGCCAATTATTGCATGACTGAGTTTCTGTCATCTTATTTCAGAGACTCCACTTCAATTTGCATCAACAATTGCGTTACTGGCCTCTGGGGGCCATGTCAGACTCCAATAAGCTATTTGAACAAAAGTTTGGTAGTACGTATTTTAGCCGGAAAAGTTTTTGAGAGAAAGGAGTTGCCACCTGCTCCACGGTGATCGCAAATTCAGAACATCTGTATTTCAGAAATCAATGTCAGTAGCAAGGAGGATTCTTAGTTCACAATAATGCATACAACATACATGTTAAAAGATATAATTTCTGGAAACATCTCAGATGGCCACAGAATATGGCTTGGAGGCTACAGAGCAAGGGGTAGGGCAGCCAAGAAGGATCCATGTAGTGTTAGTCGTTCAATTGTTTTCCAACTCTTTGTGACCCCATGGACTGTAGCCCACCAGGCTCCTCTGTCCTTGGAATTTTCCAGGCCAGAATACCAGAGCAGGTTGCTGTTTCCTCCTCCAAGGGATCTTCCCAACCCAGGAATCAAAACCCACGTCTCGCACCCTACAGGTAGATTCTTTACCATCTAGGCCAGTGGATATACTTAAGTCCTGCAAAGAAAGCATTGTTGCCTACTGCTTGCTATCTGTCAATACGAGAGAGGGGCTGAGTCCTGAAACCAGACCCATTTGCTATGTCCACCATATCCATATACTACTTGTAAATTAGGTCTGCCTGAGTATTCCCGGAACCTGACGATTGTCTGTGGTTGGTGGAACCAAGTCACTGGTGCCGTTTCTTCACATTTCTAATTGAGTATCACCTGCCCTGACTCCACTCATTATTGACCAGAGGATTTTTGCAGAACTGCTGCCTGTGGCTGGTGATCTTTGTGTTGACCAGCCCAAAATGAATTCTGTTATTTCACTACTGTTTTGCAGGTTATTACCTTCAGTAGTTACACCTGACACACCTGTTCAGTTCAGCCGCTCAGTCGTGTCTGACTCTTTGGGACCCCATGCCAGGCCTCCCTGTCCATCACCAACTCCTGGAGTCTACCCAAACTCATGTCCATCGAGTCGGTGATGCCATCCAACCATCTCTTCCTCTGTCGTCCCCCTCTCCTCCTGCCCTCAATCTTTCCCATCATCAGGGTCTTTTCCAGTGAGTCAGTTCTTCACATCAGGTGACCAAAGGATTGGAATTTCAGATTCAGCATCAGTCCTTCCAATGACTATTCAGGACTGATTTCCTTTTGGATGGAAAAAGATGGGAAGGTGCACCTGTAAAGTCTTCTAATTCTTCTGAAATATTCTCTTTAATCCACTCTCCTGTAGAAGCAAAGGAGCGTTCTCCAGCAGTGTGAGTTTCATGTTCACTTTCTTTATCACAATCAATCACCAAGGTTTTTTTGTTGGTTTAATATCTACATTGTCTGAATCAGAGCCATATTCTGAAGACCTGTCATCTTCTAAGACACTAGTGTGTGTATATATGTGTGTGTGTGTGTGTGTGTGTGTGTGTGTCACTCAGTCGGAAAATTCATCTGCATTAAAATTCACCAAAGAAATTCTTTGTTCAAAATTTCACAATGCATCGCTTTTGAAAATTTTGCATTTATAATATACAGAAAGTTAGAACAAAAACCTAATGGAGCAAAGTGTCAATGATAATGACAGTTGTACATTGTATAATGGAACCTTGGTCAATTATAATCTTCAACAATTTTGCATGGTGATGTTAATTGCATCCCTCTTTGAAAATCTATTGATACATCCTCTGTTGATAACATTCCACTAACAAAAGTTGTATTAATAGGTCTCTGGTAAATAGTGTGCTAAAATAAAATCATCCCCTGAATTAATGAAACTACAGAGGGAGACCTGGGAGGAATGTGTGGAGTGGGTGACTGGGACCATCACAGGCCTCTCCAGGGTCTAAAGGATGGATTTTTCTGAGACAGAGCAGCGTGGAAGGATTGCATCTGAGTGGCTCTGAGGTCAAACTGACTGATGCCAACCCTGCTTCTTCATCTCACCCAGGAGTTGGAACCATCACTTGATGGGGTCTCTTTTCTCAGAGATTAGCCCAGAGGAGGTGTTTAATGCTTAGGAGAGTCATAGCAGATGGAACTCGGAGAAGGCAATGGCAACCCACTCCAGTACTCTTGCCTGGAAAATCCCATGGACAGAGGAGCCTGGTAGGCTGCAGTCCATGGGGTCGCAAAGAGTCGGACACGACTGAGTGACTTCACTTTCACTTTTCACTTTCATGCATTGGAGAAGGAAATGGCAACCCACTCCAGTGTTCTTGCGTGGAGAATCCCAGGGACGGGGGAGCCTGGTGGGCTGCCATCTATAGGGTTGAACCTCCAAGTGAAGATGACTCTTGGAGGCGTCATGAGAGAAGATGAAGATGAAGAAGAACTATCCAGAAACACCCCAGGGCAAAGGACAGACCTCTCTCCTAGACCAGCTAATCTTTTGAAGGGGCTCAAGGCCCCCACCCCCATAACTTTCCTCACCCACCCTAGATGACCCAGGGGTGGGAGACTGGGAGCCACCGACACCAGGACAGACGAAGGGCAGCCTGAGATGCTGTGGTGTGGGGTTAGGGGCTGGGAGGAGAGAAGAACTGGGAGAAAGGAGATGAGTCCAGAGAAGGGAGGCAGAGCTCACAGTGAACTGGCTGCTTCACCATTTGTCTGAGCTCTGACTGCTGCAATTAACCGTTGGAATAAAGGCTTTTGTACTAGTAGTTCAGTTCAGTTGCTCAGTCGTGTCTGACTCTTTGCGGCCCCATGGACTGCAGCACACCAGGCCTCCCAGTCCAACACCAACTCTTGGAGCTTGCTCAGACTCATGTCCATTGCGTCGGTGATGCCATCCATCTCATCCTCTGTCGTCCCCTCTCCTCCCGCCTTCAATCTTTCCCAGCATCAGGGTCTTTTCCAGTGAGTCAGCTCTTCACATCAGGTGGCCAAAGGATTGGACTTTCAGCTTCAGCATCAGTCCTTCCGATGAATATTCAGGACTGATTTCTTTAGTAACAGAGACTCAAATTAAATGTGACTTACACACTATTGAATGTTACTTGTTTGGGGGTGGCTTTCTGTTAAGATTTTTTCAGGGGTTCAAACTCCTTCCATCTAGTTTTTTTTTGTTAGTTTGTTTTTATAATTTAATTCCAGCATGTGGGATCTAGTTTTCCCTGCTGCTGCTGCTGCTGCTGCTAAGTTGCTTTAGTCATGTCCGACTCTGTGCGACCCCATAGACAGCAGCCCACCAGGCTCCCCTGTCCCTGGGATTCTTCAGGCAAAAACACTGGAGTAGGTTTCCATGTCCTTCTCCAGTGCATGAAAGTGAAAAGTGAAAGTGAAGTCGCTCACTCGTGTCCGACTTGTGACCCCATGGACTGCAGCCTCCCAAGCTCCTCCATCCATGGGATTTTCTGGGGTGCCATTGCCTTCTCTGAGTTTTTCCTGACCAGGGATCAAACTCAAGCCCCCTGAATGCAGAGCGAGGACTCTTAGCCATTTGATCACCAGGAAAGTTACCTTTTTTTAAAAAAAAAAATCATCCTTCAATGCAGTTTTCCAAGATGACTCAAGAGCTTGTTTTGCAATTTGTATGTTTCCCTTTCATTTCTTACTGGCTGGGACACAATCACATGGGCAAACTAAGCCACCAAGGATTCTGGGAAATGTAGTCTTTAGCAAGAATTCTGGGAAATGTAGTCTTTAGGAAGAATTTTGGGAAATGTAGTCTTTAGCAGAGTAGTTCTGTGCTCAGGTAATAAGTCTGTAGTTATGAATGGAGTACAGAATAGATATTGGTGCCATCAGCGGCATCTGCTACCCTCCTTAATGACCTGCCTTCCAACTTGTCACCAGTCTCATTTCCATTGTCATTTCAGTCTCATATGATATCCATGAAGAGTAATTATCGTGTCTATTTACAGATGAGTGGAAAAGTACTTCATTTGAGGGTGGTCATTTTCAGCGGGAGAATGACACAGTGACAAAATTGTAGGCTTAAGGCTGAAAGAGCATCAGGGAAGGGAGGGTGAAGTATTATTTTATTGCTAACCATGCGAAGCCCTTTAATGTTTTCATGACTGTGGGCTCATGTGTGTGTATACCTGTGTGTGTGCGTGTGTGTCCACCCGTGTGTGTGCATGTGTGTGTCTGAATTCATGCCTTCATGTGCATCTGTGTGTCTCTATGTGTTTGAGGAAGCTTTTGTGAGTGTTAATTACGAGGGCTGAAATTCAGTGCTGTGGTTCAGGAAGCTCGTGTCCACTACACACTGGCGCTCGCCATGGGCACTTGCTGTGGACTCCTACAAGGTTGACAACACGTGCGGCTGCAGCTGCTGACTTTAACCACCCCCTGAAAGGAGCTCAAGGGGGACCGTACACAGGAGGCACCTGTGCTCTGGGAAAGACTGGCAGGACAGGTCTTCAGAGAGGTAGATGTTTTCAGGCGCTGACTTGATGAGCCAAATTCTTGCATCTTCTTATATCTAGAAAAGCACTCAAGTCCTTCGTGGTGATTGATGACTGCTCCTCATGACTGGCAAAAATTTCTCTACAAAAAATTATGTGTTTGATTGGCAGGTGTACCCCCTCCACCAAAACCACATCTGTCCTGGCCTTCCCCAGCCTCTGTGGAGCAGTCTCGCAGAGTTATCTGAGGTGCTGTCTCATGGGCTGTAGCCCTCATTTTGCCCCAAAGAAAACTTAACTTGCATCTCTCATGTTCTGCATTTTTTTTAAGGTGACAGGAGCCTTGGAAGGGTTGAAGAAAGGCACTGATGTGCTTCTGAGAATTACAGCACCACAGCTATAAGCAGCTGCTTCAGTGGGCTTCCCAGGTGGTGCAGTGGTAAAGAATCCCCTTGCCAGTGCAGGAGATTTAAGAGACGCAGATTCAATCCTGTGTCAGGAAGATCCCTGGAGGAGGAAACGGCAACCCACTCCAGTATTCTTGCCTGGAGAATCCCATGGACGGAGAGGCCTAGTGGGCTACAGTCCATGGAGCTGCAAAGAGTCAGATGTGACTAAAGACACACACACACGCACACACACATGCACGGACATACACGCACACACACACATGCACACACACGTACACACACACAGCAGCTGCCTGTGTGTTTCACCCGCTTGGTGACTTCAGTGGTCCAGTCGAGTGAAAGGATGATAAGCAGAAACGTACCAGGTTTTGTCCTTAAAGCAAGTCGGTCAGCTTGTCACTTTATAGACAAGTGGTGCTCAAACCTGTTGTCTTGGAAGGGATAAAACACCCTCCTTCTGTATAGCCTGCTGTAAAATGCCCAAGTGCTTCTCATATTCCGGGGAGTTATACTTCTGCACTTCAGAGAAGAAAAGTGAAGAATGTACTCAGAATCTCCCTTCCAGGATTGCAAGCATATTTTTTTTTTTTTTACAAAAGGCTCATTTTTCTCCCAGTATGCAGGGTGAGGAAATGACTCTTCTGCAAAGCTGGAGGCTCCAGTGTGTTCCCTGCCCCTCCCCAACTCCCCTCTGCACTGAGCATCTTTGCGAGAGACTTGAGTGTCGTGTAATCAGGCAGACTTCAATCACGTTAGGATTGTAAATGAATTCGGGCCGTAGCAGATGCAGCAAACAGGTTTCTTCCTTGAGATACGATATCTGTGCCAACCTATGTATCTTGGAAGAAAGACAACTGTTCTTTGCTTCTTCTTCTTGCCTCTGAGGCACTGTATCAAACGCTCCATGATCAAATAAAGGAGGAGACAGTGGGGAGTGGATATGATTTTCAGTCCCATGCCTGATGGCAATTGTGCACGATGGGTTTCACGGGAACCAGCTGGCATAAAACTCAGCATTCAGAAAACTAAGATCATGGCATCCGCTTCCATCACTTCATGGTGAAGAGATGCGGGGAAAATGGAAACAGCGGCAGACTTTACTTTATTCGGCTCCAAAATCACTGCGGACAGTGACTGCAGCTATGAAATTAAAAGACATTTCAATTCAGTTCAGTCACTCAGTCGTGTCCGACTCTTTGCGACCCCATGGGCTGCAGCATGCCAGGCCTCCCTGTCCATCACCAACTCCCGGAGTTCACTCAAACTCATGGCCATTGAGTCAGTGATGGCATCCAACCATCTCATCCTCTGTTGTCCCCTTCTCCTCCTGCCTTCCATCTTTCCCAGCATCAGGGTCTTTTCCAATGAGTCAACCTCCTCGAGGTGGCCGTGCAGACGGTGCCTCCTCGGACAGTTGTGACCTGCTGTGATGTAGACACACACACACACAGTGGTACAACAAAGTGGTTGCCGCCTCTGGATCGCACGCCCAACCTCCCCCCACCCCCAGCCTCCACCACCGCCACCAGCTCTTACTCTGAACCAAAGTTGCAATCGGTGTTGTAAATTGCTACACAGCTTCAACCCGGCACATCCCAAATAGAATGAATTAACCTCCCCATTCCCTGAGGTAAAGAAAAAAAAATTATATCCATCCAAGTCTTCTCTTGTTTACTGGCTAAGTCATGTCCGACTCTTTGCGACCCCATGGGCTGCAGCATGCCAGGCCTCCCTGTCCATCACCAACTCCCGGAGTTCACTCAAACTCATGGCCATTGAGTCAGTGATGGCATCCAACCATCTCATCCTCTGTTGTCCCCTTCTCCTCCTGCCTTCCATCTTTCCCAGCATCAGGGTCTTTTCCAATGAGTCAGTTCTTTGCATCAGGTGGCCAAAGTATGGGAGCTTCAGCTTCAGCATCAGTCCTTCCAGTGAATATTCAGGACTGATTTCCTTTAGGATGGACTGGTTGGATCTCCTTGCAGTCCAAGTCTTCTCCAACACCACAGTTTAAAAGCATCCATTCTCTGGCGCTCAGCGTTCTTTGTGGTCCAACTCTCACATCCATACATGACCACAGGAAAAACCATAGCCTTGACTAGACGGACCTTTGCCAGCGGTGGGCGGGGGCTACTCTCTAGTTGCAGCGGGAGGCTTTTCATTGTGGCGGCCTCCCTTTGTTGCTGAGCAGAGGTTCTAGTCCACTCGGGCTTCAGTATGTGTGTTGCATGAGCTCACTAGTTGAGGTTCCTAGTCTCCAGGGCGCAGGCTCATTACTTGCGGCATATGTGGGTTCCATCCCTGGGCCGGGAAGCTCCCCTGGAGAAAGGAAAGCCTACCCACTCCAGTATTCTGGCCTGGAGAATCCATGGACTGTATAGTCCATGGGGTTGCAAAGAGTCCTGACTGAGGGACTTTCACTCTCACGGGCTTAGTCGTGGGATCTTCTCAGATCAGGGGTGGAACCCGTGTCTCCTGCACTGGTGGTCTTTACCACTGAGCCACCAGGGAAGCCCTTCATTCATTTTCTTACTCCATACGGCTGCATCCTTCCGTGGGCAGCCTCCCTCCCTCTCTCTGTCTCTCCCCATCCCGCCCTCATCTCGCACTGTTGCAGAGAACAAAGTCTCGCACCAAAGGCTGGGTAGCACTCCTGCTTTTGCAAGTCCACGCCTCCCGGTCATGAGACTCTGTGCCCAGGTCCCCTCCTCGAGGTGGCCGTGCAGACGGTGCCTCCTCGGACAGTTGTGACCTGCTGTGATGTAGACACACACACACACAGTGGTACAACAAAGTGGTTGCCGCCTCTGGATCGCACGCCCCGCCCTCTTCAGCATCTGTGAATACCCTACACCTTCAGCTCACCCTCCAGAAGACCTTGCGTCTCTTCGGTGCCACAATCTCTTCCACCCCCCAAGTTCACAACATGGCCTCTGTGTTGACCTCTCCAGCCCGTGGCCCGTTTCCCTCTTACTCTTACTGAACTGAGCACTCAGAGCTTCTATGACTGATGGCCCGTTAGCTTGGCATTGCTCATCTCGAATCTTCTCTGTGCCCTCTCACCTTCTTTCTGTCTTGGTGAAAGTAATAGCCTCAGTCGCTCAGTCATGTCCAACTCTTTGCAAAAGAAATAAAGCCCGCCAAGCTCCTCTGTCCATGGGATTCTCCAGATAAGAATACCGGAGTGGGTAGCCATCCCCTTCTGTAGGAGATCTTCCCGACCCAGGGATTGAACCTGGGTCTCTTGCGTTGCAGATGGATTCTTTACCACTGAGTCACTTGGGAAGCCCCCTACCACCCTCCTTCCTATCTGTTAAGTGTGGAGATTTTCCCCTTGAGCTTTCTCGGCTCTCATTTTATATTCACTCCTGGCTGTAACTACTTCCTCTTAGAAATAATTCCCAACCTCCCCCCACCCCCAGCCTCCACCACCGCCACCAGCTCTTACTCTGAACCAAAGTTGCAATCGGTGTTGTAAATTGCTACACAGCTTCAACCCGGCACATCCCAAATAGAATGAATTAACCTCCCCATTCCCTGAGGTAAAGAAAAAAAAATTATATCCATCCAAGTCTTCTCTTGTTTACTGGCTAAGTCATGTCCGACTCTTTGCGACCCCATGGGCTGCAGCATGCCAGGCCTCCCTGTCCATCACCAACTCCCGGAGTTCACTCAAACTCATGGCCATTGAGTCAGTGATGGCATCCAACCATCTCATCCTCTGTTGTCCCCTTCTCCTCCTGCCTTCCATCTTTCCCAGCATCAGGGTCTTTTCCAATGAGTCAGTTCTTTGCATCAGGTGGCCAAAGTATGGGAGCTTCAGCTTCAGCATCAGTCCTTCCAGTGAATATTCAGGACTGATTTCCTTTAGGATGGACTGGTTGGATCTCCTTGCAGTCCAAGTCTTCTCCAACACCACAGTTTAAAAGCATCCATTCTCTGGCGCTCAGCGTTCTTTGTGGTCCAACTCTCACATCCATACATGACCACAGGAAAAACCATAGCCTTGACTAGACGGACCTTTGCCAGCGGTGGGCGGGGGCTACTCTCTAGTTGCAGTGGGAGGCTTTTCATTGTGGCGGCCTCCCTTTGTTGCTGAGCAGAGGTTCTAGTCCACTCAGGCTTCAGTATGTGTGTTGCATGAGCTCACTAGTTGAGGTTCCTAGTCTCCAGGGCGCAGGCTCATTACTTGCGGCATATGTGGGTTCCATCCCTGGGCTGGGAAGCTCCCCTGGAGAAAGGAAAGCCTACCCACTCCAGTATTCTGGCCTGGAGAATTCCATGGACTGTATAGTCCATGGGGTTGCAAAAGTCCTGACTGAGGGACTTTCACTCTCACGGGCTTAGTCGTGGGATCTTCTCAGATCAGGGGTGGAACCCGTGTCTCCTGCACTGGTGGTCTTTACCACTGAGCCACCAGGGAAGCCCTTCATTCATTTTCTTACTCCATACGGCTGCATCCTTCCGTGGGCAGCCTCCCTCCCTCTCTCTGTCTCTCCCCATCCCGCCCTCATCTCGCACTGTTGCAGAGAACAAAGTCTCGCACCAAAGGCCGGGTAGCACTCCTGCTTTTGCAAGTCCACGGCTCCTGGTCATGAGACTCTGTGCCCAGGTCCCCTCCTCGAGGTGGCCGTACAGACGGTGCCTCCTCGGACAGTTGTGACCTGCTGTGATGTAGACACACACACACAGCAGAAGAGCAAAGTGGTTGCCGCCTCTGGATCGCACGCCCAACCTCCCCCAACCCCCAGCCTCCACCACTGCCACCAGCTCTTACTCTGAACCAAAGTTGCAATCGGTGTTGTAAATTGCTACACAGCTTCAACCCGGCACATCCCAAATAGAATGAATTAACCTCCCCATTCCCTGAGGTAAAGAAAAAAAAATTATATCCATCCAAGTCTTCTCTTGTTTACTGGCTAAGTCATGTCCGACTCTTTGCGACCCCATGGGCTGCAGCATGCCAGGCCTCCCTGTCCATCACCAACTCCCGGAGTTCACTCAAACTCATGGCCATTGAGTCAGTGATGGCATCCAACCATCTCATCCTCTGTTGTCCCCTTCTCCTCCTGCCTTCCATCTTTCCCAGCATCAGGGTCTTTTCCAATGAGTCAGTTCTTTGCATCAGGTGGCCAAAGTATGGGAGCTTCAGCTTCAGCATCAGTCCTTCCAGTGAATATTCAGGACTGATTTCCTTTAGGATGGACTGGTTGGATCTCCTTGCAGTCCAAGTCTTCTCCAACACCACAGTTTAAAAGCATCCATTCTCTGGCGCTCAGCGTTCTTTGTGGTCCAACTCTCACATCCATACATGACCACAGGAAAAACCATACCTTGACTAGACGGACCTTTGCCAGCGGTGGGCGGGGGCTACTCTCTAGTTGCAGTGGGAGGCTTTTCATTGTGGCGGCCTCCCTTTGTTGCTGAGCAGAGGTTCTAGTCCACTCAGGCTTCAGTATGTGTGTTGCATGAGCTCACTAGTTGAGGTTCCTAGTCTCCAGGGCGCAGGCTCATTACTTGCGGCATATGTGGGTTCCATCCCTGGGCTGGGAAGCTCCCCTGGAGAAAGGAAAGCCTACCCACTCCAGTATTCTGGCCTGGAGAATTCCATGGACTGTATAGTCCATGGGGTTGCAAAGAGTCCTGACTGAGGGACTTTCACTCTCACGGGCTTAGTCGTGGGATCTTCTCAGATCAGGGGTGGAACCCGTGTCTCCTGCACTGGTGGTCTTTACCACTGAGCCACCAGGGAAGCCCTTCATTCATTTTCTTACTCCATACGGCTGCATCCTTCCGTGGGCAGCCTCCCTCCCTCTCTCTGTCTCTCCCCATCCCGCCCTCATCTCGCACTGTTGCAGAGAACAAAGTCTCGCACCAAAGGCCGGGTAGCACTCCTGCTTTTGCAAGTCCACGGCTCCTGGTCATGAGACTCTGTGCCCAGGTCCCCTCCTCGAGGTGGCCGTACAGACGGTGCCTCCTCGGACAGTTGTGACCTGCTGTGATGTAGACACACACACACAGCAGAAGAGCAAAGTGGTTGCCGCCTCTGGATCGCACGCCCAACCTCCCCCAACCCCCAGCCTCCACCACTGCCACCAGCTCTTACTCTGAACCAAAGTTGCAATCGGTGTTGTAAATTGCTACACAGCTTCAACCCGGCACATGCCAAACAGAATGAATTAACCTCCCTATTCCCTGAGGGAAAGAAAACAAAAATTATATCCACCCAAGTCTTCTCTTGTTTACTGGCTAAGTCATGTCCGACTCTTCTGTGACCGCTGTGGACTGTAGCCCTCCAAGCTTCTCTGTCCACAGGATTTCCCAGACAAGAAGACTGGAGTGGGTTCCCGCTTCTCCTCCAGGGGATCTTCCTGAGCCAGTGATCAAACCCACATCTCCTGAGTTACCACGAAGCCACCGGGGAAGCCCCAGACCATCTCTTACTCATGGGTAACTGCAGGACCATCTTCTGATTCCTTTTGTCTCAAAATATACAAGTTGTCTTCTCTTTGTCTCACAAACTCTACATTTAATTTGTATCCACTTGTGCTGACCCCACTGTGGAAGCGTCTGTTGCATGGGTCAAACTCTTTTGTCTTTTCATTCTGTTTCATACTATTTCATACTGTTGAGAGGAGATGGTTGGACAGCATCACCAACGTGATGGACGTGAGTTTGAGCAAGCTCCAGAAGTTGGTGATGGACAGGGAAGCCTGGTGGGCTGAGGTCCATGGAGTCACAAAGAGTCACAAATAAGCGACTGAACTGAACTGACCTTGCATGGGTACACTTTTATTCATTCCACATGCCATTCTCTTCGTTTTGGGTCTTGTGGCTTATCTAGGTTATTTCTGATTGATCATCCTTCCTACAGATGCTCTTCTCTCATCTATCCTGCAGACAAATCCTGGGACTTGCTTTCTTGATACGCATTCCTGATCCTCATCTTCCTGTCTGTGTTTCCTCTTCTCTCTGAATTTATGTTCTAGCCACACTGGATAACTTGCTGTTTCCTCTCCTTGGTCACAGGCACACATCTGTTTTCATGCTAACAGATACCATTGTTTTGCATGCATTTTCTCCTCCCCACCCCTGCACCCCCGCCACTAAATTCTATCAGTTTTTTGCTGCTGTTCAATCAGTAAGTCATGCCCGACTCTTTGCGACCCTGTGGACTGCAGCGCGCCAGGCCTCCCTGTCCATCACCAACTCCCGGAGATTGCTCAAGCTCAAGTCCATCGAGTCAGTGATGCCATCCAACCATCGCATCCTCTTTCATCCCCTTCTCTTCCTGCCTTTAATCTTTCCCAGCATTAGAGTCTTTTCAAATGAGTTTGTTCTTCGCATCAAGTGGCCAAAGGATTGGAGCTTCAGCTCAGCTTCCGCATCAGTCCTTCCAATGGATATTCAGGGTTGATTTCCTTTAGGATTAACCAGTTTGAAATGGCAGCCCACTCCAGTGTTCTTGCCTGGAGAATCCCAGGGATGGCGGAGCCTGGTGGGCTGCCGTCTGTGGGGTTGCACAGAGTCGGACACAACTGAAGCGACTTAGCATTAGCATCAGTTTTCTGATCCTGTCATAAAATGATGAAGACAAATGTAGCAGCTTCAAACATCACACGTTTCTTTTCTCCCAGGAATGTAGGTCAGAAGTTTACGGTGTGTCTTTGATTTTTTGCTCTGCGTTCCGTAAGATTAAACTCACGGTTATGGATGGCCACAGATCTGATCTGGAGACTCAGAGGAAGAAACCCCTTCCTGGTGACTGGCAGAATTCGGCTCCTTCTGGCTGTGGGACTGAGTTCCCCATTTCCTTGCTGACTGTGGGCCAGCAGCCGCGCCCTTCTGAGCTTCTCATAGCCCTCTACATGTGCCTTGCCATGTTGCCCCCTCTGCTTTCAAACAGCCAGACCCTGAGTCCTTCTCACACTTCTCATCTCTCTGGCTTCTGCCGGGGATCTCCCACTTTGGAGCTAGAAAAAGGTGGGATTGGGTCAGCCTATGTAATGCAGGCTGCTGCTACTGCTGCTAAGTCACTTCAGTCGTGTCCAGCTCTGTGTGACCCCATTGACGGCAGCCCACCAGGCTACTCCGTCCGTGGGATTTTCCAGGCAAGAGTACTGGAGTGGGGTGCCATTGCCTTCTCCAATGTAATGCAGGAGCATCCCCATATCCTAAGGTCTGTAACATTAGTTACATAACTGTCGTGTGAGTGAGAGTCACTCAGTCGTGTCCGACTCTTTGTGACCCCACGGGCTATACAGTCCACGGAATTCTTCAGGCCAGAATACTGGAGTGGGTAGCCCTTCCCTTTTCCAGGGGAGGATCTTCCTGACCTAGGGATCGAACCAGGTCTCCCACATTGCAGGTGGGTTCTTTACCAGCTGAACCATCAGAGAGCCCTAACTTGACATATTTATCAGTACATGGGATCAGGGTGTGGGCATCTCTGTGGGGGGGGGGCAGCATTTGACTTATGACAAAAAGCCCTAGTGATTGTTCAGAGTGCAGAGTCTGTCTCTGCAACGTGGCATTAGCTTTGTAGCTTCCTTCAAGGTATAATTGTGCTGTAGTGTTTGCAAATGTCCTTTTCATGCAGCAGTGTACTCTGAGGAATATTTAATTATAGACGCTTATTTACAAGTCTGCCTCCCACCACCAGTGGTGAATTACAGGAGCTCTGAAACCAAACCCCGATCCCCTTGATATACATATGCGGAATCTATCGCAACGCCTTATGTGTGTTTCTGAATTAAAATGAGTATGTTCTCCCCAAAATTTGCTGCACGTTTCGTTAAGTACTTGCTGTGTTTGAGACGCTCTGATGTCCAGATCATGAGCAATTATAATATATCAGTTAGGGAACCTCACTGTGGTTCAGTGGCTCAGACTCTGAGCTACCGATGCAGGGGCCCTGAGTTCAATCCCTGGTTAGGGAACTAGACCCCATAGGACGCAACTACGGATTCACACATAGTGCCAGTAAAGTTGCTATGTGGAAAAACTAAGGCCCAGCACAGGGAGATAAAATAAATGTTACAAAAATAAAGAGCTGCTTTTTAAAAATTAAAATAATAAAGGTAGCAATTAATACAAACCAAGACAGGTAAGGCTTTCCAGCTGGCTCAAGTGGTAAACAATCCGTTTTGCCAGTGCGGGAGACCTGGGTTTGATCCCTGGGTGGGGAAGATCCCCTGGAGGAGGGCATGGCGACCCACTCCAGTATTCTTGCCTGAAGCATCCCATGGACAGAGGAGCCTGGTGGGCTACAGTCCATGGGGTTGGACATGACTGAAGCAAGTAAACAGCGTGACGACAGGTAACCTCCTAAGAGCTACTCACAGTGATTCTGACTGTGACTTAATGTAGAAGCAGAAATGCCCGCACACTCATTGTATCCATGGTGTACTTGTTGAATAAAACAAACCACAGCCCAAAGGGCTTGGAATGAGACACATTCATCATCTCACAGTCACCGTGGGTCAGGAACCCGAGCATCAGGTCCTTTACACGATCCAAGCATAATTTCTCAGGAAGCTGCAATTCACGTGTCAACCAGGGCTGAGATGTCATCTGGAGGTTTGATGCGGAAAGCAGTCCGCTGATACACACGTTGGAAAACTGAGTTCCTCCCCAGCTTTTTGTTTGTTCCTTCCCAAGGACGCAGCTGCAGCCTGGATGTTTTCTTCTTCCCAATGTGTGAATGGGGAAGGCAAAATAAAAACAGACAACAACAGCAATGACAGAAACCTCACAGCTATTAACATCACTGCTGACGTTATTCAGTTCAGTTCAGTTCAGTTGCTCAGTCGTGTCCAAGTCTTTGCGACCCCATGGACCGCAGCACGCCAGGCCTCCCTGTCCATCGCCAACTCAGGAATGAATTATTTAAGTGTTGGGAGCCCATCAAGTTCATAGTGGCAGATGTAAGACGTCTGAAATTCTAATTTTTTTTCCTGCAACCTTGAATTTGTCACTGGCAAACAAATAGTTGTTTTCCATGAAGTGACAGGTTCACTTTCTTCAATTTCGAGAGAATGTCTGCCACATACCCGGGTCTGAATGGCCATAGGTGGTCTGTCAGTCATTGTATCAAGGAAAAATGAGAGCTACTGTTTTTCCTTGCTTCTTAAACAGTGGCCCCTTGTCCCCCGCCCCACCCCACCCCCCCGGAGACAAACATTGAACTTCATTGGGAAAGGGAAGAGCATACATCCCATTTCTTCATGCTGGATAATACAAAGACACTTACTCTAGCTATTTAAGAAAATCAGCTATGGTTACCGCTTCATCTGAAGCATTCTAGGGAATGAACTCCCTATCAGTCCAGTGGGTGAGATTCCGAGCTTCCAATGCAGGGGGCCTCAGGTTCAATCCCTGGTCAGGGAACTCAATGAAGACAGAAGATTGTGCTTGCTGCCTCTAAGACCCAGTGCAATCAATAAAGAAGCATCAGAAAAATACACAACATTCTGAAATTAAACTGACATTCTTATATTCCAGAGCATGGTGGTAATGACTATTACTACAGTTTGCGTTCAGTGCCTTGATGACTGGTAAGGTGCCAACAGTTTACCCAACTTTTGCCACCGTCGGTACAATTGCGAACAAGGTGGAAATGGTCTGTGACAATTCCATATTATGACGAAGGTGGGTGTGTTCTCAGTGACCTTGTGAAATATTTCCCAGACTCCAAGGTATGTGAGTTCCCTGCTGCCAACCCCCGCATGGGAATGAAGCAAACAGCATCCTTGAGTGATGCTTGACAAGATCACGAAAGTTAGCATGGACTTGGCTCAGAACCTGCATTCTCTCCCATCAGCTCTGCAGCTAAAACTCTAAATTCATCATTGCCTTGGTCTCCAGTCACTTCTCTGAACACCAAAACAAAGCAAAACTTCTCAGCTTTGAAACTTGTTCCTCGCTATTTCTGTCTCCATCAAACTTAGGTGTTCAGAGCCTTCTGAGTTTTGGGTGGTGGTGTTCTTATCACTTTTAATTTTGTTGTAGTTTATTCATTTGCTTATAGCTTTTACTCATTTGAAAGTGAAAGTGTTAGTCGCTCCAGTTTTTGACCCCATGGACTATAGACCACCAGGCTTCTCCGTCCATGGGAGACTTTGCAAGAGTAAATACTGCAAAGATCTTTGTTAAATAAAGATCAAGAAATATGTACCATCTAAAGAAACTGTAAAGAAAATAAAGATGCAGTTAAGCGTATAAACCCCATGGAGGATGCAGCTGTCCTTCTGTTTGTAATAAAAAAAAGAGTGAATTGGAAAGGGAAACAAATGGAAACAGTCTTTTAATTCCCTTCTCCTGAAACGCACCTTGAAAAGCTCATAGAGATAAATGTCACAGGCAATACTAGCAATTGTAAATAAAAGCGGTACTAGAGAGAGATAAATAGATGTTAAAATGAAGATTGATTGAATAACAGCGTACCTCTAAAAGCAAGTGTTTTTAATTGCACTTTCATCAATCCAGTTTTCATTGGCACGCGCTCCTAAAATGTAGTTGTCTTCTTAAGTGTTCACAGCCACGCCGCATTCCTGTCTTAAAGCTTGTTTTGCATAATGTGGGTTGGAGATTTGTATGAATTCCCTATTAGGGACCGTTTGCTATCCCAGGTGCTGTTAACTCCACGTCTGCCTAAGACCTAATTTGTCGCATGCTCCCCGAGCTGCTTTTCTGTGATGAAGACCTGACTTGACATCCTAGCAGAGATGGAAGAGTTTCGGGGTTCTAGCAACCAAGCTGTGGTGGTGATGAAGGGAGACACCCCCCGACACCTCTCCAAGCCTCAGTTACTTCTTCTGGGAAATGGGAATAAAACATTTACAGCTAGGTTGTTTGGAGGGATTCCAAGGTGGCACAGTGGTAAAGAATCCACTTGCCAGTGCAGGAGATGCAAGAGACACAGGTTCGATTCCCGGGTCAGGAAGATCTGCTGGAGAAGGAAATGGCACCTCACTCCAGTATGCTTGCCTGGAAAATTACACGGACGAAGGAGCCTGGTAGGCAACAGTCCACGGGGTCGCAAAGAGTTGGACACCACTGAGCGACTTCACTTTTTCTTTTCTAACCGTGTAGGAAGGTTTCCTTTTCTCCACACCTTCTGTAGCCTGCGTCATTTGTAGACTTTTTGATGGTGGCCATTCTGACCGACGTGGGGTGATACCTCATTGTGATTTTGACTTGCCTTTCTCTGGTAGCTAGCTATGTGGGGCATCCGTTCATGTGCCTGTTGGCCATCTGGACGTCTTCTGTGGACAGATGTCTATTCAGGTTGCTCATTTTTTGGATTAGGTTGTTTGTCTTTTTTTTTTTTTTTTTACATAGGGCTGCTGCTTCAGCTATTCTGGAATCTAATTTTTGAAATGATGTAAATAAACTTATTTACAAAACAGAAACAGACTCACAGATTGCAAAAACAAAACAAACTTACAGTTGCCAATGGGGAAGTGTGGTGGGGAGGGATAAATGCAAGATTGGGGCTAACGTGCACACACACTGCTAGGTATAAAATAGGGGACTGGCAAGGACTGCCCACACAGCAGAGGGAATTGGACTCATGTACTCTGCAATAACCTATATGGAAAAAGAATCTGAAAAACAATGGGTTTGTGTGTATGTGCGTTACTTGCTCAGTCGTGTCCGACTCTTTGCGACCTCATGGACTGTAGCCCACTGAGCTCCTCTGTCCATGGGAATTCTCCGTCAAGAATGCTGGAGTGGGTTACCATTCCTTTCTCCAAGGGATCTTCCCCACCCAGGGATTGAGCCAGGCTTTCCCACACTGCAGGCTTTCTTGACTGTCTGAGCCCCCAGAGAAGCCTTATGAGTGTGAAAAAGAATATACTGCTCAGGAGTGTTGCGATGTTAGGAAAAAAAAGAAAAATCTATGTATGACATTTTGTGCACAAAGTTCTCTGTAAGTGTACCTGTTGTGTGGCATGAGGCATACGCTGTATTCTCAAACAAGCGTTTTCCTCTGTCGCTGCTGAGAAAGGATATTTCTTAGAAATGCAGCTATCCCCATTATTTACCTCCTTCCTGCAAGAAAACATTCCCAGAGGAACTGCATTGACCAAGCGTGCCCTCAGTGATTTCTCCTCGGTCCCCTGCACAAGTCTAACCTGACTCCATCTGCTCACCTTGTCATGGACTTCCATCTTGGCCTAGGCTTATGGAAGGTCTTGACGACCTTTTCTTCTTAATAGCCTCTTCCTGGAAAAAGACCCTATGGGTCTGATCTCCTCTTGGATAACTCTCCATGGCATGCAGGGTCTGCAGACCTCAGAAGGAGAGTTATCATTCCTTCATGGGCAACCGTGTAGATCTCAGGTTGCAAGATAGATGTGCCACGTTTGGGTGATTCTTCAGGGACTCTGCCTTGAATATTCATGACTTAACGTCTCCTGCAAAAGTCCTGGCCCCTCCTTGCCTGGCTTCTGTACAGCATTCCCCCCGCCACCAAAAAAAAAAAGAGAGAGAGATTAAAAAGAGCTGCTTCAGTTGGTTTCCATAATTCTTATGCATTATTAATTTACTTAACCAAAACAAAAAGGGGGCTGGAAGAACTCATGTGCTCGTCAAGATTGATTGGAATCCTTAATGGAGATTTAATTTCAGGGTTGTTACCACATAACTTCTACCCAATGGCACCGACTGCTGGAAGGACCGATTCATGGTCTACCAGTTGTATTAACAGTCATGCATGAATATCACATCTAACGACCTCAGACAAGCCGCCTGGGAAGCGAATGTCTGCACACCCATCGACACTTGTTTTGCCTAATTGAAATTAATTGGAATAAATATGTGTCAAATAGTTAGACTCAGTAACCTAATTTTCATGGAATGATGGAGCTGCCGTTTATGTACAATCAGGCTGGTGGTTTTTTCCTTCTTTATAAGTGGGACTTTTGACCGTGTCTTTTCATGACAGTGTGTTGTTCCTATGGTGGGGCTCTCAGATTTTTCAGAAGGTAAGGTCTAGGATTTCTTTGCAAATGGGAAGAGAGTGTGTCCATTCGTGGTGGTGATGGTACTGGTGCTCAGTCATGTCCGACTCTTCGGGACCCCATGGACGGGAGCCCTCCATGCTGCTCTGTGCATGGAACTTTCCAGGCAAGAATACTGGAGTGGGTTGCCACTTCCTCCTCCCAGGGATCTCCCCGACCCAGGGATCAAATGTGGGTCTCCTGCATTGCAAACAGATTCTTCACCATCTGAGCCACCTGGGAAGACCTGTGTCCATTAGATCACGTTGAAAAAATGGTGAAGGTAAAGAGGACTCGATCCTTCACACTAACAGGCAGCTGTTATGTGAAGGCATTGTTGCATAGATGCTGAATAAATATGTCTGAAGTGAATAAAAGTGGTAATGAGACTCTTTTGACCTTGGCATTCTGCATTCCTATGAACACAGCCGCAGACAACTGCCAGGCAGGCTTGGTTTATTCTGAGAACTTATTGCTCATGAAAGACTTATGTATAGGCATGTGTTACTGTGTTAGTACAAAGTCAGACTTGGCAGTGACCTTGGAAAGAGTGCATATGATTCCTGTATTCCTATGTATTGTTCAGCCGCTCAGTCATGCCCAGCTCTTCGTGACCCCATGAACTATATAGCCCTCCAGGCTCCTCTGTCCATGGGATTCTCCAGGCAAGAATGCTGGAGTGGGTTGCCATTTCCTCCTCCAGGGGACCTTCCTGACCCAGGGATTAAACCCAGATCTCCTGCAGTGGCAGGCGGACTCTTTACCACTGAGCCACCTGGGAAGCCCATATTCCTGTATGCATTTTCTAAATACTATGTGTCATCATTATCAGGCAGGACACCTGCCATGGTCATCCAGATATTGTCCTTGCAGAATCTGGGATATATTACATGTCACACTATCAGAGTCCTCTGTGCTCCTGTGCTGCCATATAAACCAAACCAGTCTCTTTTGCCTGAAGTTCAAATTATTGATGAGCAAGGAGATTGAGGGAAAAGATAGGCACTGGGAAATTCATTGTGAAGCTAACATTCTTGGCACATTAAGGACCCTTGCTAAGGGACTTCCCCAGTGGTCCAAGGGGTTAAGACCCCATGCGTCCACTGCAAGGGACATGGGTTAAATCCCTGGCCAGTGAACTAAGATCCCACAAGCCTTAGGGGAGGGCCAGAAAAAGCACTCATGTTGACTGATTTTGGAAATTTCATCAGCGTGTGGATAATCATATGTGAATACCATTCATTGTTATTGTTGTTCTCTTATTAAGTCTGTCCCTGATGGCTCAGTTGGTAAAGAATCCGCTTGCAAGGCAGGAGACCCCGGTTTGATCCCTGGGTTGGGAAGATCCCCTGGAGAAGGGAAAGGCTACCCACTCCAGGATTCTTGGGCTTCTCTGGTGGCTCAGCTGAGAAAGAATCCGCCTGCAATGTGGGAGATCTGGGGTCGATCCCTGGGTTGGGAAGATCCCCTGGAGAAGGGAAAGGCTACCCACTCCAGTATTCTGTTCTGGAGAATCCCATGGACTGAATAGTTCATGAGTCACAAAGAGTTGGACACGACTGAGCAACTTTCACTTCAGTACTGAGGCTATCATATGTATATCCATGAGCTTATTAACATGTTTCTTGTATCCTGTGGATGGATGCGTGGTTGATACACAGAAAGACTATAACTTCTGCAGGCACTCCTGCTGACTGTTTACATGCACACATTCAGTGTCCCAACTGCCAGCTCAGAAAACACAGCCTGATATCCTCAGAAAGCTGGAATCTAACTGGATACTTCAAATTTCTTTGTGCTCAGTTGTCAGCAACATATCCATCTTTTTCTCACTTATAAAATCATCAAACATATATATGACTGTGCATTCAGTCAGTAAGTCATGTCTGACTCTTTGCAACCCCCTGGACTGCAGCACACCAGGCCTCCCTGTCCATCACCAACTCCCGGAGCTTACTCAAACTCATGTCCATTGAGTCAGTGATGCCATCCAGCCATCTTATCCTCTGTCATCCCCTTCTCCTCCTGCCCTGAATCTTTCCCAGCATCAGGGTGTTTTCCAAAGAGTGGGCTCTTTGCATCAAGTGGCCAAAGTTTTGGAGCTTCAGCTTTAACATCAGTCCTTCCAATGAATATTCAGGGTTGATTTCCTTTAGGATGGACTGGTTTGATCTGCTTGTAGTCCAAGCAGATGGACTAGTCTAGTCCCTATGTAAGGGATTAGACTTAAGGAAATCAGGGCTAAGCATTTGTGAAAGCTTGGCAGATGAATTGGCAACAAGATTGTCTTGTGAGAAGTTCACAGAAATAGTCCAAACAGAGGAGAGGGTGGCAGCCAGCTTGTCAGTCATCTGGGTAGGTGCTGTCGTTCTCTGAGTCTCTTTGGTTTGAGATTCAACGTGTTGGGTGAGTCACAAAACAACCCCTGAAAGTTGAAGGAGAGCATCTTGCAAGAACCGCAGACTTCCGGGCCAACAGCAGAACTGTGTCAAAATGCTTCACACTAGGGACTTCCCTGGTGGTCCAGCAATTGAGACTCCCCACTTCCAATGCAAGAGGTGCAGGTTCAAACCCTGGTCGGGGAACTAAGTCCTGCATGGCATGAAATGTGGCCCAGAAAAATTCACACTACATTTGGGGTGTCTGGGCAGGTCAGGGGGAGTCCCTTTCATTGTTTTCTTTATGGCCTTGTCTTATTGTCCAGACTCCCGTGTCCAGTGATGCTGGGAGAAAAAAGAAAAGGCTGCTGGGACGCGCCCACCCCATGGAGCTGCTCATGGGGCCCCCACCTTGGCCAAGGCTCTTGTTGCCTTGCTTCCACCTGTTTCACATTTCTTTCTTGTTTGGGGTGTTCTGTTCTGCGTCCTCCAGTGTGGGGTAACTCCCCCTGTTCCCCACCAATGATCAGGGCAAGAAGCCACCACTGAGCTTCCTTCTGGGAAGGAATCGCTGACTTTCGCCGGAGCAAAGTGTGATATATATGGGCACTCAGAGCCCTTGGAGGTCTGGGAGATTTCTCTGGACCAATTTCTCGGGTGGTGTTCATTTTGTGAGCCCTAGCCAGCCCACCCTCGCCCTCCACTGTGACTGCCTCTGCCTTAGATGTCTGTCTCAGCTTCAGGAGTCTCCCCTGCTCCTCGGGGCCTTAGAGATTCTTCTCAGGTGTTCCAGTGGTTAAGACTCCACAGTCCCATGTGGGAGATGAGGGTTCGATCCCTGGTTGGGGACTCAGATCCCACAAGCTGCAAGGCTGTAAAAACCCAAACTGTATAATAGAAGCAGCTTCATAACAAATTCAATAACAATTTTAAAAATGGTCCACATTAAAAAAAATATTAAAAAAAAAAAGGTCTTAGAGGTGTCAACACGCCTACATCTCAACTCTCTGACTTCCACACCACTCGCACTGACCTCTCTCTCCTTTCTTCCGTAGTTCTTTCTCCTGACACCTACAGCTCTATTTCGTCCTTCGTGAAAAATGTTTTGAACTTAGAAAGCCTTTTTCTTTGCTCTCAGTGCCTAGCGTGCGAAACGAGAGTGTCTCTAAAGATTGAAACACGTCCACTTTGCAGCCCAAACCAAGTGCTGACATCTTTGCCCTGGGGGGTGTATGCCTTCTTCCAAGTCATCGAATCCACTGTTTTTACTGGGTAGTTCACGAGGGTGAACTAAGGGGGATAGGAAAAAGAGCTGGCTTTAATATTTCCAGTAGGCTGTTAGGTTTGTATTTGAAGATATGGGTATTTCCTATCCAATCCCTGAATCCTACTCTATAGCTAGTTATTAAAATAAGGCCGCTTTACATATTTCTAGTTAGCATAAGTGGCAGTTTTCAACTCTAATCTTCCAGCGGAGAAAATGGTTTGAAAAGGTGCAAAAGACATGAAGATGCGAAGTTGTCAGTCTTTTCTTTGGAGACAATGGTTAGAGTGTCTATTTTTTCCAGCATACAACTTACGTAATGCATGATATGTCAAAGTCATATCCAGGGAAGTTATGGAAGTAAACATCCAGGGCAAAAATTTGTTCATGAGATAACATGGGGAGGGAATTTTAAGACAGTGAAAAATCTGGCTTAAAATTCAACATTCAGAAAACTAAGATCATGGCACCCAGTCCCATCACTTCATGGCAAATAGAAGGGGAAAAAGTGCAAACAGTGACAGAATTTATTTTCTTGGGCTCCAAAGTCACTGCAGACAGTGACTGCAGCCATGAAATTAAAAGACGGTTACTCCTTGGAAAGAAAGCTATGACAAACCTAGACAGTGTATTAAAAAGCAGATAAATGACTTTGCTGACAAAGGTCCGTCTAATCAAAGCTGTTTTTTGCAGTAGTCGTGTACGGATGTCAGAATTGGACCATAAATATGGCTGAACGCTGACGAATTGATGCTTTTGAACTGTGCGTCTGGAGAAGACTCTTGAGAGTCCCTTGGACAGCAAGGAGATGCAACCAGTAAATCCTAAAGAAAATAAACCCTGATTACTCATTGTAAGGACCAATGCTGGAGCTGCAATACTTTGGCCACTTGATGCAAAGAGCTGACTCAGTAGAAAAGACTCTAATGCTGGGAATGATTGAAGACAGGAGAAGGGCACGACAGAGGATGAGATGGCTGGATGACATCAGGACTCAATGGACTGAGCTTGATCAAACTCTGGGAGCTGGTGACGGACAGGGAAGCCTAGTGTGCTGCAGTCCAGGGGGTCAGATTCACCTTGGGATTCGAAATCACTACAACGTCAGACTCAACTGAGTGGCTGAACACCAACAGCAACAGGAGTCAATAAGGAGACTTTTGTCCTCTAAAAAAATTCTAATATTTAGTATCCTGGTAGAGTGTCTTTGTAGCTTGTGATGGGCTCAAGTCCTCATCCCAGCTTCAGAGCTTCCTTGATGCCCTTCCACCTCTGTGTTCTTTGATGGTGGTGGTTTAGTTGCTAAGTCGTGTCCAACTCTTGCGACCCCATGGACTGTAGCCCACTAGGCTCCTCTGTCCATGGGATTTTCCAGATAAGATAACTGGAGTGGGTTGCCATTTCCTTCTCCAGGGGATCTTCCCGACCCAGGGATCAAACCTGAGTCTCCTGCGTTGCAGGCGGATTCTTTACCACCTGAGCTATGGGGGAAGCTTTGCTCTTTAGGTTAGCTTATTCAGCCCATCCAGGTTTGTCAGCCTTGGAGAGGTAAAAGCACCCACTCATGACCTCTCACTGTCCCTCATGGGTTACTAGCCATCCCTTCTGCTCTGACCCTGGTATTACTGAGAGCCTCACTTTTTCCTCCTCATCCCTCACTTTCTGCTTGGCTAGTATAGCCCCTATTTGCCTCTCCACCTTCCTGAGAAGATAGGAACTAGGAAGCAAGTTACGTGGAGTTTTCTGGGGGGAAGGTAGACAGTGTCACACCACATGATCTTCCATCTCTCACTTCCGCCCCCACCCCCCAGCAGCACCATGTGTTCTAAGACATGTGGCCCCCACATGTGGCATAACTGAGACCTGAGCTCCATTCACAGTATTTGGTTCAAAGTCCTGGTTGTTCCTACACTATCTGTGTGACCCTGGGTATGTGGCTTCATCTCTCCAAATCTTTCTCACAAGATCTGAAGACTTTTCCAATGACCTTGACCTCCCCAGCCAGGTCAGAGTAATTGCCACCTGCAACATCAGAACTTCCACCTGCAGGACACAGGGCCTGGGGCAGGTGACATCCTCAGTCAGTCATGATTATCCTTTTCTTCTGGAGACGTACAGTAATCTCTTCTCAGCTGTCTACTCCCTTTCTGTCATGCTTCTCCCCAGTATCCACTCCACCTGTACTTTCTCAGTATCTTTTTGTAAAAATTTTAATTGGAGGCTAATTACAATATTGTAGTGGTTTTTGCCATACATTCATATGAATCAGCCATGGGTGTTCATCTTTTTGTAGAATGGACCCTTCGATCCAGATGGCAACAGGCAAAATCTTTTCATTTTGGAACATTTAGCGTTTCAATGTGAGTGGGCTTCCCTGGTGGCTCAGCGGTAAAGAATCCACCTGCCAATGCAGGAGACGTGGGTTCGATCCCTGGGTTGGAAAGATTCCCTGGAGTAGGAAATGACAACCCACTCTAGTATTCTTGCCTGGGGAATCTCATGGATAGAGGAGCCTGGCAGGCTGCAGTCCGTGGGGTTGCAAAGAGTCAGACACGACTGAAGCAACTAAACCACAACCATGCTTCACAATTGTGGCTTTCAATCAGCAGAAAATCGTGCAGATTCATATGAGGCTGGTGGAATAGAAGGAAGGTTTTTTCACTTCATTGTTGACATCTGCTTAGTGGCGGGAGAATTCATGAAGGGGAATTGATGCGAACATGCCAAAGGAATTGTGCTGCAAGTTGCGTTATTGAAAGGCTTTCTATGGGTGTAAAAATCCATGCACCAACCATCTTTAAGTCTCAGGGCCTGTCTGCTGATAACCGTGAACGCAATGCAGTATCTGCTGGTGGAACTACTTTAGGACTCAGAGAGAAAAAAGTCTGTGTGTGTGTTACAGTAGAACCCAGGAATCAAGAGTTGAGAAGGCATCATCCAGTGGGTGGGTATGGAGAAGTCAGAGAGCACGCTGAGAGACCGTGGGAGTGGGAGAGAGAAATACAGTAGGAAGAGGTATTTTTAACAGAAGAAAGCAAACAGATTCATTAATGTATGCCCACCCCACAAGCTTTCCCCTAAGCCTGACATGCTGACGTAAAACCACTGGTTTACCTTGAAAATCATTCTCTCATTTTAATTCTTCGTTTGGCACACCTGGACGTTTCCTAATTTCTGCTAGAAGCCATAGAAAGGCTACAGTCATAGCTAGACTGTTGCAAAGCCCTTCCTTTGCTACATTCAATGTATTTGTATCCTTCTGATTACCACCAGTTCAGTTCAGTTCAGTTGCTCAGTCATGTCGGACTTTTTTCGACCCCATGAATCGCAGCACACCAGGTCTCCCTGTCCATCACCAACTCCCGGAGTTCACTCAGACTCACGTCCATCGAGTCAGTGATGCCATCCAGCCATCTCATTCTCTGTCGTCCCCTTCTCCTCCTGCCCCCAATCCCTCCCAGCATCAGAGTCTTTTCCAGTGAGTCAACTCTTCGCATGAGGTGGCCAAAGTACTGGAGCTTCAGTTTTAGCATCATTCCTTCCAAAAAAATCCCAGGGTTGATCTCCTTCAGAATGGACTGGTTGGATCTCCTTGCAGTCCAAGGGACTCTCAAGAGTCTTCTCCAACACCACATACTGTGTTCAAATGTTGCACATAGTGAGAGAGAAAGCGTTAGACACTCAGTCGTGTCCGGCTCTTTGCAACCCTGTGGATGGTAGCCCACCAGGCTCCTCTGTCCATGGAACTCTCCAGGCAAGAATACTAGAGTGAGTTGCCAAGCCCTCCTCCAGGGGATCTTCGCCTCCCAGGGAAGTCTCCTGCATTGCAGGCACGTTCTTTACCATCTGAGCCATCAAGGAAGCCCCCAGAAGTGACACTCAGTCATGTCCGACTCTTTGCAAACCCCGTGGACTTTCGCCCACCGGACTTCTCTGTCCATGGGATTCTCCAGGCAAGAATACTGGAGTGAGTTGCCATGCCCTCCTCCAGGGGATCTTCCTGACCCAGGTCTCTTGCATTGCAGGCAGATTCTTTACCATTGATCCACCCCTTGATAGACTTCCTAAACCATCTGCTACAGCAGCCAGTGTGGTATGGGTCAGCTGTGGACTGTGAGAGCATTTGCTAACATCCTCCATTTATATTCCAAGGTTTATACCGAAGCAGAGATGCTCAAGCTGAGAATGTTGCATGGTTCTTCCTCTTGGACACTTACCAGTCTACACGTGCCTGGGACATTTTTGGTTGCTTCATGGACCCCTAATCTTTGAAGTCCTCACAAGCAGAGCCAGGATGCAGCTCTAGCAGAAACCTGGACTGCAGTCTTCAGAATCAATGCAGAACCCCATGGATGCTCTGCATTGGGCTGTAGGACGCCAGGTGGTACTTCATTCTTCAGGTTGAATCCCCTCACAGTGAAAACACAGAGGAGTCTGAACCAACTCAGAGGCCAGTGACTGGCACTCTGAAAGCATTTTTTTAAAGCTTTTTTTATTGGGGAGTATAGGAGAAGGCAATGGCAACCCACTCCAGTACTTTTGCCTGAAGAATCCCATGGACGGAGGAGCCTGGTAGGCTGCAGTCCATGGGGTCACACAGAGTCGGACACGACTGAAGCGACTTAGCAGTAGCAGTAGCAGTAGCAGCAGTATAGCTGATTTATAATGTTGTGTTAGTTTCAGGGGTACAGAAAAGTGTATCAGTGACACATAGACATATATCCACTCTTTTCTAGATGCTTTCCCATATGCGCTATTGCACGGTATTGAGTAGAGTTCCCTGTACTGTACAGCAGGTCCTTATTAGTTACCTGGCTTATATGTAATAGTGTGATATAGTAGTGTGCATATGTCAATCCCAAGCTCCCAATTTATCCCTCCCCTCCTTATTCCCCCCAGTAAACATAAGTTTGTTTTCAATGTCTATCAGTCTATTTCTGTTTTGTAAATAAGTTCATTTGTATGTTTTTTTTTTTAGATTCAACATGTAAGCTTTGTCTTATGTCACTCAGTATGACAACCTGAGATAGGGCTTCCCTGGCGGCTCAGCTGGTAAAGAATCCGCCCATAATGCGGGAGCCCTGGGTTCGATCCCTGGGTTTGGAAGATCCCCTGGAGAAGGGAAAGGCTACCCACTCCAGTATTCTGGCCTAGAGAATTCCATGGACTATATAGTCCATGGGGTCGCAAAGAGTTGGACAAGACTGATCGACTTTCATTTTCACCTTCACTCAGTGTGACAATCTGTGTTATTTTCAGGTGTACAAGAAAGAATCAGTTATACACACACACACACACACACACACACATAATCATTCTTTTTACATTCTTTTCCCACATAGGCCATTAGAGAGTATTGGGTAGAGTTCCCAGTGGGTACTTACTGGTTATCTATTTTGTATAGATTCCGGCCTGGAGAATTCCATGGATGGGGAGCCTGGTGGACACAGTCCGTGGGGTCACAAAGAGTCAGACATGACTGAGCACATTCAACCACAAGTGTGTGTCTGTCAATCCTCATCTTCCAATTTTTCCCTCTCCCTTCTGACTCCCCAGTAATCATGTTTGTTTTCTATGTCTGTAACTCAATTTCTGTTTTGTCAATAGGTCCATTTGTGCCATTTTTTAATATTCCACATATAAGCGATATCATATGGTATTTCTCCTTCTCTCTCTTCCTTCACTCAGTATGACAAGTTCTAGGTCCATTCACGTTGCTGCAAATGGCAGAGTAGGCCAAGAAAGAGGAATGACTTGTTTCTTGAACGGGGGTTCTGTCTTTCATCAATAAGAAATAAGGAGGTAATATTCATTGGAAGGACGGATGCTGAAGCTTCAGCTCCAATACTGTGACCTCCTAATGCGAAGAGCCAACTCATTGGAAAAGACCCTGATGCTGGGAAAGACTGAAGGCTGGAGGAGAAGGGGGCGATAGAGGATGAGATGGTTGGATGGGATCAGCGACCTGATGGACATGAGTTTGAGCAAGCTCTGGGAGTTGGTGATGGCAGGGAGGCCAGGCGTGCTGTGGTCCATGGGGCCACAAAGAGTCAGACAGGACTAAGTGACTGAACTGAGCTCAAGGAGGTAATACGAAGAGAGAATAGGGAAGCGAAAGGAATGAAATAGTAGTTGGAAGAGTAGATCAAGGAATTCATTTGTATATTTTTTGTATTTCTCCTGTGATTTATTTGCATTTAATTATTCTGTTATCTTGAGCATGCATGGAGTCAATGAAATCCACTTGACATACTTATTAAAGGTGTGTGTTCTAATTTATGCAAAATTCATTTTCTCAGCTTAAAATCGAGAGGCAGTCTTTCTCCAGGCCCTCTTGTAAGACTCTGGAACAAACCAACGCCCTTTACAAATACAATAACCGTGCTTCAAGCCAGCTGGGGGTTTGTATGCTGTCTGTTGATGTTCTTCAGTCACTCAGTCTGATTCTTTGCAACCCCGCAGACCGAACATGCCATGGTCCTCTGTCCTCCACTCCCAGAGTTTGCTCAGGTTGATGTCCACTGAGTTGGTGATGCTACCTAACCAGGTATGCTGACACCTTCTCAAAGCTTTTGGCCAGGTAATGCACAGATCAGTACAGGTCTCAGTGGAACTTCCACTGAGTGAAATCTTGACAGGTGAAGTAAATCCAGTTGCCAATTTTTTTAAAAAGTTTCTTATCATGGGGAAGATTATAGATGCAGATATAGAGACGTGAACACTTTGTCGACAATTTCTGTTAAGGAGGTGTATAGGCGGTGCTTTGCCGTTTTTCCAAAGTATTACGAAAAGAAATGGATTCTCTCCACATGGCTTGCTACCATGTAGCTTATACCTTGCTATGCAAACAGGCGTTGCTCTTGCAAATTTCTCCTCTGACACAACTCTTATGAAAATAAGAAATGATTTCTAATGTCCTTTGAAACTTCCCAGGTGCCTCAGTGCTAAGTAATCTGCCTGCAATACAGGAGACGCACGTTCCATCTCTGGGTTGGAAAGACCCCCTGGAGAAAGGAATGGCACCCACTCCAGTATTCTTGCCTGGAGAATCCCATGGGCAGAGGAACCTGGCAGGCTGTGGTCCGTGGGGTCGCAAAGAGTCGATAGAACTGACCACGCACAGGCGCACAACGTCCTTTGAATATTCATTGTGAAGGATGTAATAAGCAATTTAATAGACTATATAAGCTTAAATAGTGTTATCCACATGTTTCAGGTCATGATATCCATAGAAGTTATTTCTTTCAAATAATAAGTGCTTCTAGAGAGAAGGTTCTTGAGAAGCCAGGAACATTTATGCTGACAGTCTTTCATTAGCATTTTGTTGATGTTCAGTTGCCAAGTCATGTTTGAATCTTTGTGATCACACAGACTTCAGGCCTCCCTGTCCCTCACCATCTCCTGGAGTTTGCCTAAGAACATGTCCAGATTGAATCGGTGATGCCAAACAACCATCTCACCCTCTGTCGCCCTCTTCTCCTTCTGCCTCCGTCTTACCCAGCATCAGGGTTTTCTTCCAGTGAGTCAGCAGTTCGCATCAGGTGGCCAAGGTATGGGAGCAGTTAATGCATTCATTGCCTTGTTGACTCATCAACTTGTTTGAGCACCAAGAACTGTGTGTTATATGTAGTGTGTGAACTTGTTTGAACACCTAGAACTGTGTGTTATATGTAGTGTGTGCTCCATAAGTATTTGTTGAATGAATGAACCTGTCAATGAGTGAGTTAGTCACAGGGATCGTGGGGGTGGGGGGAAGTTGACCCAACGATGAGAAGATGTCCTCGAGTCTGATATTGGAAAATCTACCTTGCACCTCAATGGCAGCAATGGAAGACAGAAATGGCATCTGAAAGGGAGTTCTTTGAGAAAAATTCAGCTTGTGAGTGGGTTGCCAGAACGGACTTCTGGATGACAGCATATTTGCATATGAGCAGCATGGTGGTCTGGAAGCCAAGATTCAGAAAGGGGAAAGAGAGTGCATTTTCATGAAGTTAAAAAACAAAAATGACTGGAAATTCACCAAGGGAAGAAGACCTAGAGGCATAAGATCAAGCTGTGGTGAGAATTCACTCAATGATCCAAGTTAGGAAGCATCCCGTCAATATCCTCTGGGGGAAACAGGAAATCTTGGAGCATTCCCATTAGAATCAGACGATAAGCAGAAAAACAACTCCTCCCCTCACCTCAAAGATGTCCATGTTTGAATCCTTGAAACTTGTGAAGAAGTTACCTTGCATGGACCCCTCCATCCCCAATCCCAAGCCTCTGGAAGAAGTTACTTGTGAACAGGACCTTGAAGGTGTGAGGAAGTTCAGGAACTTGCGTTGTATGGAGGTTATCCCAGCTTAAGTCCGCAAGGGTCCCTTGTAAGAGGGACCCTTCCGACTCTTTGTGACTCCATGGACTGTAGCCTACCAGGCTCTGAGGAGCTTCTCAGTCCATGGAATTTTTCAGGCAAGAGTACTGGAGTGGGTTGCCATTTCCTTCTCCAGGGGATCTTCCTAACCCAGGGTCGAACCCGGGTCTCTCACACTGCAGGCAGACGCTTTACCGTCTGAGCCACCAGGGAAGCCTTCGTAAGAGGGAGGCAGGAGGTTCAGAGTCAGAGAAGGAGATGTGAGGATGGAAGCAGAGATCAGGAAAAAGCATGACCTGGGGACTTCCCTGGTGGCCCACTGGCTAAGACTCCACACTCACAATACAAGGTTCTATCCCTGGTCAGGGAACTGGATCTCACATGCCACCACTAAGAGTTTGACTCTTTAGCCAAAACTAAAGATCCCTCAAGACACAACTAAAGGTCTCGCTTGCTTTGTTGCAAGATCGAAGATCCTGCCTGCTGTCGTTAAGAGCTGGCACAGCCAAATAAATAAATATTAAATAAAAAAAGACTAATAACATGACCTGGAATCAAAGAACGTGGGTAGCATCCAGAAGCAGCAAAAAGCTAGGAAATGGACCCCTTGCCCTCCAACCCTGAGCCTCTGGAAGGAAATGCCAGTCTGCCCGCACCTTGATTTTATCCCTTTAACACTCCTTTCAGACTTAGGACCTCCAGAAGAGTAAGATGTTACACTGAGTGTTGATTTCAGCCCCTGAACATGTGGCTGTTTGTTCCAGCAGCCACAGGAATCGAATGCAATGAGCTAAGCTCCTACACACGCGTGCCTTTTCTCTTCTTGTGTCCGTTTGTTCCTGCCCAGGGTCCCCGCTCAGCACGACAAAGCAGCCTTGGCAGTTCCAGGGCATTGAACTCGGTGTCTTGATCCCTACGGATGTCCACGCAGAGCCATGTTGAAGCCTGAGCTGTTTACCTCCAACCCCGAGCCTCTGGAAGGAAATGCCAGTCTGCCCACACCTTGATTTTATCCCTTTAACACTCCTTTCAGACTTAGGACCTCCAGAAGAGTAAGATGTTACACTGAGTGTTGATTTCAGCCCCTGAACGTGTGGCTGTTTGTTCCAGCAGCCACAGGAATCGAATGCAATGAGCTAAGCTCCTACACACGCGTGCCTTTTCTCTTCTTGTGTCCGTTTGTTCCTGCCCAGGGTCCCCGCTCAGCATGACAAAGCAGCCTTGGCAGTTCCAGGGCATTGAACTCGGTGTCTTGATCCCTACGGATGTCCACGCAGAGCCATGTTGAAGCCTGAGCTGTTTTTGGAAATGACATAGCAACCCGACCCTCTGAACTGCATTCTGTCTTGATCAGTGGCCTACTGTTGCTATGGTGCCCAGATAATATGGTCCACACGTGTGTTTTTATTCCCGAGGGCAAAACCATCAGCTCACATATTCCAAGAAGGATGTTCCACTTGTCATCTTTATTCTCAGAATACAGATGTGCACTTTTTTTTTTTCCTTCCCTGAAGTGTGTGTGTCAGAAAATCATTTCAGGAAGCCTTCAAAATATTTGGAAAGAAAGGCAGTCGAAAACTGCGTAACTGTTTACACCGATCCCGTTAACCTTTGGCTTGCTAACCTTTACTTTCCTATTCTCCCAGAGACACTCAATTGTTTCGCCAAAAATATAAAAGACATTAACAAACTGAACAGCCTCTATTTTCTTATCTTTCTCCCGTGTCCCGGATGAAAAATGATTTCCTTTAGATCATCATCAATAACGATGACATTTTCTGAGTTGGACAAAAAACCACCATCAAACACATAACCTTCAAGGGTTCACCGGAAGGCAGAGATTCTCTGCTGCACTTTCGTTGTTCTTGTTTTTTATTGACATAGACACGGTTAGGCTCTTGGTTGACCGTGGAAAACATCACAGATTCTTTAGATCTCAGTGAAAGTAGACAAATCCCACTGAGTCCCCAGTTTAATGTAAAGCACTTGGGATTTTTGTTTCCCCTTAACGTCCACCCTGTGTGAAGCCGGACAGACACAAAGATGTATTGTAGGTGGTTCTTGTTTTGAAACTGGGGCTTGTCATAGAAAAGAAATGGTAGACACACAATCACTGTGATGCCATCTTCTTGATCCTGGGGCATAAACCAACCACCCCCCCACAACCCCAAGCCCAGACAGTCTTATCTTTAACTCACCTGAAAGCTCAACACAGATGGGTGAGCTTTGATCTAATAGAATTCTTGTTTTGTTTTGTTTTTTCAGGACCACAGAGAAATTTGTGCAGGTGCTTGTGTGACTTATGACTTAAGGGGATCATGTCTGTGATTCCACTCTTTGTCATTGTCCACAGAGACAGCTGAGGTCCCAAACGAGGAGCTGGGCAGCAGACATCACGGGGTCTCCCCATGGTTAAACTAGTCCACCTGGGTTACCTTGGCGTGAACATTCTAAGATGTTGATTAGAAGATTTGAAGACTCAGAAGCTGAACTGCTGTAAGAACTTTCCAAGATACTGGTCCTAAAAACGTCCAGTAATTTGTTTTAAAAAATTGATTTATGAATTTGGCTGTTTTGCATCTTAGTGGCGGCATGAAGGTGTTGAGTTGCAGCGTGTGGGATCTATTTCCCTGATCAGGGAACCCCAGTCCCCTGCACTGGGGGCACAAAGTCTTAGCCACTGGACCGCCAGGGAAGCCTTCTGTATTGTTTGATTATCTGATGTTTTAGCTTGTTTCAGGGTGCTATAAGAGAACGTACCATAGACTGGGGACCTATAAACAAGCGTCTCTTTCTCATACATTTGGAAGCAGAACGTCCAAGACCAAGACCCAGCTGATGTGGGTCCTGGTGATGCTTCTCCTCCTGGTTCATAGATGGTCGCCTTTGCAGGGTGTCCTCATGTGGTGGAAATTAGCAGGGGCTCTCTGGGATCTCTCCTATAAGGACACCAACTCTGTTCATGGGGCTCCACCCTCATGACCTCGTGACCTCCCAAGCGTACCACCTCCAGAGAGCGTCACTTTGCAGGCGACGACTTCAACCTGTGGATCTCGCCCTGAGGGACACAGACTTTCAACACACGGCAAATAATGATGAGAGGAAGAGAAAGCAGGACAGGAGAGGAGAATACGACATGCGGGTCAGAGGCCAGCCTTAGGAAGGTCTGTTCCCTAAATGTGTGGCCAGTGCCTTCCTACATGCTTGGCAGGTGTCGTACACGTTCCAGTGGTGAGGTCAGGTGCTGGTAAGAGTGTTTGTGTTGGATAACATCTTAGCCTGGGTGCCAAGAACTTTTGGACAAGTTGTGGCTCACTCAGTGGTGTCCGACTCTTTGCGACCCCGTGGACTGCAGCACTCCAGGCCTCCCTGTCCATCGCCATCTCCTGAAGTTCACTCAGACTCACGTCCATCAAGTCGGTGATGCCATCCAGCCATCTCATCCTCGGTCGTCCCCTTCTCCTCCTGCCCCCAATCCCTCCCAGCATCAGGGTCTTTTCCAATGAGTCAACTCTTCACATGAGGTGGCCAAAGTACTGGAGTTTCAGCTTTAGCATCAGTCCTTCCAACGAATACTCAGGATTGATCTCCTTTAGGATGGACTGGTTGGATCTCCTTGCAGTCCAAGGGCCTCTCAAGACTCTTCTCCAACACCATGGTTCAAAAGCATCCATTCTTCAGCATTTCAGCCTTCTTTATGGTCCAGCTCTCACATCCGTACATGATAAAAGCATACCCATAAAGTCTACATGATGAAATCTTCATTTCTGGGAAAACCGAAGGGAAAATGAAGTCTGGGGTGACATATTCTACAGTAACAGTGTGAAAATTGAGCTCATCTGTCACTAAGACACAAGCAAAGAGAGACTAAAGCTATTTAGGGCGAAGAGCAGAGAGGGCAGCATTTGGTATATTTCTACTAATCATGACATTTTAAAAATATTGTAATTACTTATTGCACTGGGTCTTAGTTACATCACATGAGACCTTTTGTTTTGGCTCCCTGACTCTCAAGTTGTGACATGTGGACTCAGTACCTGTGGCAGGCAGGCTTAGTGGGGTCCTCCCTGACCAGGGAATCCAAACCGAATCCCTGAAGTTGCAGCCCATATTCTTTAACATTTTATTTATTTACTGGTTCATTTTTGGCTGCACTGGGTCTTCATGACTGCTCTTGGAATTTCTCCAGCTGTGTTGAGCTCTAGACGAGTGTGTTCAGCCACTGCAGCATGCAGGCTCAGGAGCTGTGACGACAGCTTCATTCCCCCGAGGCAGGTGGCATCTTCCCTGACCCAGGGCTTGGACCAGCCCCTTTGCCCTTGCATTGGCAGGCAGATTCTTAACCCCTGGACCACCAAGCAAGTCCCCATGATGACAGTATTTTTTTTAGGATGTGAGAGGAAAAACAGTGGAATATGGGTTTTCATGTTGCCTTCAACCATTTTTGAACATACAATTTGGTTCGTCTTGATTTTTGTCCTCAGTATCCAGCCTTTCTGTAAAAGATATAGTTTGGGAGTTTAAGCAGGGAGTGTGTCCATGGGATGCAAGAAGCTTCAGGGTCTGTGCGCTAACGTCCCAGAGGGCTCTGGGTTGGCGGCGGAGAACAGGGCTACATGAGGATGGACATGAAATGAATGTACTCCGGTATTCTTGGGCTTCCCTGGTGGCTCAGCTGGTAAAGAATCTGCCTGCAATGTGGAAAACCTGGGTTCAATCCTTGGGCTGGGAATATCTTGTGCAGAACAGAACAGCTACCCACTCCAGTATTCTTACACTTCCCTGGTGGCTTAGCTGGTAAAGAATCTGCCTGCAATGCAGGAGACTGGTTCGATTCCTGGGTTGGGAAGATCCCCTGGAGAAGGGATAGGCTATCCACCCCAGTATTCTTGGGCTTCCCTGGTGGCTCAGCTGGTAAAGAATCTGCCTGCAATGTGGGAGACCTGGGTTCAATCCGTGGGTCGGGAGATCTGCTGGAGAACAGAACAGCTACCCACTCCAGTATTCTTGCACTTCCCTGGTGGTTCAATTGGGAAAGAATCCATCTGCAATGAGGGAGACCTGGGTTCAATCCCTGGGTTGGAAGATCTCGTGCAGAACAGAAGAGCTACCCACTCCAGTATTCTTGCACTTCCCTGGTGGCTTAGCTGGTAAAGAATCCATCTTCAATGAAGGAGACATTGGTTTGATCACTGGGTTGGGAAGATCCCCTGGAGAATGGAATGGCTACCCACTCCAGTATTCTGACCTGGAGAATCCCATGGACATACAGTCCATGGGGTCACAGTTGGACATGACTGAGCGACTTTCACCTTAATTTCACTTCTTCACACGCAGCCTGTGTGTGGTCCTCCTGATGGACCGGCGCTGAGATAGTCCAAGATTGGGGATCCTTTGCCGCAATGCAAAGAAACTGAATGGGACTAAAAATACCTGCATTCACGTGCGTGCATGCACGTTCAGTCACTTCAGTTATGTCTGCCTCTTTGGGACCCCATGGACTGTAGCCCGTCAGGCTCCGCTGTCCATGGGAGTCTCCAGGCCAGAATACTGTAGTGGGTTGTCCACTCCTCCTCCAAGGGATCTTCCTGACCCAGGGATTGAACTCATGTCTTTTACATCTCCTGCACTGACAAGCAGATTCTTTACCTCGAACACCACCTGGGAAGCGTGCATTCATGTGCACTTAGAGTGAATTCTGGACAAACGATAAAAAAAAAAAAGACCAAAAAACTCAACTGCCACTTCTAAGGAGCAAAAGCAGAGTATTGTGTGTGCCTTCTGCACACAATACCACCTATAGGGTGGGCACAGCCTGACGCCGGGACATACCCCTACCTGTGTTCTGTAAGAGGAACCAGCTCAGCTCCATTAGGGACCTCCGTTAGCAACCAAGGGACCCCGTTTTTTGTTCTCCCTCCCCTCCACATTGCTGCTGCAGGGACCCCAGTAAAGCCTTGTCTGAATTTTTTTCGTCTGTCCTCTCATAGTTTCTATTGATTATGGAGGCTAAGTGTGTGCGTATGTACTCTGTAGCCAATCAGTCATGTCTGACTCTTTGCAACCCCGTGGGCCGTAGCCCAGCAGGCTCCTCTCTCTATGGGATTCCCCAGGCAAGAATACTTGGCGTGGGTTGCCATGCCCTCCTCTGGGGGATCTTCCTGACCCAGGCATTGAACCCCCATCTCCTGCATTGAAAGGCAGATTCTTTACTACTGAGCCACCCAGGGAGCCCTCTGGTTATGAAAAAAAGTTCTAAGATTGTCTTCTTTTCGATTAGCCCACGATGCTAGATTTGAGGCTGAATGTTAAAATGACTGAGAGAGACTTTTATATACTTCTGTTCATCATGTAGAATTACCATTGCTTCTGGCCCTTCTGATTAATATAAACATTCTCAGGAATTCTCTGGTGATCCAATGCTGAAGAGTCCACCTTTTAATTCAGGAGACATGGGTTTGATCCCTGGTTCATGGAACTGAGATCCTGCACGCTGTTGGGGGGACTCTGCCCTCATACTCCACAGCGCACACACAGCAACCAAAGAAACTGTGGGATGCAGCTGAGACCTGCTGAAGCCAAATAATTCACAAGTGAATATTGAAAACATGTTTCTTCTTACTTCCTAAGAGCCCACGGTGCTACCTTTCGGGTTGGGTGCTGGAACGACTGCAGCTAAGGTAAGGGAGGGGAGGGGATCGTAGAAGGACTCATTTCGGTGTCTCAATCGAAACTCAATCCGGGGACCTCCTCTGAAATGCCTCAGGATTGCTCGCTCAGCCCAGAAAGGATACACCTGATACAACCCTGATACACCCTGACCTTTAAGGGAACTCAGATGGTTAGTTCTCACGCTTTGATACGGGGTTACATGTGAGGGGGGCGGTGTGTTTCTCAGGGTGTTTGTAGAGGACAAGAGTTTCTTCTGAATTTACCCCTACCTCGGGCTTCCCTGGTGGCTCAGATCGAAAAGGATTCACCTGCCAATGCAGGAGACGCAGGAGGCGAGGTTCGATCCCTCCGTCGGGAAGATCCCCTGGAGGAGGAAGTGGCAACCCACTCCAGTATTCTTGCCTGGAGAATCCCACGGATGGGGGAGCCTGGCGGGCTACAGTCCACGGGGTCTCAAAGAGGTGGACATGACTGAAGTGGCTGAACTGGGGAAGAGGTAATTGTCGAAAATGAGTTGACAAATGCGAACAGGAACAGACAGAGCTGCCCTGCCTCCCCAAGATTGACACATCTGAGAGCAGGACATGTAATGTTTTGAGTTGTTCGTGATTTATCAAGGTTTCACACGGTCAGGGGGAAGAGAAATGCTTTTGAGAAAGCAGTTCTGATATTCTTCCATCGTATTTAAACATAACACATCTATTAGGATAAAGGAGAGAATCCACGTGACAAATTCACCTCTAACTTTTATGAACCCCTAACTTTTATTAGAGATTTTCTCTGAAGACGTGACATGCAGAAGGCGTTGGAGGCACGGAGTCTGTATGCATCACGAGCCTCTTGGTGACCTCTTCGTATGGTGTGTGAATAAGTTCGCCTCAGTTTGTGTTCCTGGAGGTTCTTTTCCTGTTTCCTCAACAGAAAAAAATATGAGCAACGTCTTGATTATCAAAGTCTTCGGAACGGCAGACTCTTGTTTCCTGATTGAGGGCCACACAGCAAATGTTCTCTGAAGTATTTAGAAGCGGTGTGATGCACGCATCATTCATATAGCGTAGAAATGTTCACACTTCATGAAGCTGTTTCTTCATCCCTGTGCAAATCTTAGCCTCTTGGGCATGGCTATTAAGTTAGTGCCTTTCACTGAGACTAATTCAGCTGGGGTTGAGTCTGGGGAGTTTGATTCCTAAGCTTCTTTCTACTTCTTTGACTCCATTTCTGATTTGTAGATAAGTTTATTTGCTCGGTTGCTCTTTTTCCTTTTAAGGTTCCCGTATCATGAGCAGTATCCTATGGTATTTGTCTTTGTCTGTCTGACTTCACTCAGTGGGACAGTCTCTAGTTACATCCATGTTGCTGCGATGGCATTATTTCTGTTCCTTTTTCACGGCCGAGTAGCATTCCATCATATACATGGACCTCATCTTCATCCATTGCCCTGCTGAGGGACATGTGGGTTGTTTTCCATGTCCTGGCTATTGTAAATACTGCTGCAATGAGCATTTTGGGGCATGCATGTTTCTGAAGTATGCTCTTCTCCAGATACGTGCCCAGGAGTGGGATGGCTGGATAATAGAGTACAGAGCTCTGTGGTCTTTTAAATGAGGTGTATTTGATTGGCTTCACAAAATCCAGGAGCCTCTGGAGGGTGTGCAGCAGTCCACACAGATGGCTGCTTATGGGTTTCCCTGGCGAGGGTTAAGCCAGTGGTTTATACTTGCATTTCTCATGCATACTGTCCTAAGACCTCTCTCCAGACACACACTGAGGAGGAGGAGGAATTCTCCAAAAAACTCTTCTGCCTGGGAAGAAGGTGGGGGAGAGAGTGGTAGCATCTTCCATTAATATTGCATTAGTGGCTAACTAATACCCGACTCCAGTACTCTTGCCTGGAAAATCCCATGGACCGAGGAGCCTGGTGGGCTGCAATCCAAGGCGTCGTGAAGAGTCGGACATGACTGAGCGACTTTACTTTCACTTTTCCCTTTCATGCATTGGAGAAGGAAATGGCAACCCACTCCAGTGTTCTTGCCTGGAGAATCCCAGGGACAGGGGAGCCTCATGGGCTGCCGTCTATGGGGTCACACAGAGTCAGACACAACTGAAGCGACTTAGCAGATAGCAGCAGCAGAATGCAATAGTCATTCAGTCATGTCTGACTCTTTGCCCGCCAGGCTCCTCTGTCCATGGGATTCTCCAGACGACAATACTGGAGTAGGGAGCCATGCCCTTCTGCAGGGGATCTTTCTGACTCAAGGATCGAACCTGCATTTCTGACGTCTCCTGCGTCAGCAGACGGGTTCTTTACTGCTGAAACCACCTGGGAAATGACGTTGCATTAAGTGTGTCCTGATTACAGAAGCATGCTGTCTAGATACTGATTGTTTTTTTTATCTTTTGGACATGCTATGTAGCATGTGGGATCCTACATTTTTGGCTTGATTAACTCTGTTTCTCAGACACTGCTTTTAGGGGAAAAAAAAACATGCCCCTTTAATAATTTGCAGTTGTTCCAAGGACATCAGTATTCACCCCTGCCAGCCCTTGAATCGTCTTCATTTTTATTATTCTCCTCTCTTACTTCTTTTCAACTCTTTATGATTTTTTTTTTCCTGTGCATGTTTTCCGGCTACAAATGTATGTGTTGCTGTTTGCTGCTTCTCAGTATTTTTCTGTTTATCCAGCAACTCTGGGATCCTTCCAAGGAGAGCTGTATAAAATAAAGAACAATAGTGACTATGTCTACAGTGCCTCTCCTCTGCAATTTCAGGAGCGTCGTGTAAGAAGACACAGAGAAACCAGTGACAAAGGGGTTTGTTTGTGTGTTCTTGAGTTCTGTCTATGAAACGAGACAAGCCAGCTTCCCTGTCGCCCGTCCACCCGCGTGTGAAGGATTCATAGATTATTTTTTTCTGCCTGAATGTATTTCGCCCTTGGATACGTTCAATTTGTCTTCATTTTACAGTTTATTCTGTTAATTAGAAAAGGTTATAAGATTAATAACTAGTCATTGCTAATGCGTTCAGTGGACTGCACCATCAGCTTGATGAGGGGTTAACCCCCTCCCCCCAAAAAAAGGGACATAAGTGATTGGTTCATATGCATCGTATCAAGCATTTGATGAAGTGCACTGCAGACAGAGTGCTTGAGTCTGCAATGGTCTTTTAATGATTTTCAAAATCATCTGAACATCAAAAAGGCAATTATATTCCATGTGCATAATAAACGGAGTCTCTCTGGAAGAGCACACTGTTATTGACTGAGAAAGTGCAAGTCATTAGAATGGATTCTAGATATGGCTTCTAATAATAATGCCAACGACATTAATACCTGTAACAAGAGAACTTTATACTTGTGCAGAGTTTTACCTTTGCCGAGAGATTACTTCCATGGATTCACATCAGTCAGTCGCCCAGTCGTGTCCGACTCTTTGTGACCACATGGACTGCAGCACACCAGGTCTCCCTGTCCATCACCAACTCTCAGAGCTTGCTCAAACTCCTGTCCATCTCGTTAGTGATGCCATACAACCATCTCATCCTCTGTCGTCCCCTTCTCCCGCCTCCAATCTTTCCCAGCATCAGGGTCTTTTCCAACGAGTCGGTTCTCCGCATCAGGTGGCCAGAGTATTGGAGTTTCAGCATGGATTCACACGTGGGCAGATATTTCACAGATAGGTCATCCACTTGTTTTTCACAGCAATTAAAACACTGATTTCAGATCATACATTAGGTTGAAAAGGCAAACTAAGCCCCTTTTCTACTGCCTTTTGAGTGCCTTCCTCTTTATAGTATAAAACCACACAGCTTCTGGGAGAAGAAAACTGTATTTGCAAAATTGCAGAGTTTGAGCATAGCACATTAAATCAGCGACAAAGACAAAAAAATTAATAGAGTATTCGGAAGTTTGACGAAAAGCGCTCTTGATGAAATAATGACCGCCTTCCCCATTTAGCTGAGCTTGTGCAATGTTGAGAAGCGTGTCAGAGGAGATGAAACACAGAGGAAGTGAATCGGTGTCAACTGATGTCTGGCAGCTTTGCCATAACTGAAAACAAGGCTGAGGGCCCTTTCACTGGCTTGCATCGGCTGCCTTCTTGCTCTGTCCTCACCTCTGTGGTGAAGAGAGAGATGGCGCGCACGAGAGAGTAAGCTCTCTGTTATCTCTTCTTATAAGGACACTAATCCCAGGGAGGGGGCACTCATTCTCATGACCTGCTATAACCCTGACCCCCTCCCAAAGTCCTCCATCTTTAAATACCAGCACATGCGGGAGTTACGGCTTTCCCCTATGCATTTAGGACGCATGCAGTTCAGTCCATGGCAATGCCTCTGCCTCTCAGTTTCTCAGACAGGAAAGAATATGCCTGCAGTGCAGGAGACCCTGGTTCGACTCCTGGGCCGTGAAGATCTGCTGGAGAAGGGAGGGCAACCCACTCCAGTCTTCTTGCCTGAAAAATCCTGTTGACAGAGCAGGAGCCTAACAGGCTACATACAGTCCATGGGGTCACAGAGTCAGACATATATATATATATATATATATATATATATATATATATTTGGCTTCACTGGGTCTTGGTTGAGGTACGTGGGATCTTTGATCTTCACTGCACCATGTCAGAGGTTTATTTGCACAACGTGGGATCTTTTTTAGTTGAAGAATGCGCTCTTCATTGTCACATTCAGGGTCCAGTTCCTCAGCCAGGGATGTGACCCAGGCCCCCTGATTGGGACCTTGGAATCTTGGCTGCCGGACGACCAGGCATGGCCCCTTGTGTTATATATTGAGATGAGTCTAACTTACATTTTGGGTTATCTTCATTCATGGACTCTCCAACCATGTGATACGTCTCATCCCACAGTCCTCTTGTACTTGATTGTGTAACTGCATTTTTAAGCACCACACATTTAAAATTTAAATAGTACAACATTTTGAAAGGTAAGAATGTGACTTCTGATACGTTTCTGCTCATTAGTATATAATACAGGAACCAGTTTTACAGAAGAAACCACACAAGGATATTGGTAACAGTGTTTAACCTGCTGACATTTTGAAAAAAAAGAAACATTTGCAAGTTTTCACTTAGTAACTAATAGCACTACCTTAATTGAATGTTACTTTTTTTTTTTCTGATGATTTCAGACTTTATATGTCAAGGTAAGAAGAAGAAAACGGGAATTGCCATATCTTTCCTGTCTCATAACTGATAAACAGCTGGTTTAACAAAAGAAAGAAAGTCACTCAGTTGTGTCTGACTCTTTGCGACCCCATGGCCTATACAGTCCATGGAATTCTCCAGGCCAGAATACTGAAGTGGGTAGCCGTTCCCTTCTCCAGGGAATATTCCCAACCCAGAGGTCAAACCCAGGTCTCCTGCATTGCAGGCGGATTCTTTATCAGCTGAGCCACCAGGGAAGCCCAAGAATACTGGAGTGGGCAGCCTTTCCCTCTCCAGCAGATCTTCCCCACCCAGGAATCGAACTGGAGTCTCCTGCATTGCAGGTGGATTCTTTACCAACTGAGCTATCCATGAAGCCCAAGGGAAAACAATAATGGTTTCCCATAGTCTATAATAATGTGGAAAGGAATTCAGCTGCAGTCAGTGGTGAGGTCTTCTTGGATGGTCAGAAAATACAACTTAGCTGTCTGTACTAGCATTTCAGAAAGACAGATTTTATTTGGAAAAGAAAAAGAATACTAGAAACCACTAGAATCTGTCACTAAAACATGCCACGTACAAGAGTAGTGAGCCATATTTTTGGATTTGAGATAAGAATGTTTGAATAGAACCCTCCATTTCTAACCACTCCCCCCTCCCCCCATTCATGTGACTTGGGGAAATTCTCATCATAATGGTCATCATTGTTCATACATTAAGTTCTGTTATTTACTTATTTATTGTTGGCTGTGCTGGGAGTTTGTGCAGGCTTTTTCTCTAGTTGCGGCTAGTGGGGGCTACTGTCTAGTTGGGGTGCACAGGCTTCTCACTGTGGGGGCTTCTCTTGTCTGGAGCTCAGGCTCTAGGAATCACTGACTTCAGTAGTCGTGACCTGTGAACTCAGTAGTCGGGAGCCCCCGTGAATTGTTGTGATGCACAGGCTTCGTTGGTCTGAGGCGTGTAGGATCTTCCCAGATGAGTGATGGAACCCCCGTCTTCTTCACTGGCAGGCAGGTTCCTTAACATTGAGCTGCCAGGGAAGCCCCATTGTTTATCCCTTACTGATAACATCCACCAGCTGCCAGAAAGTGTTGGTAGGGTAGCAAATAAAAAAAAAAAAAAAAAAAACACATGTCTTTGAGTAATAAAAGCAATGCCAAGGAGCAAACATCAGCAGTAAACAGTTATAAAGTAACCATCAAGCCAACTTCAGTTTTTACAGGGCATTGTGTCATCTGAAAAGGAAAAATGATGCAAATTACTTTGTTAAATTCTCACTGAATGACTTGGAGCCTTGAATATTCACCGGAAGACTGATGCTGAAGGTGAAACTCCAATCCTTTGGCCATCTGATGTGAAGAGCCGACCCATATGAGAAGACCCTGATGCTGGGAAAGATTGAAGGTGGGAGGAGAAGGGGATGACAGAAGATGAGATGGTTGGATGGCATCACTGACGTGATGGACATGACTTTGAGCAAGCTCCGGGAGTTGGTGATGGACATGGAAGCCTGGCGTGCTGTGGTCCATGGGGTCGCAAAGAGTTGGACACGACTGAGTGACTGGACTGAACTGAACTGAACGGGAGTGCCGTGCAATTATCCTTCTGAATGATCACCACTGGATGATATGTGAAGGGCTCATTCACTTACAGCCCTTGCTACCTGAAAACGATGTCATTATTTGCTACAAATGAAAAGGAAAGTTCATTCTTTCCCCCATCCTTAAGGCATATCTGTACGTTGTAAAGTAGAAAGACTTCATCAAAATTACGTTGCAGCTCCAGTCTGTGTGTTACCTGTAATAAATCCTGAGAAATGTGGTGTGTTATCCAGGACGCTGGTGCATTGTGTGATGCGACCTTGACTTTGAAGGATAGATCCTTCTCAGAGATCATGATGTAATTTCCACTTTCATTTCCAGGCCTTTAAAGATCTCTTGGGACTGTGGGGGATGAAGACCTAGGAGGTTGCTATAAATACTCTGGGTTTGGCCGTGTACATTTTCAGGAGTGGAAAAGAAACTTAGGGGCTTGAAGCAGAGCACATTTTATTATTTTTTTTAAATATTTCTTGTTTGTCTGTGGCAGATGTTAGTTGTGCCACGCAGGGTCTGTAGTTGCAGTTGTGGCTTGCGAACGTTTAGTTGTCATGTGTGAGACCAAGTTTCCTGACCAGGTATCAAACCCAGGTCCCTTGCATTGGGAAGTCAGAGTCTTAACCTCTAGACCACCAAGGGGTGTCCCAAAACAGCACCCACTTATCATCTCATAGTTTCTGTGGGTCAGGAGTCCTGCCGTAGCTTCCCTGTGCCCTGCAACCCAGCATCTCTCGCAGGCGCTGGTTGGACTTGTGCCCTAAACTCAAGGTTTGACTGGGGAAGGACCTGCTGTCAAGCTCCTCTGTGCATCCCGAGAGCTGTGGGACAGGGTTCTTCATCACTTAGCATTAGCTGGAGGCCACCATGGGCTTCCCTCGTAGCTCAGTCTTTAAAGAATCTGCCTGCAATGCAGGAAACCTGGGTTCGACCCCCAGGTTGGGAAGATCCCCTGGAGGAGGAAATGGCAGCCCACTCCAGCATTCTTGCCTGGAGAATCTTACGAACAGAGGAGCCTGGCGGGCTATAGCCCATGGGGTGGCAAGAGTCAGACATGACTTGGCCACTAAGCCACCAAGGGCCACCACCACCACCAAGGTCCAGTTGGCATGGAGCTGAGTGTCTCCAGCACCGTGCCTTGCGCCATCAAAGCAGAAAGAGAGTGCTAGCAAGACAGAGTGAAAGCATTAGCCGCTCAGTTCTGTCCGACTCTTTGCGACCCCATGGACTGTGGCCCGCAAGGCTCTTCCATCCATGGGATTCTCCAGGCAAGAACACTGGAGTGGGTAGCCATTCCCTTCTCCAGGGGAATCTTGCTGATCCCAGGATGAAACCGGGGTCTCCTGCATTGGCAAGGCAGAGTCTTCAGTCTGAGTCACCAGGGAACCCCAGTAAGATGGAAGTCAGAGTCATCTTAAAACCTAGTTAGATAACTAACACTCATTGCCTTTGCAATATTCTGTTTGATGGGTGTGCTTAGGTACCAGCCCAGACCCCAGGAAAGGGCATCCCACAGAGACTTGAGTAGGAAGACAGAATCATTCTGTGGGCATTGGGGGGGGGCACCTAAGAAGCCTGCCCTTCATTGATGTCTACTCTCACTTTCAAAATCCCCAAGTGACTGTAGCAAAGACCATCAGGATGACGGAGCTGGCCAGGTTTCACGGCAGGTAGGCAAGACTGTGTGGATTGGAGCCTTTCTCCTTAGCGACCTGTCTGAGATGTGCCTACAGTTACCTGCTTTTTGCTCTCCGTGGGTCCGCAAACACAGTCGTGCTAACTGCTGAGCAGAGATTCAGCCTGGACGTGATTCTGTCTGCTTTCCAGGACCAAGGTTACACCACGTAGAAGAAATCAAGCAGGTCGCCCACGTTCCATTTCAAGATTCCATCTTGTTCGCTGTGGGTGGGGGACCCAACCCGCCTTCATGACCTTCAAAAGCACCGCGGCAGCCCCAGGAGAAGAGACTCTCCTTTTAAAATGGGCTTCTGTGTCCATGTTACAAACGCCCCGTCACGGCCTGGCGTGATCACCTTGATATCTGAACCTCAGATCTCGCAAACCTGTTCAGCTGCGTGGTTTCTGCGTGGTCTGAAATGACAGTGCTTTTAGCTGTTTAGAGCTTTTATTTTTTTTTTTTCTTCTCCTAAAGCTGAAAAACCCTTTTATGATTGCTCTCCAGTCAAATAGTTACACTGGCCTGTGTTCTGAGGATGTGCACTGCTTGCATTGATTTGGAGTGAGATAATCCTGCGGCCTTAAACATGATTGCTTTTGGAAAAGTGACAAGTCCCCAGGAGCCACGGAGACTAAGCTTTCAGGTGCCCACGTCCACGATCCTGCCTGAGCGTCAGTTGAAAGTTTCTATTTTCTTGGGTAAGAATTTCATACCAAAGAGGATTTAGCTGCATTTGGTGGGGAGCTGGCCGGTTAAACTTTGTGTCCTCTGGTTATTGGTGCTTTTTCTCTCTGAACGCAGTGGTGGAAAAGGCCACGTCGAAATACACCTTTGTTTCATTCAGGAATGATCCCCAGTTTTCCTTTCTGCTGTTATTTCCCTGGAAGGGAAGCTGTACAAAAAGATGGCTGTAAGGAATTTCCTAAATCAATTAACAGTGTGTGTATGTGCGTGCTCGGTTGCTCAGTGGTGTCCGACAAGTTGCGACCGCATGGACTATAGCCTGCCAGGCTCCTCTGTCCATGGGAGTCTGCAGGCAAGAATACGGGAGTGGGTTGCCATGCCCTTCTCCAGGGGATCTTCTCTGCCCAAGGATCGAACCTGGTCTCCTGCATTGGCAGGCGGCTTCTTTACCACTGAGCCACCTACAAATCTAAGGATGAACCAGTGCTGCACTCACGAGAATTCATTCTCCCGTGACCTGCTTGCAACCTCATTTTCCAAGTAATCAGATCCTTCCTGACAAACTGTAGTTTTTACTCCCCTTCTTTTTTTTTTGATTCAGGGCGTCCGATGAAGTTATTCATTTCATGTTGAAATGCAAGCAGACGCAATGAAAGTTGAGTCCCTAAGGAAGGGTTTTCAGGATGACGCTAGTAAGTTAAACCAGCGTTTTGCATTCTGGGATACCGCCCACTGGGTTATGATAATTCCCGTTATTTTAATACACCGGTGGAGGTGTTTGCTAAAATTTTCTTTAAGCTTTGTTTTCTTCTCTTTTGGATCTGCTGAGGGAGACTGGCCTGGTATTATTCTTCCTCACGCTGCCTTGTCAGATATTAGAATGACGATTATCTCAGCATTATAAAATGATTATTGAGTGTTCCCTTCTCTGTTATCCATAAGAGTTTGAATAACATTAATTACTTGTTCCTTGAATGCCTTATAACACTCATTGATGAACCCATGTGGACCAGCGATTTCTTTCTGGAAATATTTGACTGGAAATTGGACTGACTCAGACAGTAAAGAATCTGCCTGTCAATGCAGGAGGCATAGGTTCAATCTCCCTGGGTCAGAAAGACCCCCTAGAGGAGGGCAGGGCAGCCCGCTCCTGTATTCTTGCCTGGGAAATCTCGTGGACAGTGGAGCCTGGTGGGCTACACAATCCATGGGGTTGCAAAGAGTCGAACAAGACGGAGTGACTAATGCTTTCACTCTTTCACTTTTTACTTTAGCAGTCTTACGCATCTATAACTCTGAGTTTCCTATTTACTCTCTCTGTTTTCAAGTTGCATCTTTCCAGGGGATTGTTATCGTCATGGTTTTCCTGTTATCTCTTTAATGCTGTGAGATCTTATGGTATGCTCTTTTTCATTTCTAATTTTGGTTATTTCTACCTTCCATCTCTCCCTATTGATCAGACTTACTGATCTGTTGATTCATTGGACCTTAGAAAGAACCGGCTTCTGTTTTCGTCAATTGAACCTGCTATATATTTATTTGGAGGAGGAAATGGCAACCCACTCCAGAATTCTTGCCTGGAGAATTCCATGGACAGAGGAGCCTGCAGGGCTACAGTCTATGGGGTCGCCAAGAGTTGGACACGACTAAGCAACTAACCCTCCCACACACACACACA
>SJXQ01009032.1:59150-119410 GCA_006408695.1 Aepyceros melampus
ATTTATATTATATATAAATAAACAATTTATAAATATTTAATAGATAAATATTTTTTACATATTTATTTGTTTGGCTGCATCAGGTCTTAGGTGTGATATGTGGGCTCTTTGACGTACCTGCAGAGAGTATGTACTTCATTATATATATTTTTTAATATTTGTTTATTTATTTATCTGGCTGAGTCAGGTCTTAGGTGTGATATGTGGGCTCTCTGATGCATCATTCAGGATCTTTTGTTGGGGTGCACGAATTCTCTTTTGTAGCACATGGGTTCAGTAGCTGTGGTGGGTGAGCTCAGTTGTCCCTCAGCACATGGGACCTTAGTTCCCTGAGCAGGGATCGAACCCTGCATTGCAAGGCAGATCCTTAACTACTCAACGACCAGGGAAGTCTCTAAGGAGGGTGTACTTTTAATTCCTAGTGTAGTATGGCACCAGTGGTGAAGAACCCACCTGCCTGTGCAGGAGATGTAAGAGACACGGGTTCAAGCCCTGGGTGGGGAAGATCCCCTGCAGGAGGGCATGGCAACCCACTGAATTACTCTTGCCTGGAGAATCGCATGGACAAAGGAGCTTCATGGGCTACAGTCCATGGGGTCACAAACAGTCAGACACAACTGAAGTGACTTAGCATATACAAAGTTTTATATATATATATATATATGTCTGCTAAATCAAATGGGAGAAGGCAATGGCACCCCACTCCAGTACTCTTGCCTAGAAAATCCCATGGATGGAGGAGCCTGGTGGGCAGCAGTCCATGGGGTCGCTGAACCCTGGGTGGGGAAGATCCCCTGCAGGAGGGCGTGGCAACCCACTGAATTACTCTTGCCTGGAGAATCACATGGACAAAGGAGCTTCATGGGCTACAGTCCATGGGGTCACAAACAGTCAGACACAACTGAAGTGACTTAGCATGCACAAAGTTATATATATATATGTCTGCTAAATCAAATGGGAGAAGGCAGTGGCACCCCACTCCAGTACTCTTGCCTGGAAAATCCCATGGATGGAGGAGCCTGGTGGGCTGCAGTCCATAGGGTCGCTGAGAGTCGGGCAAGACTGAGCAACTTCACTTTCACTTTTCACTTTCCTGCATTGGAGAAGGCAATGGCAACCCACTCCAGTGTTTTTGCCTGGAGAATCCCAGGGACGGGGAAGCCTGGTGGGCTGCCGTGTATGGGGTCACACAGAGTCGGACACAACTGAAGTGACTTAGCAGCAGCAGCTAAATCAAATGCACTCACTGAATCATTTTGTTATCCTCTATTCTTAGTAAAATTTTTATCTGCTGAGTCTTATCCTTTATTGGAAAAGATATATTAAATTCCTCCATGATAGTTAGATTTCTCTATAACTCTGTTTACGTCTTTCAATTCTTTGTGTATTTTAAGCCTTTGCTGAGTTTCTCACACCACTTGTTTATCTAGCAATGAGTCATTCTTAAAATGTGTTTTGCCTGAAAATACAACTGCACTAGGTTTTGTGCGGAGAAGGCGATGGCACCCCACTCCAGTGTTCTTGCCTGGAGAATCCCAGGGATGAGGGAGCCTGGTGGGCTGCCGTCTATGGGGTCGCACAGAGTCGGACACGACTGAAGCGACTTAGCAGCAGCAGCAGGTTTTGTGCATTTGGAATTTGCAAAAAGGTTTCTTTTCTTCCCCAGATTTCCTTCACTCCCTTTGTGTATGTTTATTTTAGGCATGAAAATCCTGTCACCTGTGTGGTCATTCACCTGCTGATGGACCTTTGGGCTGTTGTCTGTGTTTGCCTCTTGTTAATCAAGCAGATCTGAACATTCAGGTGTAAGTCTGGTGTGGACATACACTTTTATTTCTCTTGGATAAGTATTCTTGTTTAGGACGGCTGGTTGTATATTTGACTGTATAAGAAATGGCTGCCATTCTCTGCAGAAGGATTATCTCATAATGGTCTGTGTATTCTGCTTATACAAGAGAAATGTTTTGATTCCAACAACCTCTGACTCATGTCAGAATAAGGAAGATAAAGGAGCCAAGTCTTTGAAAGACAGACATGCCATTCCTGATGGTGATGTTTTGGGGGCAGGGTAGCCACAGGAGGTTTGCCTGCCATGGTAACCCTGAGCTGAGAGTTGGGAAAGACCAGGGAAATCAGTCTGAATCTCATTCACCTTGCCCTGTGCAACTCGTCTCACTCACTTGATGACGCTCTGGGGCTCAGCTAACTCCCAGAGATGTATCGGAAGATGCTCAGCATCTGACAGTGGTCCAGCAGTCGTCAGCTCCTGAGGATCGTGACGTCCCTTCCAACTATGCATGCGTGAGTGCGTGGTAAGTCACTTCAGTGGTGTCAGCCTCTCTCCGACCCCGTAGTCTGTAGCCCACCAGGCTCCTCTGCCCATGGGGATTCTCCAGGCAAGAACACTGGAGTGGGTTGCCCTTTCGTCCCCCAGGGCATCTTCCCGACCCAGGGATCGAACCCCCGTCTCTTACATCTACTTCTTGTGGCTTCTCTCACTGTGGAGCATGGACTCGTGACAATCTGGTACACGTTCGCAGTATTTGTGGCCCGTGGGCTTTGTCCCTCCGTTGCGTGTGTAATCTTCGTGGCCCACAGACATCAGACCCGTGTTCCCGGCATTGACGTTTGGAGTGTTAACCACTGGACCGCCAAGGAGGTCCTAGCATCCGTTACCATTTTAAGAGCTGGTTTTCAAGAGGGTTTCAGTAAGTCAGAATGTTATTAACGCATGCTTTCAGTTAATAGATTTTATCTTTTAGAACTGTTTTAATTTTGCAGAAAAATTGGGCCGACCATATAGAGGTTTTCCTTCCCTGCTTTTCTTGCCTGGAGAATCCCATGGACAAAGGAGCCTCCTGGCTACAGTCCATGGGATCACAAGACCAGGCAAGTTTGTGTTGTTATTAACATCCTCAGTCCATGGGGCACATTTGTGCAGTTGGTGAACTAGTACTGATACGTTTTGATTAGTGAACCCTACTAGTTTAATTTCTGTTCTTCTTTTTTTGGGGGGGAATTGTATAGTTCTGTGGGTTTGGGAGAATGTGTAGGATCATATCAGAGAAGGCCATGGCACCCCACTCCAGTACTCTTGCCTGGAAAATCCCATGGATGGAGGAGCCTGGGGGGCTTCCAGTTCATGGTGTGGCAAAGAGCTGGATGTGACTGGGTGACTGAAGACAAAGACGACGAATGTTGGCCAGGGGATCGTCCCAACTCAGGAACGGAACCCATGTCTGCTGTGTTGTTGGATGGGTTCTTTACTACTGAGCCGCCAGGGAAGTCCGTCTCCCCTGTTGCAGAATACAGATATCTGTTAACTCACTAACTCGTGAGAAGCTGACTGTATAATCTAAGACACATCGAGGAATCACCCTGAACAGGGGACACAACTGGATAAAAAAGAAATCCCATTATCACAAGATCTTAGCTTTCTTTTCAGTGACTGTGTCCGATTTAAAGGGAAAGGTGTCCCTTTTTGTAACACGCAGCAACATTTTAGGCGGAAAATATGCTTATCTGTGTGAAAGTTTCAGGAGAAAGAGAAATTTATGTTCTAAGGACAGGGCTTACAATGTTTGTGAAACTGACTGTCACAGGAGAAGAGGATTAGATTTCTCACACCTTTAATTTTAGGGGCATAAGCTCCATTAACTTTGAAGGTTATCCTCTACTAAGTGATGGCAAGATTGTTGAGAACCGAAAGAAGAGCGAAGAGTTTTTATAGTTGCCTTGGACGCAAAGGAAAACGCTTTGTGTTTAATCAGCATCTTCTTTTTTATACCTTTTTTTAAGAGAGCACATTACCAGGTGTTTCATCTTTTGTTCTTCTGAACGTTTCTGCTAATACTAGCATCTGTTCTGATGTTTGGTGTTGTCTGAAAGATGTAATATGGTCTGAATTTTTTATACGTCAAGATGCTATAGTCTTAGGCAATTCAAATATTCTTTTAAATGTTTCTCTGTTTTCTTTTTTTTTAAATAACATAGCTGCATTTATTTAAGAATGTGTTGCGATATCAGATGGCGAAGTTCAACATTGCAGAACTGAAATTTTTGCAACAGCCTGATAACTCGACACCGGCTAGAGCATATGTTTCAGCGATGCCCTCTCAGTTCCTCCTGCCCTCTTGTTCTCGTCCTGTGTCCATAAATCCAGGCTCTACACCTGCACCTCCACGGCTGCACATCTTCCTAAATTCCATTTATATATATATGCATTAATGTGTTTGTCTTTCTCCTCATCTTGCTTCACTCTGTATAATAGGCCCTAGGTTCACCCCCTCCTCATTAGAAGTGACTCATACATGTTCTTCTTCTGTGTGCTGAGTCGCTTCAGTCGTGCCTGACTCTTTGCGACACCGTGGACTGTACCCCTGCCAGGCTCCTCTGTCCATGGGATTCTCCAGACGAGAGTCCTGGAGTGGATTGCCATTTCCTTCTCCAGGGAAAGGAAATCTTCCTAAACCAGGGATCGAACCCGTGTCTCCCGCATTGCAGGCAGACACTTTACCATCTGTGCCACTGGGGAAGCCCAATGAAACAGATAACAACAGATATCCTCATTAGAACTGACTCATACATGTTCCTTCTTCTGTGTGCTGAGTCGCTTCAGTCGTGCCTGACTCTTTGCAACACAGTGGACTGTACCCCTGCCAGGCTCCTCTGTCCATGGGATTCTCCAGACGAGAGTCCTGGAGTGGATTGCCATTTCCTTCTCCAGGGAAATCTTCCTAAACCAGGGATCGAACCCCTGTCTCCCGCATTGCAGGCAGACACTTTACCATCTGTGCCACTGGGGAAGCCCAATGAAATAGATAACAACAGATGAAGGTATGAAAGAGGAAGAATAGCATTTAGTCCTCAAGAACTGAATGATACACCCAGACAACATGTACCAGGAAGAGCAGGAGAGGCCAGTGTGAACAGCAGGAAATGTACTGAAAAATGTTCACTGCACCAAGAATATATGTTAGAACATATAGAACTCCCCAGAGGGAGTTCCCTGGTGGAGCAGTAGTTAGGACTCAATGCTCTCACTGCAGTGATCCTGAGTTTCATCCCTGGTTGGGGAACTGAGATCCCACAAGCTGAGTGTTGCAGCTTGCCCTCCCCCCCTAAAAAAATGTGTTCAAGGAAGATTTAAAAATGAAGAATGTGGCAACCCATTCCAGTATCCTTGCCTGGAGAATCCCAAGGATGAAGCAACCTGGTAGGCTGCAGTCCATGGAGTCGCAAAGAGCTGAACACAATTGAAGTGACTTTGCACGCACATAATTTGAAAAGGCAGCCTGTGCCTTTGGCAGTTCTCTTTAAAACCCACAAAAGGCTCCATTCCCAATAACTTACCATTTTCCAGAGTTGCTTTTTCATGCTCAAGTCTCCACAAACCCCCTTTCATCATTCTTACAGAACACCTTGACTTTTCCTTCCTGTGTTCACCATTTGAAATTCCGCTTCTATTTGTAAGCGGATACCCTCCTCCTCCAGCAAGCGTCCTGAGAAACAAGTATTTTTGTGTGTGTGTGCTTGTTTTTTTCGTTGTTGTTGTTGTGGTTGTTTGTTTGTTTGTTTTTGTTTTTTTGCTAACTCGTGCTGGGAACCTGGTAACCAGAAAGTTCCTCCTCCTTTTTTGTCCAGTGACCTTCGGTATCACTTGTCACGGTCCTTAGAAGGTGGGGAAATTGGGAAGGACATCAAAGCAGTTGGTCCTAAAGGAAATCAACCCTGAATACTCATTGGAATGACTGATGCTGAAGCTGAAGCTCCAATCCTTTGGCCACCTGATTCAAAGAACTGACTCATTGGAAAAGACCCTGATGCTGGAAAAGATTGAAGGCAGGTGAAGGGGATGACAGAGGATGAGATGGCTGGATGGCATCCCCGACTCAATGGACTTGAGTTTAAGCAGACTCGAAGAGATAGTGCTGGACAGGGAAGCCTGGCGTGCTGCAATCCATGGGGTCACAGACATTCGGAGATGACTTAGCAACTGAACAACAAGGAGGGGTCAGTGATAGAAGCAAATGGATGCAAGTGGGAGCAAGAAAAGGTGGGCAGAAATAGGTTTCATGGTAGAAAATGCTTGGTGGGATCCCATGATTATAATGTCTTGACTGCTGGGTGGAGGGAGTTAGACCTCACTGGACAGGAGACAGGACTTGAAACTCTTAGGCAGAAGTAAGAAACTGTAAATGCAGGAAGTAGAAAAATTCACCCAGAAATGAGCACCCTTCTTCTTTGGATACATGTTTTTCCAGTGTGTTTTTGATATGTTTATATAATTGGGCTTGTGCTATGGATCCAGTTTTGCAGCCTGCATTTTCCATTTAACTTTATACTGTTAAGCTTCCCCTCTGTGGACATTTAGCGGCCAAAATTTGTCCAGAAAGAAAGTCTGTGTCCCTAAGGAAGCTCATTCTCAAAAAGGAAAAAAAAAAATCTATTCTTCACAAGATTATGGGGAGAAAAATGCCTCTGATAGTTCAGTCTGTCTCTGAGTAACTCTTTATTAAACGTGCAAAAAATTTTGGAGTCTGTTGGGAGTCTGGTTTCTATAAGGGATAATGGCTAGAGTAAATAAGAGATGTAAAATGTGGGAAAAAAAAAAGAGAGAGAGACTAAAAACAATGTTTGTGAAACAAGGAATACTCTTCCATGGAGATAGATTGTATTGCTGTGACCTAAACTCAGAGTGCGTATTATTCCTTGCTTTAGTCTATCGTCATACATATTGGATGCCTCTTGGAGAAAATCTCTTGTCTTGCATGCCTGCTGGAAGACGCATGATGTGTATCAAGAATGAGGTTCAGGGACTCCCCTTGCTGGCCCAGTGGTTAAGACACCACACGCATTCCAGTGCACCAAGCATGGGATGGTCAAGGGATGATCCCTGGTTCAATCCCTGGTCAAGGAACTAAGATCTCATGTGTCTGCACGTGTGTCTGCTTAGTTGCAAAGCTGTGTCTGACTCTTTGGCAACAACATGGACTGCAGCCCGCCAGGCTCCTCTGTCCATGGGATTCTCCAGGCAAGAGTACTAGAGTAGGTTGCTATTTCCTGCTCTGGGGGAACTTCTCGACCCAGAGGTCAAACTCACGTCTCCTGCACTGGTAAGAGAATTCTTTACCACTGACCACCTGGGAATCTGTGGCAGAAAAAAAAAAAAAATGAAGTTCAAGCCCTAGAAGCGCCTCCTGGCTTGTTTTGTATTTTTTTTTTTCCTTTGAATTTCAGTGTGGTTTGATTTTAAAGGGTCTCTCACTAAAACCCTGACTGTCCTGACATCATAATGTGTTACTGTTGTTCAGTTGCTCAGTCCTGTCTGACTCTTTGCGACCCCATGGACCGCAGCAGGCCAGGCCTCCCTGTCCATCACCAACTCCCAGAGTTCACCCAAATTCATGTCCATCGAGTCGGTGATGCCATCCAGCCAGCTCATCCTCTGTCGTCCCCTTCTCCTCCTGCCCCCAATCCCTCCCAGAATCAGGGTCTTTTGCAAGGAGTCGGCTCTTCGAATCAGGTGGCCAAAGGATTGGGTATGGTTTCCCTCATGGCGCAGCTGGTAGAGCATCCCCACCTGCAATGTGGGAGACCTGGGTTCGATCCCTGGGTTGGGAAGATCCCCTGGAGTAGGGGGTCACAAAGAGTCGGACACAACTGAGCGACTTTCACTTTCAACACTGTGACATCATACCTCTTCGTAGGTGTTTTGATAACTGTCCCAGACCATGAAGCATTCTGTTCACTCCGTTAGTTTACAATATTTTAGCAGCATTTTATTTGGGAAAAAAAGAATCTTCTGGTTTTGGGGGGTTTTTTGAAGTTTTGAATGAGGATTCTTTATTTCTTTCTTTATCTTAAAAAGTGACAAAGCAACTCACGCCAATATTCTTGCCTGGAGAATCCCATGGACAAAGGGGCCTGGCGGACCACATACACTCCATAGGGTTGGAAGGAGTAGGACACAACTGAGCGACTAATGCTTTCACTGATTCCTGAGTCTCGCTTCTTCGCATCTGAAACTCTTTCATTCTAGTTTGCTTTCTCAAGTGCGTTTCTCAATCTCTCCTACCTTTTGGAACTATACTCATCTTAAAGTCGTATGATTGTTTTCTCTTTATTTCCCGAGTTAGACATTGTTCACAGCTGTTTGAACTGGCCTTGTATTGTTATTATTTTTGGGGGGGAGGGGGCTCTGCTGGGTCTTTGTTGCGTTTCCTGGGCTTCCTCTAGTTCCATGCTGGCTTTTCTAGTTGTGCCGCACAGCATGTGGGAACTTTAGTTCTTTGACCAGGGATTGAACCTGGGGAGTCACAAACCAGCTGGTTTCATTTTCCACGTCAACGTTTGCTACTGCCTGCAAGAGACGTGTCCGTCGGGATGACTGCCTTTTCCCATCTCTGAGATCCTCTCGTAGTCCCGTCCGGAGGGTACAGTGATGGAGGTGCCCCTGTGACGTGCCTCAAGCTCTTTCGTCTCTAAGGGGTCCAGGACTGGGTTCACTGACCTGGACTTAGAAAGACAGATGTCTATAAGGGCTTTCAGTTCAGATGACCTTCAGTTCAGTCAGTTCAGTCGCTCAGTCGAGTTCGACTCTTTGCGACCGCATGAATCGCAGCACGCCAGGCCTCCCTGTCCATCACCATCTCCTGGAGTTCACTCAGACTCACGTCCACTGAGTCTGTGATGCCATCCAGCCATCTCATCCTCGGTCGTCCCCTTCTCCTCCTGCCCCCAATCCCTCCCAGCATCAGAATCTTTTCTAATGAGTCAACTCTTCGCATGAGGTGGCCAAAGTACTCGAGCTTCAGCTTTAGCATCATTCCTTCCAAAGAAATCCCAGGACTGATCTCCTTCAGAATGGACTGGTTGGATCTCCTTGCAGTCCAAGGGACTCTCAAGAGTCTTCTCCAACACCACAGTTCAAAAGCATCAATTCTTCGGTGCTCAGCCTTCTTTACAGTCCANGGCCAAAGTACTCGAGCTTCAGCTTTAGCATCATTCCTTCCAAAGAAATCTCAGGACTGATCTCCTTCAGAATGGACTGGTTGGATCTCCTTGCAGTCCAAGGGACTCTCAAGAGTCTTCTCCAACACCACAGTTCAAAAGAATCAATTCTTCGGCATTCAGCCTTCTTCATAGTCCTACTCTCACATCCATACATGACCACAGGAAAAACCATAGCCTTGACTAGACGGACGTTTGTTGGCAAAGTAATGTCTCTGCTTTTGAATATGCTATCTAGGTTGGTCATAACTTTTCTTCCAAGGAGTAAGTGTCTTTTAATTTCATGGCTGCAGTCACCATCTGCAGTGATTTTGGAGCAAAAAAAGAAAAAGTCTGACACTGTTTCCACTGTTTCTCCTCTGTTTCTTGTGAAGTGATTACTCAGCCATTAAAAAGAATACATTTGAATCAGTTCTGATGAGGTGGATGAAACTGGAGCCTATTATACAGAGTGAAGTAAGCCAGAAAGAAAAACATCAATACAGTATACTAACGCATATATATGGAATTTAGAAAGATGGTAACGATGACCCTGTATGTGAGAGAGCAAGAGACACAGATGTATAGAACAGTCTTTTGGACTCTGTGGTAGAAGGCGAGGGTGGGATGATTTGGGAGAATGGCATTGAACCATGTATATTATCATATGTGAAATGAATCACCAGTCCACGTTCGATGCATGATACAGGATGCTCGGGGCTGGTGCACTGGGATGACCCAGAGGGATGGGTTGGGAGGAAGGTAGGAGGGGGTTCAGGATGGTGAACACATGTACACCCATGGTGAATTCATGTGAATGTAGGGCAAAACCACTACAATATTGTGAAGTAATTAGCCTCCAATTAAAATAAATAAATTTATATTAAAAAGTAAAAGCATCCAGCCCTCATGGACCACTTTGGTGTGAGTAGCTCTGAATGTCCCCTAAATTACTCAAGCATGAGTTATTTCAGTGTTTACTCAAAGTGAAATTAATCTCCAGTCTTGTAACTGTTCATGTAGAAATGCTTCTAAATGATTAAAATTATCCTCACATTTAGCCTTTGTCTAATTCTTCTGGGAAACCCAACATTTAATTGAGTTGTGAAAAAGAAATATAACACAAGTATTGATTCAATATGAAAAAGACCTTTTTTCCTTCAGAAACAATTTTAAAAATCAAAGTGGTTTGAGGACAATTTAGCATTTTGTAGAAATGGGTGACACTCTCAAACAATACTGTTATATTTGCAAACTCTTTTCTAAAACAGAAAGCCTCTTTTGCTACTCTTTCCCTCTCTTTTTTCCTTGTATTTATTTCTGCCCTGCCTCGTTCTAAAAATCAGAGCCTGCCAGTGGTCAACATAAACACCTAGGACTGTGGCACTGATGTAGCAAAAATATCATAAATTATATGGCTACTGATTTTCTTCTCCTGGTGTCTTCATGGTCTACTCAATACCATTGCTTCTTCTAATTGCTAAAATACCATCTCCTCCCAAATAAAGTATTTAATGCCTTGTATTTCCAGAACCCTGAGAAAACAAATTTGTCTATAATGGAAAAATCACACTCACCTCCATTTTTCTATCAGGTAAATAAAAACCTGTGCACACCATGGTTTGAAACCTTGGGGATCCTAAACAATATTACATTTGGAGTCACTTGATATATAAAAAGGGGGGGGGCGGACAATCATCAAATGCTTGCATATTAAGTCCTCTAAGTCCCAGTTTAGATGTCCTGATTCTAAGTTGTATTCAGGTATTCTTGACAGCCTTGGTAACTGAGATAGAAGTGTTTTTTTTTTTTTTCCTTATCTTCCCAGGGAGAATTCTTGTTGAAAAACTGGATTCATGAGGTTTAAAGGGAATGTACAATTCAAAGAATTATGTTTCATGTTTTGAAGAGACCTCTGCAATGATCAGAAAGTTTGAGCCAATTTAGTATAAAAAAATAGGACTCTGTGACAGAGGTTGACTTTTCACAATCGACCTAGCATCAATCTACCCAGTGTCCCTGACTCAGAGGAATGCCATGGGAAACTGACTGGAAAATTCTGCAGCTGATTGACAGGACTCTGACACGGTATCTGGTCACTGTCTTCTACAGTCAAGACCATAACACCTTAGAATCTGGATCCAGGACTTAGTGATAGTCATCTATAATGTACACATTGTCTTCTGTTTGGATAGGCTTCAGAGCAGCATTTTTCAAAGCTCCAATGCGAGAATCTTTCAATGGAATCACACTGTAGAAAGAATAACATGAGTAAGTAAAAAGAAGATCACATCTCAAGTATAAGCAGCATATTTGTTTATGTTCATTCAAGCCTGAGGATTTGCATTTCTCAGAGCCCCATTCAAACATCCTATGAAATGAACAGAAGCTTCCAGAATTTTGACTATGAAGTTACAGGAAATCATTTTTAATAAGGAGGTAGAAAGTCACACCTTTTGGTTTCAAAAATCTCACACTGGTCTCTTTCAAGACACTCATGCAATAGAACACAAAAATTTATAATCTAACTAGACAAATACACACATCATATTGAAGTATTACACTAGGATGCACAGTCTCAAAGATGGCCAGGAAATGGATTAGCTGGTGTTTTTCTAGCTGAGGACTGTGACCCTTTAGTGATGTTATTTAGTGGTATGTATCCTGTATTTAAGATAAATATATATAAGTATACAAAATATCAGAGCATATCAGATGTAGTAAAATCACATTGCTTCACCTAAGCATGTTCTAGATCCCAGAGTCAAAAATCACACCCTACCTTAATAGTCAAAATTAGAAAGCCATGGGTTAGGTGAGTTTTATGACATGAATGCTCACACACCAAGTGTACTCAAAGGTCATTTGTGGAGTTTTGATATCAATGCTTTTTTACAGGTTGTCTGTAAGCATGATTTTTATTACCTAAGCTTGCCCAGAAAATGATATGAAATGCATTAAATCTTCACTCAGCACTGATCTTAAAACAGATTAGTCATACATGAGTGGAAACAGGTTAGGGGTCAGTAGCTCACAATGAGTGATATAGCTGCCCCAAAAATAACATCATGAGGAAATAAACCTTTTTGTTTTTATTTTATTTGCTTTTCTGTATTATACAGCATCTTCTACAATAAATATTTTCTTTTCTAATTAGGTGATTAAAACTGAAACTTTAAAAAAGTAAACATTGAAAGAACAAAAATGAACTAAAAGGATGTGACCATTCATGGTTTTCTGTCTGTAGGGAGTACTTTTTTTTTTTTTTTTTCCACTCTTGGAGGCTGACATCAAAAACTCCTAAAAGTCTGGTTTTGGACTCTAAGAGACCTGCTGTGTGATGTGACCTTGGATGTCACCTAACATCTCTAAACCTGTTTTCTAATTAGTAAACTGAGAATACTACTACTGCCTGTCTCACAGGTTTATTGCTGTGAAGGGCATGTCTCAATAATAAAATCCAGCATCTATGGAACACTTGCAATATGCTGGAGATTATTCAAAGCATATTTTGTGGACTGGCTCATGTGATTAACCAGATTTAGGAAAGATTGGGTACAAACATCCAATGAAAGAGAACTAAGAATAATGGATGGCAGTTAAAGAGGGACGAATTCAGAATCAAAGAAAGACTTGGCTTAAAGCCCAAGCTGGACCAGATGAAGCAGTTTATTTTGTTGGCAGTAGGTAGTGGTTTCCTTCCTTTAGAGATGCTTGGGAAAATGACCCCAATGTTGCATAAAAAGAAGATTTAATTTTTTATTGAGTGAAGGGGTAAATTTGCAAAAACTGTAAACTGAAATGCCTGTGAGGCCAGACAACTAATGTAAATGAATAGAGCAGGCGGGGTATGGAATAATAGGGGATGGTGGGAACCGTGGGGAGCTGGAGGCATGTCCTTAGCCCTGCCTTTGTGGGTCTTCAGCCTGGAGGTGTCTTCCTCCAGATTTTTGCAGAGCTTCTTTCTGCTTCTTTGGGGCTCACTCACATAGCCTACTGCCCTGCTCCAGTATTCCCCATGGTATTTCTCTGGAAGTTCTATAGAGCCCTGCTTATTCATTTATATGTTTTCTGTCTGTTCTGCTCATCTTTTTGGAATATAATAGAGATTCAATAGACATGCAAAAAACAAAGCACTGAATGAAATCAAATAACAAACTAAACAACCCATTCAAATGATCCCTGAAATAATATCTGCAATTTAGTTCTCTTGCTCTAAGACATAAGGTTTGAGGTGTTTTTTCTGTAGCAGCTATGACACAATTCCAGAGACATATAGTGATGCTTGGAGAAGGAAATGGCAACCCATTCCAGCATGCTTGCCTGGAGAATCCCAGGGAAGGAGGAGCCTGGTGGGCTGCCGTCTATGGGGTTGCACAGAGTCGGATACAACTGAAGCGACTTAGCAGCAGCAGCAGCATAGAGATGCTAAAATCATCACCAGAAGATTGAACAGCAATGGAGGTGCTCTATATACTAGATTTTTCAGGATCCAGAGTATAAAATAGAGAACTTGGAAGGAAAAGAGGAGAGGGACAGAGAAATTTTCCTTAAGTTTTTGGAGTAAGAACATCAATAGGCACTATTAACACAAACTATTTCAAACATACCGTAGTAGCTCCGCCTTGCTACCCAGGCAAAAATATCCTAAATTGAGGGGGGAAATGAAGAGAAAATTAAACACGCAAGCCAAAGAGTTCATGAGATTTTTTTTCCAAACCAGTATATTATTACGATTATTACTTTAATATAAGCAAAATCAGTACAGCTTTCAGAGTCTAAAAATTAACTAATTTTGAAGAAAGAATATTTTTAAAAAGAAGGAGAAAAAAATCAATCTGGACCCTAATCTGATAACTCCAGGTAACTTCTCTTGAATCTCTAGGAGCCAAGTAAGCCCCTTGGTATAGTATATCTTGTGATTCATAGGTTTAGTGTATTGACCTACATGCCCTAGCTTACTTTTATGCCATTATATTTCACTGAAAAAAAAAACCCTGAATATTGCACTTCTCCCATAGAAGACAGCTTTTACACACACATACACACACAACTGGTGGAAGGAGACTAAGACGTGTTGGATGACTGTCGTGTGAAACCCTTTGTTCTTCTCCTAGCTCTGAAATGATGTACCCTCCTAATGTCTCTTGTGCTTCTTCTATTAAGTGGGTGTTATAAAACCATCAACAGTTTTAACCCTGATAGGGATAAAAATTTGTTACTGAGGGAATGGGAAAAGAACAAAATGGGAGGGAACAAATCTTATATATTACAGTGGCTTTTGACTTCCAAATCTCAGCTTTACACAACCAGTGCTTTTTTCTCCATATTTAATTTCACCTATGGAGAATTTAAATATCATGTTTATGGAACAAAATGTACCCTCCTAATGTCTCTTGTGCTTCTTCTATTAAGTGGGTGTTATAAAACCATCAACAGTTTTAACCCTGATAGGGATAAAAATTTGTTACTGAGGGAATGGGAAAAGAACAAAATGGGAGGGAACAAATCTTATATATTACAGTGGCTTTTGACTTCCAAATCTCAGCTTTACACAACCAGTGCTTTTTTCTCCATATTTAATTTCACCTATGGAGAATTTAAATATCATGTTTATGGAACAATAAATTTAAGATAAATAAAAAAAGAACAAGGTAAGAACCAAGGAACTTACGTGAAACTGACATCTTATGGAATGTACAGCTACATGCATTTGGCCAAAGAATACTCCCATGGGCTCGAGAATATTTTGAATATTTCAGTCCTGAGGTGACTTACTTCTCCTAATCCAGAAAACCACAAACATGACCAACAATGCCAAAATAGTAACTGAGATTCCAGTGTAGACTTCCTTGCTGGTGCTCATCCATGTTTCTTGTGCCAGTGCCGCAACCTATAGAAACAGCAGATCAAACACAAAACAGAAAAATAAAACAAACTTGTTAGAGTTATAGGCAGAAAACATTTCAGAAAATAATATACCCAGACACATTATGGTTTATTGGCCCCTGGCTAGTTCTAGACCATGAAGTGTAAGACCAAATGATGTAAAGTTAAAGCCTTATGATGAAACTCTAAGACAACTCAAAATTCAAAATGAATTTCAGAGTGGTGGAAATGTTTACATCTTACTTGCAGTGGTATTTAGAGAAGGGCACAGATTTGTTAAAACTAAAACTGTATACTTCAAATGAGTGTGCTTTATTATTATAATTTATATATATATTATTTTTAAAGATCTCTTTTCATAAATAATCCTCTTATTTACTAATAAAAAACAATTCTGGTTCCTGAGTAAGTTGCCATGGTGGTGCTATTTGAATGAGCTCAGTTCCTGAAAACTGCCCATTAATTTAAACACTTTTTTGAACTAGAATTCAAGATTCTATGTCTTTATAAATGGGCATGAAAGTAGCTGCTCAGATTTATGGCTCTGCTTAACAATTAAAATGCTGTGCAATTGGGAAAAAAATTCCTAGTGTGAGAGATCATCACTTCCTAGAGTAAACCCAAAATATACCAGGCCATCATGCTCGCCTCCTTTACATAGCTTAATTCTAATCCTAAAGATGTCCCACCACATAGGTATTTTAACAGAAAGAAGTAGAAAATCAGAGAAAAAGATTAACTCTCAAGTCTCCTCCTGCATAAGAGTTTAATCTCTGGAGTCAGAATCCCAGATTAACTTTTATTTAGTTGCTCTGTGACCCTAGCAAGTTATTTAGCCTCTCCAAATCTCTTTGTCTGTCAAATGCAGATTAAATAGGGTTCTTGGGAAAGGTACTTCAGGTACCTCCTGATAAACACTCTGAGGAATACAGAGGGGGGTGACCTAGCCTCTGAGCTGTCCTTGCCTAAACGGAAAACAGTCAGTGCCTTGGGAGGGAAAAGCTGTGTTATCACCTTACTTGTGGAAGGGAAAGCAGTTAGATGGAACACAGGGTTACAGGAAGCAGTCTTTGCTTACTTTTTAAAAAACATTATGTTACATAAAAACTGGAAGTTCATTTTGGAGTGTGCAGCTGAGGATAAAGAAAGTAAAACAAAAATCAACCATAACTTCAATATCCAGAAATAGTTACTATTACCATTTTTCATTACATACTCTTCTAGAATTTTATCTTTCTAGTACTTTTCTTAACAGACACAGTTATTGTATCCAATGTATACTACAGTATATACATCATTTTGTATCTATAACCTATATATAATAAATAAATATATATATATATATTTCATTTTTGGCAATGCTACATGGCATGTGGATCTTGTTTCCTAATCAGCCATCGATCCTCTACTTACTTCATTGGAGGCATGAAGTCTTAATCATTGGACTGTCAGGGAGGTCCCAATGCTATCTGAAAAATTAGCTTTTTCATTTAACAATTGACACTGTCTTCTCATGGCAGTAAGTACACTGCAGTGACAACATTTTTAATGACAATAAATGGGCATGCATAATTGATGTTATTAATCTCTTATTATTGAACATTTAGGTTGTTTGTAACATTTTCATGATTATGAACAGCAGCAATGTATATCTTTTTTTATACATCTTTATGTATATGTTCATTCTCCTCATAAGATACAGCTCAAGAAGTTGACCTACTGGGTGGATATATAAGTTGCTTGGTTTTAAGATACCTGGGAGACATCTTGATATCTTCACAGTCAAGACACACAAATCCCATGATTGTGCTACCACCTATTGTGAATTTGCTTCTATATTGCTTACATTATATAGAAGAGATTAATTGCTACTGATTATACCTGTCCTGCAGGTAACTGAGGTCAAAAAAAATCTTCTCATTCAGAGTGTTTGTTTCTTTTTTTTAAACTAGCCTAAGTCTGACTGACATGACATTTACATGGTGGCAGTTCTGCTATTTAATAAGCACAACAAATTCAGCCCATATCCATCAGATCAATCAGTACCCATATCATCAGGGTGATTAATCTTTAATATCATTCCTACGTGGTAGTGTTCTCACTCTCATTAAGTTATGTCACTTATGCAACATAGGGCCATTGGATGTCACATTAACCTCACTTTGCTTGAACTTGAATTTCTCTTACAATGTCCATGCTTCAATTTCTCACAGTTGCAATCAAGATTACTCTCATACCTGAATCTGTTCGTGTTTTTTGCTTCTAAGAGTTATTTGCACACCGTGCAAGGAAAGTTTTTTCACCCAAAGGAGCCAAAAGTAAAAATCTCACTGATAAATTCTTCTAACTTACACACAAAGATGAGGCTTTGATGAACATCTTAAGACTATAGTCCCTTGGATTTTCCCAAGCTAATTGTGGGGAAAGTGCAAGAACAAATTACAGAATCACAAAGTTGTTGAAGACCTTAGGACCTTAATATGTCATCATATGGGGAGGATTATATATAGAAAGACTCAGCAGTGGCCTCAAAATTTCTCTATAGGAGGAAAATTGGATTGGAAAAGGATACTAGGGGGCCTATGTTTAAGGAATCATACTTTCACTGACATAATATTTTGGTAGGGATGGTCCCCATTCCACTACATCAATTCAAGCCATGTTATTTCTCTAACAATGATCTAAGTCTTTCTTGTTATATAATGTTAAGTCACTATGCCTGAATTAATTTACTCTTTTTTTCTTATTTTCTGGTTGGGAGAAATTCTGTCTTGGGTGTATATGTGTGTCTAGAGAAAAATATCACTTTTCAGGTATTTCTAACAAAGTAATGCATCTATATAGACTTTTAAAATTAAACTATCCCTACTTAAAAGTCAAATTCTTTTCCTCCTTTATTTTTTAAATTAGAAAGAATCAATCTGTGGACTAGACTGACAATATAATCTCTAAATGTAACTTGATTCCAGAAGAGACATATAAGTGAATCAGGCTAATAAAATAAGAAGGATTATGCTTACAGTTTGATTGTTATGCCAATGGGGATCTGGAGACTGGGTCACAGTGCCATTTCCATCTGCTCAAAAAGAAAGAAAATTAATAAGAATTACAAAAAGATATTGAACTTTCCTGGAAACACCAAATATATTCACACTGCCTTCTGGTAATGAAGGGAAAGTTGAATAATCATAAGGCCTAATGCTGTAGGCATCCCAAGAGTAATACCAAGTTAATAACATTTATTAATTTAAGTAGTAAGGTTGTGTTTCTTAACCATTTTGTCATGGACCCTTGGAAAATGAACCCTTTTTTTTCTCCCTATGGGGAGGAAAAATGTATGCTCACAGAAAATTTACTGACAATTTTAGACAAGTCAGAGTGACCCATTCTCAGAACGAGGTAAAAATTACAATTTACAGATAAATATCAATATTTTCATGGCAGCTCAGAAACTTCCAGTGCTTCCAGTGAGTGTTCAGAGGTCATTACACATCCAAAGAGCAGAACCACTCTGTTCAAAATGAACATTACATTGGTTTAACATTCAAGCTGTGAGTGAAATGCATTAAGATACACCAAACAGGTGCATCCAACTCCTACATTATACGCCAGTGTGCCCAGACACTGATCCAAATGTGCTTTAGAAAACATCTTACATCACTCCCAAGACCAGTATACCTTATACTACCTAAACTCCCAATATAAAAGGACACCATGCCTTAAAGTTTTGAATGCTCAAATTTTAAAAGTGTTTTGAAATATCTCTTTTGTCCCACAGAACATATACTGTTGGCCCTTCTAAGCAACTATAGGTCAAATACAGGATTCTCTCTTTACTGAGTATCTATTATATACAAGCACTTTACATCCTTATACCAATTTTCTTAATCTGAAATTTTAGAATTGGTGCTGAAATGGTTGAAGTTTCCAACTCTACTAAAGGACAAGGGCCTCAGCTCGTAACAACTGCACACATTATGTTTCCATTCAGTGAAAATACTGCAGGTCTCAGAGATTCACATATTACTGACAGAGCTATAAAACCATCATTTTCTAATGGTAAAAATGAAGTAACCATACTCTCCCTAAGTTTCACACTTTACACTACTGTATCTACAAGTTAAACATTCCGACACTACTTCTTCAAGAGATGAGGACTGTCTACAGCCTAGTCTCTGTGTATGATTTATGTTATAACCTTAAATCCTTAAGCTATGAATGAGTGATGTTGTAAAAAAAATAGCCAGGACTAGAGTCAGATGAAACTTGACTTCAGTGCTGACATGTCACTTACCAATGTGACCTCGATCAATGCCCTTACATACACATTGCATACATATGCATGTGTGTGTATTTATATTTCCAGCTGGGGTAACCTTGAACTACAAGCTATTGATAGCACCTGTCTCATAACGTTATCACATTAGATGATGCATGTAAGGTGCTTACACCATATTAAACAAATATCAGGTATCACAATTATGTTACTATATAACAACAGGAGCAATGGGGAAGGGACACCATGCAATGGAGTTTCCAAATATGTCCTTCATTCCTTACAAACATGTAGTGAGGAATGAAACAACTTGCCCATAGGCGTGCAGCTTGACACTGCCATTGGCGGGCAGTTGAATTGGAAGCTGTTTGTCTCCAAAGTAGAACTAAATGTCCTCCTCAGTCTGGCAATGGCAAGAAATAAACCTGCCTTGAAAGAATTAAATGAGATAATGCACAACAATTTTCTAGCACATGCATCTGAAAAGGTAGGTGCAGGCCCTAAAAAAACCAAAATTCCTTCTGGACTAACATTCTTTGCTTTGTGAGGCTTTAACCCACTGAAGTGTGACTTGGGCACTGTGAGGATTTGGCTGAAGGGCCTCAGAGATGCTGCCAAGACAGCAGCAGTCAGAGAAGACGTGGGGACACAGCTGCTCCAATGTCTGTTCCATGCTGGCAAGTCTACTTGACCAGGTTTTAGTGACATATTTTAGAGAACAATTTCCTGTTTTCTACTTTGTTCTTCCTCCTAGCCTAAAAGTGTGGGGTACAGATGCTCCAACTGCTCTTACCTGTATTTTTATCTGCTTTGTCTTTGTTTCTATGCCCAGAAACAGTTCATACCAAGGATTCCACTTTCAAAACCAAATGTCACTATTAGCTAATTTCAATTAAATTGGTCCCTCTCTGAGTCCCGCTGCATGTCCATTCTCAATTAAGAGCTTCCTTGAATGACTGGCAAAGTAGGCTACTCTGGGTGTCTGCTACAGAATAGCAACTCCTGAGCATGAGGAATCATACGCACAAGTCTTACAAAATCTTACAAAATCTGACCTTGTTTGGATGCTTCACAGGCACATGGACAAATAAACTAGTTCTGCATTACAAAGGAGTTCACATGTGGCACTCTCCAAATTTACCACCATGGTTAACAGAGTTAGTTGGGAAAGATGACAATTCAATATCATCTTTTCCATTACAGGAAAAACAGACTATCTTACATCTCAAAAGAATATGGACTTTCCAAAACTAGGGAGAACTGGGAGACTTTGGAGTGGAGTAGCACAATCCTAGTAGGCTGTGCCTCTTTGGTTCTGGTGTCCATGTTCTCAAGCCAACTCAAAGTGTCCATGTGAAATGAAAGCTTGACAAGGCAGCAGGGGAGCCTCCTGGCTCTGTGTAGTTTCTGGGGCTTAGAGGAAGCACAAAGAGGCGACTAGTTTGGTTTGGATCAGTTTAGATTTAACTGTTTTAAAGCTCAGTCCAGGTAAGTATGCCTAGAAATAAGTTTAAAGACCAGACTGATTCATTTTATTTAGAAAAAGGTGCAAATGTATGTGGATGGTCCCAAATCATACTACCTGCCTATGTCACTCAAATGCACGTATTTCTGGACATTCTAAGTAACAGTCATAGTTGCCACTCTATCACTTACCTTGTAACTGTGTCCCCAGATCTTTATCTCAAATAATGCTTCTAGGAATAAGTAATATTTCCTCCATTTGCCAAAGGATAAAAACAGATTCAAAGAGGGTAATAAGACATTTGTTCAAGTTGCATAGTTGAGTGGATAGCCATTGCTGGCATTCAAGTCATGCTTGTCTTTTTCAGAATATGTGCTCTGAACAATGTGCTAATATTTATCAAAATTTGAATGCTCCCAGGTGTTCAGGAAAGAAACTGAAGTTACCTGTTGAACAAGAGTGCCATGGTGAGCTGGTTATGTTTGTTTCATACAGGGTAGCAGGCTGGGTTTCTGCTGTCTGAGTTGGAGAAGATAAAGAAGCTATAGGAATGACAAGAACGGAAAAGTAGTGTTCAATTAGCGGAAGAAAATTTACACCCCCAGCAGAAACAATAAAACGAAATCAGAAATTACCCTTTGACTCTTTCTTAGAAATGTATTAATAGATGTCCTTGAGGTATTACCCTGCTATGTAGGCATTTCATTATCATGAATAAATCTGATCTAGATAATGATCCGAGAGCCTAACACAGAATTATTTCACTTTTTATGCTTCTTTTGTTGTTCAGTTGCTAAGTCGTGTCCTACTCTTTCCAGCCCCATGACTGCAGCATGCCATGCTTCCCTGTCCTTCTCTGTGTCCTGGAGTTTGCTCAAACTCATGTTCATTGAGTCAGCAATACTGTCTACCCATCTCATTCTCTGCCACCCTCTTCTCCTTTTGCCTTCAATCTTTCCCAGCATCAGAGTCTTTTCCAAGGAGTCAACTGTTAGCATAAGGTGGCCAAAATATTGGAGCTTGAGCTTTAGCATCAGTCCTGGGGTTGTCATAAGAATTAAGGGGCTTAATACTTATAAAGCAGTTAGCATGTTTCCTGACACAGCAAACAGGGTAAGCATTAGCTTCACTGAAATCTTATCCTCAAGTGTTGGGTTAGGCTTCAAACTAGATTAAATGATCTCTATTCAGATTTTCCTCATAATTCTATGTTAAACTGGGCCGAATGCACCATCCTTCTTAGACATCCATGACCAGTGGTCTGGCTTTTTTTTTGCTATTAATGATTCCTTTGAGAATCTAATAAAAACCATAGGTCCCTCTCACTCTGAAAATACTTAAAGATACAAAAGATGGATATAAGAGGGTACAAGTAGTTCACAGATTCTGTGAAGCCAAGTTTGGAAACCTGTTAAGAATTCCTATCCTAGATTGTACATCTGCTTTAACACAGTGCCCTGGATGGTGTGTATCCTTACTTTCAAAACTTTTGCACTTAGAAGTACTTTACCTTACCTGGCTGGAGGTCCTTTGTGGGTGCTGGCATTGGAAGAGCAGAAGTGGAGGACCTCGCTGTCACTGGAGCAGTGGTGACTGTCATGGATGGAGTAATGATATGGATTGTTGTTGATATAACAGTGGTGGTGGCTGTTGGAGCAGTGGTGACCATTGTGGTTGGAGTAGTGGTGGCAGTTGTCTTTCTTGGAGTAGTGGTAGTTGCCTTTCTTGTAGTGGTTCTTCTCGGACTAGTGGTGGCACGTGTCTTTCTCGTACGATTCTTCTTGAATTAGTGGTGGTAGTTGTCTTTCTTGTAGTGGTTCTTCTTGGAGTAGTGGTGGGAGTTGTCCTTCTTGTAGTGGTGGTTGTTCTTGGGGTAGTGGTGGTGGTTGTTGGAGTAGTGATGGTGGTTGTTGTTGTAGTAGTAGTGGTGGTGGTCGTTGTTGTTTTAGGTGGAGCTAGAAATCAACATGAAAGCAGGGATTCATCAAGCAGCAGGAAACAAGAGACTCGTGCTGGGCCTGTGCACCAACACAACCAAGGAGACTGTCCCCGGCAGAACTCGGCACTTATCTCCTATGAACTCCAAGTTCTTGTCATTGGTCAGCTAGAATCTGTGACTCAGGAGGAAGTGAACACATGGTCACAACAAGGCAACAGCAGCATTTAAAGGATGATATTTCGGGAGGTGCTGCTATTAAAAAATGACACATGGGATTTGTGTCGAAGCACTTTGTAAAGACTAGTCATACATATCAGAGTCACATATCTTCGTAAACATCTGTGAGGGAGGGAAAGGGGTCTAGAGCCTGAAGCTGTCCTCTCAGCAGTACATGACTAGAACCCAAATAGCAGTTCCCAAGAACCAGAATATTGACCAAACAAATAGCATTCACTTCTGTCACTTCTAAGGGTACTCTCCCAACATATCTGCATTCTAAATGTGGATTAATTCACATCATTAACATATGCTGGATAACACAGACGCCATATGCCACCTGGGAAGTCCTGAAAACAGTCATAGATAGTATATACATGAATGGATGGGGCGGTCTTCTAATAAACCTTTATTCATTAAAAAAAAAAAACTGTTGGTGAGCTTATTTTATAATCTGATTTGGTCCTATGGCTACAGTTTGCTGACCTGGGTCTAACAGTGTAGTTAAAGATGTTGAAGAACAGTACAGTCTCAATCCCCTCCCTTCACTTTGAAATGAAACCTAAGAAAAAGAGGAAGCAAGAAAAACATCTGGTCAAAGGAGTATAGCAAGGAGGAAATTTAATCAGTTTGTTTCACAATGTGTCTTGCTCAGGAGTAAATATTTCCTAAGGAAGAAACTAGGACACTGAGGCTAAGAAAAGCTGCTGAGGAAGAGCCCTAAGAGAGGTTGAAAGTATGCTCATTCTGTGAAAAGTGCAAGAAAACTTTAGTAAAGTATTGGGTTGGAGGCAGAGAGTCACTTTGGCTCAGTTATGAACCCGTTTCCCACTGGACAGAGCCGTGACTTTGCAAATATTCATCTATTAAAGAATTTATAAGCACTATAAATGTCTGCTATTCATTTTTTTCTTCCTCCAGGCCAATCATATAATTTCACAGCTCCAAAAATAATCTCTTCTCCACACACAGCCTCCTGCCACATGTATAGAGCACCAGCATCTTTTGGCTTTCTTAAATTGCCTCCTAGATATTTTCCCAGAGTCAGCTATTTTCTGCATCAGAATTGACCTGATTTTACTTGCCTTCATCACATAAGCTAAGTGCCCTTGATGAAGTCAGAAAAATTATGAAATTGAAATATCAAGTTCATTTAAACTAAAAAAGAGACCTAGCTTATAAAGGCTCTGAGTATTGGGTTCTGTTTTCATTAGAAACTTTAGTGGGAAAATACTATGCTAGAGCATAGGAAACCAGGAAATTCTTTAGAATCTGCTCCATTCACCAAGTGGTAAGAAAAATTAAAATGTCTGTATCAAGATAGAAAAACAGACTTCCCAGACTTTCGGATTCCACAAAATTCTTAAAAGCCAAAGTGAACAGTTATTGAGATGAAAATGTTCTCATACTACAATAGGGAGATTTTAATTTTTAAACAAGCAATTTAGTGATATGATGTGAGTGAAAGTGAAAGTCACTCAGTTGTGTGCAACTCTTTATGATGCCATGGACTATAGAGCTCATGGGATTCTCCAGGCCATAATACTGGACACGGTAGCCATTCCCTTCTCTAGGGGATCTTCCCAACTCAAGGATAAAACTCAGGTCTCTTGCATTGCAGGCTGATTCTTTACCAGCTGAGCCATGATATGGTGTGAATTTGCTTCAAAAAATTCAAGGGTAGAGGGAAGGGTTGAAACTATATAGACTCTTTCAATGTATATGCAACAAAATTGAGTTGACAGTTGACTAAACCAAATGATACATCTATTTGACAGGACCTTATATTACCTGTTTTATATGTGTGAAACTCTCTATGAGTCTTAAAATGTTAAGAAAGAACATTTGAAAATTCTCGGAAGAAATGACCTCAGATAAAAGGTCAGATTTTCAAGAAGAAGAAATTAAGCTCCTTAAAAATACTCACTATATCTCAGTGTGGAACAGTGAATGCTTTTTCATGAACCAACTAGTGTTCCTGAAGCACTGTGTCAGGAGACAGTTTGCTGACTGGGAAGATCCTGTAGCCTGTGGTCTTAAATCAAGGTTAGTCTTAACACTTCACTCTACACAAAAACAAGATATTCAGTTGAAGAGTTATTAGAAAACAAGATCATAGGAAACTTTTCTTTCCCTACTAAAGGAAAAGAAAGTTAGTATCAAACAGAAAACTCTTATTTCTGGTGACCCACAGGAAGTGATCAAAGAAGTAGGAAGATAAGCTCACCTGGATTGATCCTCAAATCTAGGGTGGTTTTTATGTCATTGAACCACCCTCTCACCTCAATTCGGCAACAATACAAGCCAGTGTCAGACACAGCAGTATTGTTTATGGTCAAAGATACATCCCTTCCAGGAATATTTCCATTTAGCTGATAACGTCTATCTCTCCGATAGGTGACTCTGTATCCATTAGTCCAGATGATGTTAGTTCCACAATGAGACGAAGGACATGTCCCTCGGCCCCAACACATTTTTGTGACTTCTCCATTATAGTAGCAGGGTAGAGTGACATTCTGACCCACCACTCCAGTCGCTTGATGGTAAGAGGTTACACCTTCTGTAAATAAAGAGAAACCAAAATTTTAACTTTAATTTTATTTTCATTTTGTTCTTTATATAGCTTATGTTGTTTGAAATTATCTAACTATATCTTGAGTTTTTAAGTTTAATATATGCATTTTCTGGTAAATTATATTCTTTAGCAGTATTATTACTAACCAGATATATCAATAACCTCAGATATGCAGATGACACCACCTTTATGGCAGAAAGTGTAGAGGAACTCAAAAGCCTCTTGATAAAAGTGAAAGAGGAGAGTGAAAAAGTTGGCTTAAAGCTCAACATTCCGAAAACAAAGATCATGGCATCTGGTCCCATCCCTTCATGGGAAATAGATGGGGAAACAGTGGAAACAGTGTCAGACTTTATTTTGAGGGGCTCCAAAATGACTGCAGATGGTGATTGGAGCCATGAAATTAAAAGACGCTTATTCCTTGGAAGGAAAGTTATGACCAATCTAGATAGCATATTGAAAAGCAGAGACATTACTTTGCCAACAAAGGTCCATCTAATCAAGGTTATGGTTTTCCCCATGGTCATGTATGGATATGAGAGTTGGACTGTGAAGAAAGCTGAGCGCTGAAGAAGTGATGCTTTTGAACTGTGGTGTTGGAGAAGACTCTTGAGAGTCCCTTGGACTGCAAGGAGATCCAACCAGTCCATTCTGAAGGAGATCAGCCCTGGGTTTTCTTTGGAGGGAATGATGCTAAAGCTGAAACTCCAGTGCTTTGGCCACCTAATGCGAAGAGCTGACTCATTGGAAAAGACTCTGATGCTGGAAGGGATTGGGGGCAGGAGAAGAAGGGGACGACTGAGGATGAGATGGCTGGATAGCATCACTGACTCGATGGACATGAGTCTGAGTGAACTCGGGAGTTGGTGATGGACAGGGAGGCCTGGCGTGCTGTGATTCATGGGGTGGCAAAGCATCAGACATGACTGAGTGACTGAACTGAACTGAACTGATATGAGGACGAACCATCTTTTAAATGTTTTTCTGTATTCAGGATTACTTCCCAATAGGACAGATTTATGAGAGAAAGTATCAGGATAAAGGGCAGAAATATGTTCAGTCTTTTGGTGAATATGATTAAAATTCCTCTCCAAAAGGTTTGAAACAAATGACACTCCAGCAATGCATCATGTGTGTGCATTTTGTCCTGTGTTTGACAGGTATCTGCTTACTAAATGTTAATACATACAAGTAGCTATTCCTCTCCCCTAGATTCAATTACTGTCTCAATTGAAATCTGATTTTAAACCTGTGTTGCTTTTAAAATTTTGATTTTCAATTTTATTGCAATTTTTAAATGGCTATGCAAAAAATTTCACCTCACATATCTTCCCCAAGTTAAGAAAAAAGAGCTAATATCCTACTTACAGCATCATTGGCTAGAAGGCAGAAGCCTAGTAAACTCTTTAGAAATCAGTTTTTAGAAAAAAGGGTTTATAATACTTTTAGAAGGAACTGAGGCTTATAATGGGCTTTGTTGTTTTTGTTTAATTGCGAAGTTGTATTGGACTCTTGGCAACCCCATGGACTGTAGCCCACCAGACTCCTCTGTTCATGGAATTTCCCAGACAAGAATTCTGGAGTGGGTTGCCATTTTCTTCTCCGGGGGATCTTCCCAACTCTGGGATCAAACCCATGTCTCTTGCATCGGTAGGTCTTTACCACTGAGCCACCTGGGAAGCCCATCATGGGATTTAGGATCCATTAAAAAAAAATTCAAGCAGGGATCCCTTCTTGTGAGTTGATGACTGTCCTGCAAGGGAGCACTGTCCATTTAGCCAGGTGAAACCAAAAATTGGACAATATTCAATCAAATATTAAACTTTACCTCTTCAAAACAAACAGGCAGGAAAACTCTCTCCTGCAGCAGGGGTTTATAAAACTGTATTGCCAAATGAGGTCTGAGTGGTCCTTAAAAGAAATCTGAGATTCAATGACCAGTCATAGTTAGAACTGGACTGTAAGTCTGGGAAATGTTCTGGGAATAAAACACTCATTATTATATAAAATAAGTCTAGTTTTTATTACTGGAATTCTGATTATATTTAATTTTGCTTAATATCATTTTTGAATTATAAAGATAATTTATGCTGATTATAGAAATTTGTTACAGAATATAATTTAAAAATGTACTTTTCTTCATATTCCTACCCTAGAGATTTTTTTTAAATTTAGGATTATGTCTATTCCTAAAAATTTCCCCTTTCTCATAGAATATTAAAATATGAGATAAATTATTTTATTAAAGTTTAATTTTTTGTTTATTGATTAAAAAAAACTTAGGCCACATGGCACCGCATGTGGGATCTTAGTTCCCCAAACAGGGATAGAACTCATGCTTCCTGCATTGGAAACACAAAGTTTCAACCATTGGAAAACCAGGGAAGTTAAAATATTTTCTTCTTAAAAGAAACAGTTACACATGGTTAAAAATATCAAAAAGTAAAAAATGGTACAATAAAGGGCTCATCTTCTTCCCACCCATCCCCATTTCTTCTTCCCACCCTCATCCACGGTTACTCTTTCCTACATACGCTTGAGTAGTTCATGAATACACAACCATCTACCCACTATTTTTTTTTTATTTAAACACAAATGGCAGCAAAAGCTGTACTGTACTGCAGCATGCCTTATTCACCTACCCAGAGATTTTTTAATTCTTAGAATTTAAGCAATTCCTTTGGCTTAAGTTTTCAGCTTGGTTCTTTGCTTGCTAGCTGATCCCATTACCTTTGACAAAGTGCCCATCCACCACGATCACACACCCCCTACACACTCCCTACACACCCCCTACATCCTTGGGGTTACAAACCACAATTCACCTATTCACTTACCTGGCAGGAGTAGGAGGCCCAGGATGGCTACCCAAGGATGCATGATGCTATTTGCCTGAAGGAAAGAGAAAGCAGACTGCTTGGTGTGGCCCTCAATCAGATGGTATCAGAACAAGTCTTAATTCTCAGATTGCAACTTCTCTTTTCACCCTTACAGGGTGAACCACATAAGCCTGCCTGCTGGAAGCAAGAGCACACTTGTAAATGCTTCAGCTCTCTGTCTGCTCCAGGTGACTGAGAGCTCCGCCCCTTCCAATAGACAGGCAAAGCTGTCCTCTGAAATAGTCCCTACTTACCCAGCTAAAAGGGACCAAACATGAAGGAAATGAGAGGAAGGCTTGCAGGGATCACCAGATCAAAGACTAGACTTCCCATGGCAAAGGGACACTTATCCTTAGCCTTGAAGATGAGTCACCTGGCTTTCTGGTGAGAGGAGGGTACTTCTTCCTTTGTGGTCACAATGGCTAGTCCCCAGCCTTAGTCAAATTATCAAATGTCCACTGACCTAAGAACTGAGAGTTGTGAGTTTCACTTATGGCTCAGGAGACTGCCTCTCAGATAGCTCTGAGGAACCACGCCCAAGAGGGTTGGAGAGATAAGCTTATATGTGATTTTGGAGAAGTACAATCAAACATCTCAGTAGAAGGTCCCCACTAGGTACAAGAAATAAATACCTCAATTAATGCCTTTAGCATTTTTCTAAGTACAGAAGATGAAACTTGGAGTCATAAAATTTTCTCCTGTAAACATCTAACTATCTGAAGGCCTGTTTTACCAGTTTTCCCAGACCACAGAGTACTTCATTTTGGATCACTGCACTGAATTCCTTTCAGGGTATATTGAGTATCAGTGACGACAATGGCTAGTGACTTAATTCTTACAGAACCAGATGGCTAGGGACACTCCTTAGCTGGCAGTGCCCCCTCATGGTTATAAATTCAATCATGATTTAGGAGGCAGTTCATGACCACTTTATCTCATAGTGCAGAGAATACCTTTTTCTCAGTCAGGCCAATATTTTGATGATCTTCAGTATGCTGTTGCTAGACTAGGCACTGCTAATAGTAGCCAAAAGTCTTTGGACCACATGTCTTTCAAATTTGTTTTGGTCCAAGCAAAATCCCCTGTGTTGCTTCTTCCCATATGTAGAGCTGCTGCTGCTGCTGCTGCTGCTAAGTCGCTTCAGTCGTGTCCGACTCTGTGCGACCCCATAGACAGCAGCCCACCAGGCTCCCCCGTCCCTGGGATTCTCCAGGCAAGAACACTGGAGTGAGCTGCCATTTCCTTCTCCAATGCAAGAAAGTGAAAAGTGAAAGTGAAGTCGCTCAGTCATATCCGACTCAGCGATCCCGTGGACTGCAGCTACCAGGCTCCTCCATCCATGGGACTTTCCAGGCTGGAGTACTGGAGTGGGGTGCCATTGCCTTACACTATTACAATCTTGAGTTCATAAATAAATATATACATGTATAGCTCTTAAACAACTATATCTGTTCAAGTTGCTTAGTCATCATTTTTATCAGAGGCTTAGTCACACATTTAGTAATGCAAGAAATCACAATCTTGTAAAATAGGCCAAATGCAAGTAACATAACTAGTAGCATTAATAGAGTCATAAGTAAATATTTAAGCCAAGAGTTTCCATTAGGTGTGATTCAGTATATTACCAGCTCATCTGACTCAATCTGTCCTGTACAAATCACTATCTTAAAGGTAATGAAATACTTGTATTGTTCACAAGGCATCCAGCCTAATTCCCTAGTGTTATTAGGCTGATAATCCTTAGTTTAACTGTTCCCAATGTAAGGGAGCTTTTAAACTTAAATGATTTAAATAATCTGGTGGAGGCTGATAATCCTTAGTTTAACTGTTCCCAATGTAAGGGAGCTTTTAAATTTAAATGATTTAAATAATCTGGTGGGAGTCATATAAATCCACCCTGTAACTGAAGGAGGGTCCCTCCTAATAATCAGGAAGTTATATTTGCTGACTGAAATTTAGTTTGTTATTTTTGAGCTTGAGTAAAGTTAAAAGAAAATTCACATTATAGCCATGGAAAGAGAAAGCACCATTGATTGGCCAAGTGAGGGAATCCAATGTAGTAATATCAATATCTGCTCAAACAGAACTATAGCTTTCTTCTGGAATAAATTCCCTAAGAGTCATGCATTTAGACCCGTGGAAGTACTAGAAGTACTAGATGTAGGTAACTGCTCATAAGCCTAACAATTAGATTAATTTTTAAACTCTGTGTAAGACTTACACCATGATAAAAAAAAACATGCATTTATGAAAAAGTCCAAGAAATTATCAAAAATAATTATAATATGTAATTATATCCATATTTCTATAATTATATGACATTATTATCTAATGTAACTGTTTGCTGAAAACACTATGAATAATGATACAGGTCAGGTCGGCCATCTAGGGATACTGTCCGCTTCTGATGCTGTCTGCTCTCTGTCTTGGTGGGAGGGAAGCTTCTCCGCTGTTTGAACTTGGTTTAAGCTGAGTCTAGGGGCTCCAGTGCAGGAACCCTTTCTAAGTGGAAAATGCAAACCCCAAAGTCAGTTTCTTTCATTTATTCTGTGCACGAGCTAATCAAGTATGTCTGACAAGTGTCCTTTGATGTAGGTTGGAGACAGTCCTTTAAATGATGCCTTTCCAAAATGCATAATCTTCTGGTTATAGGTCATATAGAATATACAGTAACAAGCTTTAGAAACAAACATAGAGTGTCTTTTTAATAATTCAATTAAACTTTACAATAATGTAACCTAACAACAGGGGTCTATCTCAGAAGTGAGTCTTGGGCAGTAAATACAGACCTAAATTAACAATACTAGAATTTAATATCCATGTGTGTAATTTTTCTCTCTAAAATTATGCTGACTTCTATCAAATCTAATCAAATTAAGAGTAATTTGCTTGCAGAAATAAGTCTGCTTTCGGTAAACGTGGCCTGATTACTTATATAAGTGCAATTGATCATACAGTCCTTTTAAAAATTGGTTTAGGTGGAACTTTTTATAAAAAATCTCAGATTGAATTTTTAAAAGGCTTCATTCTCAAGGCGAGAAAAGTCATCCCAAGGGCATGCCATCAGATCCCACCTGTGATACCTAAAGATCTGAATTAATTTCTCTCTTCTCAGAGTTCCAAAGTGTCTTCAGATTCCTACAATGGTCAGGAGGTGGACTTTCTCATTTACTTCATAAGTCTGTTAGCAACCTAAGGGTTTACAATTTTAGAGAGATCAGGTAGAAAGAAAAGATACATGTGTCAGTTTTGCTTACAAAGTTATCACTAACCAAATTGCTGTAAGTCATATTTAGTTTAAGGGGAAAGGTTTCCTTATATCTGGAAAACAGATTAAAAGCAGTAATATTTCAGACCAAAAAAAAAAACCCATAAAATCTATAACCATGTTCATCAGTACACTCAGTCCTACATAACTAATTCTTGATCTTTTGTTAACAGTTTTATAAAGCTTTTAAAAGCCTGCACTTGTGAAAAATCCTTTCTGTGAATTTTCTTGAAAATGAAGCATTTTTGCAAAGGCATCAGGATCAAACAATAACTGTCAATGAACAAAATAGATTTTTTAATACATGGTTAAAGATCCAATTGTGATGCAATTGAAGAAGAAACTTCTTTACTGCTGTGACAGAACATTTTAAGATAATAATCAGAATTAAGACTAATAACATTTTACTATGACATATCAGTTTCTTAGGAATTCCAATAACTTCTAGAGTATCTAAAACATTTCCGGCCCACTCCTGTACAATAGAGCCTAAGGATGTTTATCACCATCCATTTGAAATGCTTCCCATGTAGTTTGAAATGAAAGTGAAGTCACTCAGTCGTATCCGACTCTGTGAATCCCCTGGATGGTAGCCCATCAGTGTTCTCCATCTTTGGGATTCTCCGGGCAAGAATACTGGAGCGGGTTGCCATTTCCTTCTCCAGGAGATGTTCCCGACCCAGGGATCGAATCCAGGTCTCCCACATTGCAGGCAGACGCTTTAACCACTGAGCCACCTGAGAAGCCTTTCACATGCAGTTTAACATAGGATATAAGCCCAGTTGTGGATGTGACCGGTGATAGAAGCAAGGTCCAATGCTGTAATGAACAATATTGCATAGGAATCTGGAATGTTAGGTCCATGAATCAAGGTAAATTCGAAGATGTCAAACAGGAGATGGCAAGAGTGAATGTCGACATTCTGATTCTAGGAATCAGTTCAGTTCACTTCAGACACTCAATCGTGTCCGGCTCTTTGTGACCCCATGAATTGCAGCACGCCAGGCCCCCCTGTCCACCACGAATTCCCGGAGTTCACCCAAACTCATGTCCATTGAGTTGGTGATGCCATCCAGTCATCTCATCCTCTGTTGTCCCCTTACCTCCTGTTCCAATCCTCCCAACATCAGAGTCTTTTCCAATGAGTCAACTCTTCGCATGAGGTGGCCAAAGTACTGGAGGTAAAGCTTTAGCATCATTCCTTCCAAAGAACACCCAGGGCTGATCTCCTTCAGAATGGACTGGTTGGATCTCCTTGCTGTCCAAGGGACTCTCAAGAGTCTTCTTCAACACAGTGATTCAAAAGTATCAATTTTTTGGTGCTCAGCTTTCTTCACAGTCCAACTCTCACATCCATACATGACCACTGGAAAAACCATAGCCTTAACTAGACGGACCTTTATTGGCAAAGTAATGTCTCTGCTTTTGAATATGCTATCAGGTTGGTCTTAACTTTTCTTCCAAGGAGTACGCATCTTTTAATTTCATGGCTGCAATCACCATCTACAGTGATTTTGGAGCCCCTCAAAATAAAGTCTGACACTGTTTCCATTGTTTCCCCATCTATTTCCCATGAAGTGATGGAACCAGATGCCATGATCTTTGTTTTCTGAATGTTAAGCTTTAAGGTAACTTTTTCCTCTCCTCTTTCACTTTCATCAAGAGGTTTTTGAGTTCCTCTTCACTTTCTGCCATAAGGGTGGGGTCATCTGAGTATCAGAGGTTATTGAGATTTCTCCTGGCAATCTTGATTCCAGCTTGTGCTTCTTCCAGCCCAGAGTTTCTCATGATGTACTTTGCATATATTGAGATCAACACAGTCAATGCTTTGGCATAGTCTATAAAGCAGAAATAGATGTTTTCTGGAACTCTCTTGCTTTTTTGATGATCCAGCGGATGTTGGCAATTTGATCTCTGGTTCCTCTGCCTTTTCTAAAACCAGCTTGAACATCTGGAATTTCATGGTTCACATACTGCTGAAGCCTGGCTTGGAGAATTTTGAGCATTAATTTACTAGCGTGTGACATGAGTGCAATTGTGCAGTAGTTTGAGCATTCTTTGGCATTGCATTTCTTTGGGATTGGAATGAAAACTGACCTTTTCCAGTCCTGTGGCCACTGCTGAGTTTTCCAAATTTCCTGCATATTGAGTGCAGCACTTTCACAGCATCTTTCAAGATTTGAAAGAGCTCAACTGGAATTCCATCACCTCCACTAGCTTTTTCATAGTGATGCTTTCTAAGGCCCACTTGACTTCACATTCCAGGATGCCTGGATCTAAGTGAGTGATCACACCATCGTGATTATCTGAGTCGTGAAGCTCTTTTTTGTACAATTCTTCTGTGTATTCTTGCCACCTCTTCTTAATATCTTCTGCATCTGTTAGATCCATACTATTTGTGTCCTTTATCAAGCCCATCTTTGCATGAAGTGTTCCCTTGGTATCTCTGATTTTCTTGAAGAGATCTCTGCTCCTGCTACTGATGCTAAGTCACTTCAGTCATGTCCGACTCTGTGTGACTCCATAGACGGCAGCCCACCAGGCTCTCACATCCCTGGGATTCTCCTGGCAAGAACACTGGAGTGAGTTGCCATTTCCTTCTCCAATGCATGAAAATGAAAAGGGAAAGTGAAGTCGCTCAGTGGTGCTCGACTCTTAGCGACCACATGGACTGTAGCCCACCAGGCTCCTCCATCCATAGGATTTTCCAGGCAAGAGTACTGGAGAGGCGTGCCATTGCCTTCTCGGGAAGAGATCTCTAGTCTTTCCCATTCTGTTTTTTTTCCTCTATTTCTTTGCATTGATCGCTGAAGAAGGCTTTTTTATCTCTTCTTGCTATTCTTTGGAACTCTGCATTCAGATGCTTATATCTTTCCTTTTCTCCTTTGCTTTTTGCTTCCCTTATTTTCACAGCTATTTATAAGGCCTCCTCAGACATCTTTTTTGCTTTTTTGCATTTCTTTTCCATGGGGATGGTCTTGATCCGTCTCCTGTACAATGTCATGAACCTCCATCCATAGTTCATCAGGCACTCTATCATATCTAGTCCCTTAAATCTATTTCTCACTTCCACTGTATAATCATAAGGGATTTGACTTAGGTCATACTTGAATGGTCTAGTGGTTTTCTTCACTTTCTTCAATTTAAGTCTGTATTTGGCAAAAGGAGTTCATGATCTGAGCCACAGTCAGCTCCCAGTCTTGTTTTTGCTGACTGTATAGAGTTTCTCCATCTTTGGCTGCAAAGAATATAATCAATCTGATTTCAGTGTTGACCATCTGGTGATGTCCACGGGTAGAGTCTTCTCTTGTGTTCTTGGAAGAGGGTGTTTGCTATGACCAATGTGTTCTCTTGGCAAAACTCTATTAGCCTTTGCCCTTCCTCATTCCGTACTCAAAGGCCAAAGTTGCCTGTTACTCCAGGTGTTTCCTGACTTCCTACTTTTGCTTTCTAGTCACCTGTAAAGAAAAGGACATATTTTTTGGTTGTTAGTTCTAAAAGGTCCTGTAGGTCTTCACAGAACCATTCAACTTAAGCTTCTTCAGCGTTACTGTTTGGGGCATAAGCTTGGATTACTGTGATACTGAATGGTTTGACCTAGAAACAGAGATCATTCTATCGTTTTTGAGATTGCATCCAAGTACTGCATTTTGGACTCTTTTGTTTTTATAGTAGTGTGTGTGTGTGTGTGTGTGTGTGTGTGTGTGTTTAACAGATACACACTGCTATACATAAAATAGACAAGTAACAATAATTTACTGCATAGCATAGGAAACTGGTGACTCAGATGGTTAAGAATTCGCCTGCAAGCAAGAAAGCCAGGGCAGAAACCTGTCTTGGGAAGATTCCCTCGAGAAGGGAATGGCTACCCACTCTCAGTATTCTTCCCATGGACAGAAGAGCCTGTCAGGCCACAGTCCATGGAGCTGCAAACAGGCAGACAAGACTCAGTGACTTACGTTTCACACTATAGGGAACTATATTCATTATCTTGCAATAAACTATAATGGACAATAATCAGAAATACATCCACAACACACATGTGAATCACTTTGCTATAAACCTGAAACTAACATGATACTGTAAATCAACTGTACTTCAATTAAAATAAAGGAGTTGAGTTACACTGTGCCCCAATATAATTTATATACTTCTCTCACATATAATACCATGTCCATAGATGTCCAGTTTTTGAAGCTGTGAGTGACAGGATGTCAGAAAATGGAATGTGAGCTAAGTGAGCTCCTGCTCACACAGCTAGTGGGCACTGCCTAGTGTAAAACAGAACATCTCCTCAAATTATGAGATGATGTGTCGTTTTTCTTCCTCCCCAAAACCAAAACAATGTTTTCTACTTAAAAACACTGACATCAGAGATTTGTTTGGGGATAAAAACTTTCCCTTTTAGCTATGTGCCTTGCTGCATAATCACATGATTGTAAGTCATTTCCTCTGCGTCTATTTTGGGGAAGATGGGTGGATCAGAAAAGAAAAAAAAAACATGATAGCACTGGGCTTTCATGAGATAAGGTTAAGGGAATTTTCTGAAGGACTCAGTACTCTTGCAAACCAAGCCCACTCCAAGATCTGGCCACCAGTTGAACTCCTGTGCTAGTAGAAGTTATTCAAACTGTATGCTGAGTGTTGTCAAAAGTTTTGTCAAGGCACTGCATTTGTAGTGAGCATTGGGACTTACCACACTGACAACAGAACCCTCTGTTTGGTAACTAGCTATGTTGCTAAAGAATGTTGACATTTTAAAATTTCAAAACTTCAAACGTCAAAAATCAAAAATGAGTTATTTCGAGTGAAAGGAACACTATTGAAATAAATTGCTTTCAAAAATGACTGCCTTGAGAAAAGAAATATATTTAGTAATATACTGAATGGTATATTTTTTTAAATATACTATTGTTCTATTGTCATGATACTTCAAATACAATCACATCCTTTGACACAATTCCATGTCTAGAATCATAAAAGTTGGAAGTATACAAATGCACATAGGTTTTTGTATATTTGAAATGCAGGAAAAAAAAAAAAACTAAACATCTATGTGTGGGGAAGTGATTTGATAGATTAAGCACATTTGTTCTACTTAATACTACACAGCTGTCTAAGTAAAGGCTGCTGTCCCATTCTCACAGGGAATGAGCTTCTGTAAGTAATGGGGGAAATTAGGTTACCGTGTGTGTGTGAGTGAAAGAAGAGACAGAAAACAAGAGAATAGCCCAGAACTTTGCTAAATCTAGAGCCACTATCTACATGCGGCTAATGAGCACTTAAAAAGTAACTGGTCAGAATGGAGATGTCCTCTAAATGGAAAATACTCACTGAACTGTGAAGACTTATAATGAAGGGAAAAAAAAAAAAAAACATCAGAAAAAAAAACACTGCATTTCTACTGGACAGTGCTGACCTAGTACTGTTCCTAGGGAGTGGGACTGGAGAAAATTTTCGATAGAGAGGACAGGAAATAGGCATTTCCACTTTTAATTATTTTTCAGAAAGCACTTAATTTAAAATTTTAAAAATCAGAGTAGGAATCCAAGCAAAATTTATAGTTTAATTGTGTGTCAGTGTTAATTTCTTACTTTTCATAAATTGTACCATGGCAAGCCACTTCAGTATTCTTGCCTTGAGAACCCCATGAACAGTATGAAAAGGCAAAAAGATAGGATACCAAAAGAGAAACTCCCCAGGTCATTGGGTGCCCAATATGCTACTGGAGATCAGTGGAGAAATAACTCCAGACAGAATGAAGGGATAGAGCCAAAGCAAAAACAATACCCAGTTGTGGATGTGACTGGTGATAGAAGCAAGATCTGATGCTGTAAAGAGCAGTATTGCATAGGAACCTGGAATGTCAGGTCCATGAATCAAGGCAAATTGGAAGTGGTCAAACAAGAGATGGCAAGGGTGAACGTTGACATTCTAGGAATCAGCAAACTAAAATGGACTGGAATGGGTGAATTTAACTCAGATGACTATTATATCTACTACTGCAGGCAGGAATCCCTCAGAAGAAATGGAGTAGACATCATGGTCAACAAAAGAGGCTGAAATTCAGTACTTGGATGCAAACTCAAAAACGCCAGAATGATCTCTGTTCATTTCCAAGGCAAACCATTCAATATCGCAATTATCCAAATCTATGTCCCAACCAGTAATGCTGAAGAAGCTGAGGTTGAATGGTTTTATGAAGACTTACAAGATCTTTTAGAACTAGCACCCAAAAAAGATGTCCTTTTCATTATAGGGGACTGGAATGCAAAAGTAGGAAGTCAAGAAACACCTGGAGTAACAGGCAAATTTGGCCTTGGAATGCTCCAAGGCAAACCATTCAATATCACAATTATCCAAATCTATGCCCCAACCAGTAATGCTGAAGAAGCTGAAGTTGAACGGTTTTATGAAGACCTACAAGACCTTTTAGAACTAACACCCAAAAAAGATGTCCTTTTCATTATAGGGGACTGGAATGCAAAAGTAGGAAGTCAAGAAACACCTGGAGTAACAGGCAGATTTGGCCTTGCAATGCGTAATGAAGCAGGCCAAAGACTAATAGAGTTTTGCCAAGAAAATGCACTGGTCATAGCCTGCAAGCACAGTAAGTCAGAAAGCACTTTAGAAAAGAAAGGGAGTAGGTCTGGGAACTCTTGAGCCCCTGGAGGTCTGGCCAACCCCTCACTGTCTAACAAAATCCTATGACTCACAAGGTAAAACAAACAGCATGGTAAAAGTTAAACCAGAGCTGCATTTTTCAATGAAATCAGTTTGCAGCCTGAGATTATAAGCAGGAGCTACCAAAGCTGCAATTTGAAGTCTCACTGGTGGAGTGGACACTGCCTGGGACCTTTTCCCAACTGGGACTCCAGATTGCTGTCATGTGGAACTTCCCAGCACTGTTCAAGTCTGGGTGTAGGTTGGCCCAATTTGGTGAGGTATACGCTGTTACTTCTTTCTATTGTTTCTATTTTTCTTTTAATGATTATACATTTAAATTAAGTCAAATAATCTTCTATTAAATAATTGAAACTATTTACTTGTGAGTAACGAGTGGTTTCTTTCGTTAACGAATCCTTTGAATCTAATGTGAAAGTAAAATTTTGGCAAAACGGTCTTATTTAAAAAAAACAAACTTTTAAACATACTAGAAAACAGTAGCACTCTGCTAGCTATGTAAGTACTTTATGATTAGTTTGAAAACATGGGGAAAAGAGTCTGAGCTGTGATATTTGCAGCACACCAAAAAGCAGTGGTTACTGTTAGGAAGTAACAGGAAAACACAATGCAGAGCAATAGCTTATTAGGCAAGTTGGAGTTGGTGTGAAGATAAGAATAAATCCTCATCCTTCTCAATTAAAACAATATTCTCAAATTAAAAATCTGTCAAGATGGCAAGTTTTCATAAGTTACTGGCCAAGTGATTTATAGACTTCGTTTTAAGATATAGCTGGTGCTACTGTAAACTAGAAATAAACCCTTGGTCACTACAATGAATCACTCAGAATTTCTGTGACTGATTTTGGTGACTATGCTATTAGGTTAACATTTGCTGCTATGATTAAAATTATAAAATGCCATCCAAGAATCAATTACATGCAGTGAAAGTACTGAAAAACACACTTGATAATTTGTTGCTTTGGAAAGGAAGTCAAATATGAGGAAATATGCCAGGCAAACATGAAGATAAATGAGCTCTTAAATGCACTTACAAGGGGAGTGGGGGGAGACAGTAATAATGCTAAGAAAATAAAAATTAGTGTTAAAGCAAAAATAAAAGTTACAATAGTTATAGATTTATGTACTCTAAAAATTAATTCTTCTGGTTTTTAAACTTGTTCCTGCTCAAGGACTGCTTTTTATGGGATTAACTATAATGTTCATAAGTAGTATTTAAGAGCATGAACTCTGGAGCCATACTGCTTGGGTTCAAGTCTTGAGCTTTCCACATTCTAGGGGTGACCTTGGGCAAGTTATTTAACATCTGTGTGCCTCACATCCCCCATTTGGTAAAATGGGTATGACAATCAGTGTCATGGTAAGGACTGAGTTAGTAGTAAAATGAGTTTGAGATAAGTCAGTTAATCTAAAGTAGCTGGAACTATGCCTGGTACACAGTGAACCGCACATATGCAGAAATTCTATCATCAATTTCCAAGAATTTACTATCACCCATTTGCTGAAGACTCCCTATTTTAGGTTCCCATTCAGCCCTTTTATGTCCCTCACCTGCTTGACATTTGTACTTGGACTTCTCACGAAGGTCTCAAAGGTAACATGTCCAAGAGAGAATGAATTCTTGACCTTCTCCCTTAAATCTGTCCCCTCGTCACATCCCTAGTCCTCACCATCTCCATGAATCTCCAGTTTATACAACAGACATATCAGATGATAAACGGCAGCCCACAGTCCATGTTGGGAAAACAACAGAAATTAAAAGAAACCTTGGCAAACTTTGTTGTCTGTGTCCACACTTAAGAGAGGAGGGGCAGTTCACTAGTTCCAGGGGACTGCCAAGTAGGAATGTCAGCTCTGTGATGAGGGACCCAGATACTCAGATGCTCAGTCATGCCCGACTCTTTGTTACCCCATGGACCACAGCCCACCAGGCCTCTCTGTCCAGGGAAGCCTGTGATGAGGGACAGACTGTTCCTAAAGGGAAGCAGAACATCAGATTTTAAAGCTACTGACGCTTCCTTCCACGTCACCCCACCCGGTTCTGATTTGTCTGACCTGTGGCTTAGCTATCGGGATATTTTTAAGTTTCCAGGTGACACTAGTAAACAGCCAAGATTGAGAACTAGTCTAGTCCAGGCCTCCCATTTTAATACGTGTACAAACCGAGACTCAGAAAAGCTACCTGCTTAGCTCAGGCACCAACACGTTTGAAACAGGTACAGAATCAGCGAACAGTTCTTCTAAGGCTGTTTACAAACAGTATTTTTTGAAAAAGGACAGAACAGAAAATCAGGGTGTACTGTATATTACAGGATGAGTATAGTACATGATCTTTTAACTTTAAATATTGTGTCTCCATTTCCCTTTTCAAATTCATTCTCCTCCCTTCTCTGCCTTGTTCCCAGCCCCAGGAGGCTGACTCTACACAATGATTCAGCTGGGCTTCCTGCCAAAGGTCAGCCAGTGAGAGGCACCAGTGGGAGATCAGAGGGTGGGCAGGAGTGTCTGGGATCCCTCCTCTTGGATGATCTTGCCCCCACTGCACAGCTTTCCCTGGGTTGAGCTCGGGAGGGAGCTCCCGTTCCACTTCAGGTCCAGAAGAGGTAGCATCTTCCCACTGGTGACAATCCCTGGGTGCTTCAGTGTCCTTTGTGGGTTCCTTAAACCCACTCATACTTCTGAAAACAGGCCACTTATTAAATCTGTTTCCTGCCAGGACATTGACATACACAAATAGTTTGACAGTCAGACACATAAATGTACAGGGTTGGACTTTCACAACTGTGAGCAGGTTTAATGGAACTTATGTTGCTTACTGAAGGCTGTAGTCAAAAAAGTGGAGAAACATTCATGGTTTTTTCTACTACACCACTGCCTCCCCTGGCTGATAAAGGGAGCTACTGGGTTGAAACTTCTAAAAATAAACATTTCAAAAACCTTCTTTATGACTGTTACTATTAAACAGCAAACAGTGCCTAAAAGAAAGACATGTTTAATAAAATGGATTTTTTTTAACAGAGCTTACACTGCTGAACAGTGGAAAGGGCCACTTTGACAAGAAGTGAGTTTCCCACCACTGTTCTACACATGTGGACAAGATGAGAGACTAAGAACGCCAAGTTCTCTTTAAAATGTGTGCTTCTATCAGGGAAAACCAAATGGTTAAAATTTCTTCCAAAACATAAATGAAGCAATTTTTGTCACAGCAAAATACTGTACTAAAAAGCCACACCATGTCAGCTCAACTCTCACTGATTTGTGGAGGGGAAAGAAGAGTGAAATGAGGCAGCTTTCAAAAACGTCCAAACCCTGCTCCTTTTCATAGGATCTGAAAGTACAGATCCACAGAAAGAACTAAACATCCCAGGTCTGACTATTCTCCAGAACCATCTTTCAACCATCTCTCAGAACCATAGGCTGCTCTATGGCCTCAAGTAAACAGCTATCAAGGACAGAAAGTCTCTAGACCTTGGTCTGGTCATCCAACCTCCATCCGTCTGATGGCCGCACTGCCCAAAGTACATCCAAAACTGTGGGACCTTCACTGTACCTCCTTCTAATACCTGAAGTGCCACACTGCTATAGTAATAAAATTGTACTTAGGTCTGAGCATTACTAGATCCAAATATAAGCCATCCGATATAAGATTCAAAGGAAATGCAATTAGGAGCAAAGAAAATATGCACAAAAATGGCAACAGATATTCTATGGTTTGTCACCATAACCTCCCTGAAGGAGTGATACCATTCCATATTTTGCTACAAAGTGGTTAATGTTTACAGCAGATAGTCCAGAAAAAAAAAAGCAATTTCATCCTGTCGTGCATCCTGCCCTGCATCGCTTCAGTCCTGCCCGACTCTTGGGACCCTATGAACTGTGGCCCACCAGGCTCCTTTGTCCATGGGATTCTCCAGGCAAGAATACTAGAGTGGGTTGCCATTTCCTCCTCCAAGAGATCTTCCAGATCCAGAGATTGAATCCCACGTCTCCAGCATTGCAGGCAGATTCTTCACCACTGAGCCATCAGGGAAGTTCCCTTTATCCTGTCACCAGATATCAAATCAGTATTATGCATGTGTTTATAATAGCAACTAAAACTTGTTAAATGCTTAGATACAAACTGTCTAGCCATGCTGTACCCCAGCTCCTTTGGGTTCTGCTCCTCAGGACATGCCCTCGAGTAAGTAGCTGCTACTGCTAAGTCGCTTCAGTCGTGTCCGACTCTGTGCGACCCCATAGACGGCAGCCCACCAGGCTCCCCCGTCCCCGGGATTCTCCAGGCAAGAACACTGGAGTGGGTTGCCATTTCCTTCTCCAATGCATGAAAGGGAAAAGTGAAAGTGAAGTCACTCAGTCGTGTCCAACTCTCAGCGACCCCATGGACTGCAGCCTACCAGGCTCCTCCATCCATGGGATTTTCCAGGCAAGAATACTGGAGTGGGGTGCCAGTAGGGCAGGTGATAATCCCATGTCATAGAGAAGGCAACACTCACAGAGGAAATAATTTCAAACTTAAATCAAACTTAAACACCTTGAACTGGATCAGGAGCCTCTGTCTCATCCACTGTACCATGCTGCCTCCCCAAGGTGAATTTATCTAACCTGCATACTGACAAGATTTTTCATGCCCACTACTGAAAAAAGAGAGAAATATGCTGAAAATACTGAATTTTTCTAAGCTTGAATCTATCATAGAAAAAAAAAGTACCCCAATAGTAATATCAACCTACCTGCACCCATTAAAATGTGTGTGTGATGACTGTGGCTTTTTATAATTGAGTGGCTTCTAGTTATGCCTGTGATCTCAGGGGAGACTGATATGCTAGATTTTATTCCCTGATCTATACTTAACTCCAAATTCTTTGATATCACTAAGGGAATTGAAAGGACAAAGAGTTAAATAATTCAGTAGCCAAAGTCCATTAATGACATTATATAGGAAAGGCAGTGTTACATCTTTTTACTAGCTGACTTAGAAAAATCAGGCCTATCATTCAAACTGCTGTAACTTGCCTTATCAGAATGTCAATCAGGAAACAAAGGAAATCTGAAGTCGTTCCACAACACGTGCATGTTTCAACTTTTTTTTTTTTCAGCACATCATTACACATTATCCGTTCGGTCAACGTAGTGGATGGGGAGGAGAGCCCTCCATACCAATCATTGCTAGGTCAGCAGGGTCCCAGCTTGGGCGCCCCAAACACAACGCGACCTGAAAAGTACTTGCGGAGGGGAATCACGAAGTGCCATCGGCGGTGTTTGCAGTCAAGACGAAAAAGGGACGCTAAAATTTAATGATAAGTTTAGCAACTTTCTGGAACAGCGGACGAGCTTTTGCTTTGAGCTCAGCAGAATCGCTTCCAACCCAAAGCAAACCATCCTCCCGGACAGGGGCCGAGATAACAGGAAGGCGGCCGGTCCGCGCCAATCAACAGCGCCTGAGTCTGGTTAGCGCAGACCTGCCAGTTCGCAGCCAGGCCGGGCAGCTGTTGATCTCGGGGCCATTTTTTTTTTTTTTTCTTTTTTAAAGCAGAGACTGAGAGCAAGTAGGAAGGGAGCGAGGAAGGCTGAGCCTGAGGGAAGGGGAGTGAAAGAAGAGGTAAGGACGTCCCAGGAAAAGTCGAAGAGGGTTGCAAACTGGCGGGGACCGACCGGCGGAGCTCGGCGGCGCGGAAGCCGGAGGAGAGCGGAGAGAAAGGGTAGAGGGGGCCCGCGCCTCAAAGTTCCGCGTCCCGGCGGCGCCGCGCGCTGGGCTGCTCACCTAGCAGGAGCGTGGTCCAGGTTCGGCCGCGCCCCGAGCGCCGCAGGCCCAGCGCCCCGCGCAGCCCGGCCGCCAAGCGCCCACCGAGGCCGCCCCCGGCGGGTGGCGCGGCGGACTCGGCTCTGGGCCCCTTCCTGCCCGCGCGCCCTTGCGCCGAGGGGACGGCGGCGCGCGCTCGGGCCCGGGCTCCCCGGCGCCGACATCTGGCGACCCCCTCAGCGGTGACTGCGAGGCGCGGGGCGGCTGGGGCGGCTTAGGGGCCGCCTCCCGGTGCTTGTTCCGCGCCTGCAGGACCATCTTGGCATAGTCGCGCCCGCTCGCTGCGCGCGCCCGGACGGCGGCCGGGAAACGCCGGGCTGGCGGGGCGGCCCCGGCGCCGCTCACTCTCCGGCAGGCGGGCGGGCGGAGGGCGGGCCGGTCCCTCCCCGCGAGAGGGGAGGCGGGGAGAGCTGCAAGGCCGGGCGGCGGCTGCCTGCTGGCGGTGCAGCCGGGAGGCGGTGCCGGACTCGAGCGCCTGCCGCCGTTGCCGCCGCTCCGGTTGTCACGGCGACCGCGGAACGCCGGGGGGCGGGGGCGGGGACACTGTGAGCGGCCGCGGCCCCGCTCCCGCCGCCCCTCCGCGCCGGACGCGCGCTCCCGGCCGGCCAACGCGCACGCGCGGACTTCTGGCGGGGGCGGGGGCCGACCTGGGGCCGCCCCGCGACCCGTGCCCTGCTTCGGACCCGCATGGGGCTCGGCCAGGCGAGGGCACGAACCGCGTTCCGGGAGCAGCTGCCTCCCATTGGGAACGGCCGGGAAGAAGAAAGGGCCCTCTGGGGGAGGGGGCCGCTGGTGGAAGTTTCGGACCCGATTAAGGCTGAAAGTGGAGCCCAGGGAAGCCCGCGTGGCCCCAGCAGCGCGTAGCGGGAGCGGCTGGACGGGGTGGAGTGGGTGGAGGGCGGGGGGGCAGGAAGGCGCTCGGGAATGACCACGCGGGGGCGCTGTTCGAGCGCTCTGGCGCCTCGGTGGCCCAGCCGCTGGAAGAACCTAAGAAAGTAGAGCCGCTGGATCACGTTCCTCCACGACGCGTGGCCTCAGTTTAGAATGCTGCTGAAAGCAGCTCCCTCGCTAACGGATGCGACAAGCAGGGCAGTTCAGTTCAGTTCAGTCGCGCAGTCGTGTCCGATCTGCGACCCCATGAATCGCAGCGCGCCAGGCGTCCCTGTCCGGGCAGCCTGATTTAAAAAGGCATCAGAGTACCTCCAGGGGAGCTGATAAGGATCAAGACCCAAGTGTGTGCCTGACATTAAAACTGAGGAACCGGGGTAGGAGGTGACAAAATTTAATGGACAGAGAAGAAAAAAATTATCAACAAGTGTGTTCTGTTAGTTTAAAATGCTGTAACTTTGTGGCTTGAAAGAAAGCAGAAAAACTTTACTTGCTGTTAAAACACAAAACTAGTCGAAAACCCATTTTTCTTTCCCTTAGCAAGCAGAAGGCATGACTGAAGGGATCCTAGGAAGACTAGGAAAACTAGGCAGATCCCAGTCACCCTTCTCCCGCCACCCCACCTTTGCATTCTTTGCACAAAACCCTACTGCCACGTGAATAAGTTTCTTTCCTTTCAGTGTCAAGTGGACTTGTTGCAAAATATTGTCCTTAATTTCCAATTTTGTGAATGAACCCACATCATTATCTCCCTTATAATTCCAAGTGCTTCACGTGGCTTTGGATCCTTGCCCTTAAGTGTTTTTGTCCAGTGATTTCGTTATTTAAGGAAGTTAATATCAGCATTCATTCAATGTTATGCCTTTTTAAGGGCAATTATTTTGTAAAGGGGAAAAAAATTGCCATCCTAACTAGTAATTCCTCATATTCTATATTTTGTGAGTTTAAATTTTCACTTGTCTTTCATCAAAGCAGGGAACAACTATTTTTAGACTTTTTTAAAAATTACTGAAGTGATATTACAGAAATCTTAGATTCTGAACTAATGTGTCAGATGATCCCGTGTGTTACCCTCTGGATTCAACTGGTACCATTTTTGCCAGAGAAAACACTTGTTGAGTGAATAAATGAGTGATTGGGGGAATGAATGCAGGGGATAACAACCAGATGAAGATGAATTATGCTGTGTTCTGCAGTGCACCTGACTTAGTTCCAGCCCTCCTCTCCCTTGGTCTCTTAATTTCTAGAGGATGAAGAAGGTTACTTCTCAGCCTCATATTGTCCCACAGAGCCTGACTGTGAAAGTTTGTTAAACTGAATTAAGAGAAGCACCTCTTAAGATACACGCAGTGGGTTTTGACCAGTGCTGAGTCCCTCTGCCAAGTGGAGAATCCCAGAGAAAGGCAGTCTGGTGTATTAGTCAAGACACAGGCTAATGATAGGCCCATATTTCAGCCTCTGGTCTGACACGTACCAGCCCTGTGACCTTGGCTAAGTTACCAGACCTTTTAGAGTCTCCAACTCCTCATCCCTAAAATAAGAGTAATAAAGATGTCTACCTTACAGACCTGTAAAAAAGAAATAAATATGGCAGTGTATGTAAAGTGAAGTCGCTCAGTCGTGTCTGACTCTTTGCGACCCCATGGACTGTACCCACCAGGCTCCTCATACATGGAATTTTCCAGGCAAGAATATTGGAATGGGTTGCCATTTCCTTCTCCAGGGGAATTTCCCGACCCAGGGATCGAACCCGGGTCTCCCACATTGTAGGTAGATGCTTTACCGTCTTCCATCAGAGTAACTGCTCAGTAGATGTCCAAAGCAGTGGATGCTGTATATGGAGGATGGCAAGTCCTCTGTCCTCCCAAAGCCTGAGGCTGACAGTCCAGAATGGATGTGAAGATGCGGGGGACTAGAGTGCAGTAGAACAGGGACAGCTGTGTGATCTTCCAGCCAGTCCCAGCCTCTCTGGGTTGCAAGTTTCTCAGCTATCTGAGCAGTTGATCCTCCCCTTGAAGTTCCCTGCTTCCCACACGTTCTTTACAAATAAGGACCATCTTTACAAATAAGGACCATCTGGTGGATCATTAAGCTTGTATAAAATGGTAAGCAACTCCTCTTACTTCTCTCTCCCCTCCCCCAAGAAAGAAGGCTGCTTCACACAGGGAGGGTGGTAGAGCAGAAAATGGAATAGTCATGAAGGTTATGTGCCAGATTTCATTTTGTTGAAATGCACAAGAGCAGGCAGTGCAGTGCATTCATATTCATATCTTTAGGCTCAGACTGCCACATAGTGGCGAATGCTGGAGAGAGACAGAGAACTGAAAGCTGTACTTAAAAAAAGTGTGTTGTGTGCAGATGATCCTATGGATTAATTCAAGATTATAATGAATATAGATTAAGTATTACAATTACTGACCACCTTTAATGCCTTTTTTCCCCCAAGAGTTCCAGATGTACCATAAAAGTACTTCCTTATGTGACCTTATAGAAATACTGGATCAAAGCAGACAAATTCTGAAGAGAGAAACCCCACAGAGCAGGACTTCCTGGTGGTCTAGTAGCAAGGGGGGCCTGGGTTCAATCCCTGGTCAGGGAACTAGATCCCACGTCCTGCAACTAACACCTGATGCAGCCAAATGAATAAATAAATACGTTTTTGTTTTTGTTTTTAAGAAAAAGAAACCCCACAGAACAACCAAACGTGAATTCCTTATCTGGTCACCAAGGTACGAGCCCAGTCCTTTTGCTGCATTTTGGACATTTGAAATAAAAACTTTTAATCAAAAAAGTAATTTTGTAAAAAATATTGGGGATGGAGAAATAAGAGATTAAAAGAAGGAAATGAGCATAGAATAATAAAGACAAGTAAATGCCCCCAAATAAAGTTTAGCAATATTATAGAGATCAGGGAAATACTGTGAAATGAACCACAAAAATTTGGCCAAAGGAAAGCTGCTGGGAACCAATTTTCTTATTTGTTTCCATTGGCATTTTCAAAGCCCTATTAAAAGCCCTATCCAAATGTCCCCCTTTTCCTGTCACTGCCTCTCCTACCTTCAGAGTGAGATCAAAGGGAGAATCTTGATTGTGGCATCTACTTCTCATTTCTTTAGAGTAAGTCACTTGATCTCCTTTTGCAGAAGTGTCTGGGGCTCAAGTTCTGGATTCTGACAGCCGTGTCCCTCAGTGGTTGCTCATACAAAGAGAGGAACCTGTGTAACGAAGGCACACTTTACAGAAGCCTAAAATGGGTGCAACAAAGTACATCTGTATAACATTCAACTTTCTACAAAGCTCCAACTTAACTTGTCACTGTGTTATAATGTATTCCTTTAGGCTCTGGTGAGAACAACTGTAAATTGCTACTTTATTGCTTTTCAAATTTTATCTTCTGTCTTTCTGGTAGCTGACCTTGTAATTTTAACTGTTCATACACCAATGAGTGTTCCTGAGAAACTCAGAAAGTTCATTATTAATCCTAGTTCCAGTGCATCATCCCTCTTACACTGTTGGTGGGGATGCAAACTAGCATGGCCACTCTGGAGAACAGTGTGGAGATTCCTTAAAAAACTGGAAATAGAACTGCCTTATGACCCAGCAATCCCACTGCTGGGCATACACACCGAGGACACCAGAATTGAAAGAGACATGTGTACCCCAATGTTCATTGCAGCACTGTTGATAATAGCCAGGACATGGAAGCAACCTAGATGTCCATCAGCAAATGAATGGATAAGAAAGCTGTGGTACATATACACAATGGAGTATTATTCAGCCATTAAAAAGAATACATTTGAATCAGTTCTAATGAAGTGGAAGAAACTGGAGCCTATTATACAAAGTAAGCCAGAAAGAAAAACACCAATACAGTGTACTAACGCATATTATGGAATTTAGAAAGATGGTAACAATAACCCTGTATGCAAGACAGCAAAAGAGACACAGATGTATAGAACAGTCTTTTGGACTCTGTGGGAGAGAAAGAGGGTGGGATGATTTGGGAGAATGGCATTGAAACATGTATAATATCATATATGAAATGAATTGCCAGTCCAGGTTCGATGCAGGATACAGGCTGCTTGGGGCTGGTGCACTGGGATGACCCAGAGGGATGGTACAGGGAGGGAGGAGGGAGGGAGGTTCAGGATGGGGAACACATGTATACCTGTGGTGGATTCATGTTGATGTATGGCAAAACTAGAGGAACCTGTGTAACGAAGGCACACTTTACAGAAGCCTAAAATGGGTGCAACAAAGTACATCTGTATAACATTCAACTTTCTACAAAGCTCCAACATTAACTTGTCACTGTGTTATAATGTATTCCTTTAGGCTCTGGTGAGAACAACTGTAAATTGCTACTTTATTGCTTTTCAAATTTTATCTTCTGTCTTTCTGGTAGCTGACCTTGTAATTTTAACTGTTCATACACCAATGAGTGTTCCTGAGAAACTCAGAAAGTTCATTATTAATCCTAGTTCCAGTGCATCATCCCTCTTACACTGTTGGTGGGGATGCAAACTAGCATGGCCACTCTGGAGAACAGTGTGGAGATTCCTTAAAAAACTGGAAATAGAACTGCCTTATGACCCAGCAATCCCACTGCTGGGCATACACACCGAGGACACCAGAATTGAAAGAGACATGTGTACCCCAATGTTCATTGCAGCACTGTTGATAATAGCCAGGACATGGAAGCAACCTAGATGTCCATCAGCAAATGAATGGATAAGAAAGCTGTGGTACATATACACAATGGAGTATTATTCAGCCATTAAAAAGAATACATTTGAATCAGTTCTAATGAAGTGGAAGAAACTGGAGCCTATTATACAAAGTAAGCCAGAAAGAAAAACACCAATACAGTGTACTAACGCATATTATGGAATTTAGAAAGATGGTAACAATAACCCTGTATGCAAGACAGCAAAAGAGACACAGATGTATAGAACAGTCTTTTGGACTCTGTGGGAGAGAAAGAGGGTGGGATGATTTGGGAGAATGGCATTGAAACATGTATAATATCATATATGAAATGAATTGCCAGTCCAGGTTCGATGCAGGATACAGGCTGCTTGGGGCTGGTGCACTGGGATGACCCAGAGGGATGGTACAGGGAGGGAGGAGGGAGGGAGGTTCAGGATGGGGAACACATGTATACCTGTGGTGGATTCATGTTGATGTATGGCAAAACCAATACAATATTGTAAAGTAACCTCCAATTAAAATAAATTTATATTTAAAAAAATAAGGTAAAAAAAAGAAACAGTCCATTACAGAGGGGCATGTTTCCCTAAAATGCAGTTCCTATTACTGAGGGCTTACTATATCCTTGGTGTCTTAGTGGATTTTAGAGACATTAAAAATTCAGATAAAGTCTTCATCCCCAAAGGGCTTGCAGTTGAGATGGAGAGGCAGGGTAAGCTAGGAGCACTTTTGATTGTGCAGGAGAATGTGTGATTCAGAGCCTTAAGTACTGAAAGAGTTACGAAGAGGAGAGACACATCTGACACGATTTAGGAGTTTTCAGGGAGCAGATGAAACTTGTCTAGGCATTATTGGAACAATAGATCTTGCTTAAACAGAAGGAAGCTTGGAAAGCACATTATAGAGAGGGAACAGCATGTTTCTGAAACCCTTGTGTGCCTGGCCCATAGTAAGTGCTAATAGGAACATCTTAAATCCTTTTCAGAATGAGGAAGGGAAGAAACAACTAATTTAAGGAATAAATAGATTTAAAAGACTGGAGCATGAAATGCTTAGAGTGCTCACACATGGATCCTGGGTCCCAGAGCCCCCAGATTTCTCTGCAACTGAGCAGACTACTTGCTAAAGAATGCTGAGCATTCCTGCCCCCGTCTACCCTCCACTCCACCACCCCAGTGCCCCACAAACACACCCAGGTGGACTTAGAAACACTGGAAACCAATGAATTCCACCATCCACCTCTAACTTGGGCAGAGACTTGCTAGTATCCAACAGGACTTTGCTGACTCATAGCCTGAGCCTCATGCTCACCTGCCTCCGGATGCAGATAAGGTGGGGGATGGATTCATCTGGACACTGAATGGTCAGTGCTTGAGCCCATTCTCCAGGATAAGAAACTGGATATATCACACAACTTATCTGCTCCCTGCTAAACTGTTTCCTTGACCCAACCTTATCTTGTGCTCCCTGAGGCCAACAATCCATCCCTCATACACTCAGCTCATCTCATCTCAGTTCAATTCAGTCACTCAGTCGTGTCCGACTCTTTGCAACCCCATGAATCGCAGCACGCCAGGCCTCCCTGTCCATCACCAACTCCCGGAGTTCACTCAGACTCACGTCCATCGAGTCTGTGATGCCATCCAGCCATCTCATCCTCTGTCGTCCCCTTCTCCTCCTGCCCCCAATCCCTCCCAGCATCAGAGTCTTTTCCAATGAGTCAACTCTTCGCATGAGATGGCCAAAGTACTGGAGTTTCAGCTTTAGCATCATTCCTTCCAGAGAAATCCCAGGGTTGATCTCCTTCAGAATGGACTGTTGGATCTCCTTGCAGTCCAAGGGACTCTCAAGAGTCTTCTCCAACACCACAGTTCAAAAGCATCACTTCTTCAGCGCTCAGCCTTCTTCACAGTCCAACTCTCACACCCATACATGACCACAGGAAAAACCATAGCCTTGACTAGACGGACCTTAGTCGGCAAAGTAGTGTCTCTGGTTTGAATATGCTATCTAGGTTGGTCATAACTTTTCTTCCAAGGAGTAAGCGTCTTTTAATTTCATGGCTGCAATCACCATCTGCAGTGATTTTGGAGCCCCCCCCCCCCGCAAAAAAAATGTCTGACACTGTTTCCCCCGTTTCCCCATCTATTTCCCATGAAGTGACAGGACAGGATACCATGATCTTCGTTTTCTAAATGTTGAGCTTTAAGTCAACTTTTTCACTCTCCTCTTTCACTTTCATCAAGAGGCTTTTTAGTTCCTCTTCACTTTCTGCCATAAGGGTGGTGTCATCTGCATATCTGAGGTTAGTGATATTTCTCCTGGCAACCTTGATTCCAGTGTTTCTTCCAGTCCAGCGTTTCTCATGATGTACTCTGCATAGAAGTTAAATAAGCAGGGTGACAATAGACAGCCTTGACATACTCCTTTTCCTATTTGGAACCAGTCTGTTGTTCCATGTCCAGTTCTAACTTCCTAAACTGCATACAGATTTCTCAAGAGGCAGGTCAGGTGGTCTGGTATTCCCATCTCTCAGAATTTTCCACAGTTTATTGTGATCCACACAGTCAAAGGCCTTGGCATAGTCAATAAAGCAGAAATAGATGTTTTTCTGGAACTCTCTTGCTTTTTCCATGATCCAGCAGATGTTGGCAATTTGATCTCTGGTTCCTCTGCCTTTTCTAAAACCAGCTTGAACATCAGGGAGTTCACAGTTCACGTGTTGCTGAAGCCTGGCTTGGAGAATTTTGAGCATTACTTTACTAGCATGTGAGCTGAGCACAATTGTGCAGTAGTTTGAGCATTCTTTGGCATTGCCTTTCTTTGGGATTGGGATGAAAACTGACCTTTTCCAGTCCTGTGACCACTGCTGAGTTTTCCAAATTTGCTGGCTCTTGGCTCTTTTAGAGGTCCTTTCTCCTATGACAGGTTCATTCCCTCATTAACTCCACCCCCTTCTTTCCTTGGATCTCCTTTCTGCCTCCGGAAAGTTCCTCCGGGGCCCTTGCCATCTTTACCTTTCATCATTGCTTTTCTCTTCAGGCAGCACCATTTACTCTAGTCTTGGTTCCCGGTCCTCTTAATTCCTACCATTGCTACAACTAATGAGCACCTTTCTAACACTGAACCTCTCATCTCCTTGATATTCTCATCTCTGGTGACCTGCATTCCTACTCTATGTGATCCCCCACTCTACAGTCCCACCCTGCTCTTTGTAATCACCCCAGTCTGGCTTTACTCCTGCAGTTAAAATCCAAGTAACCCACCTCCAATGCCTCTAAGTCTCCTTGTTATTCCACCCTAGTCCATCACTGCAACTCTCTCTGTCAAGATCCCCACCCCCGCTCCCTGCATGGTCCTTCCATCTCACTCACCTGGCAAAATACCACTGTTTGACTTCAGATCCCATGCTACTGAGGAATGCTGGAGAAATCCCACAGCCTGGAAGGCAGGAACTCCTATGAATTCTTAGTCTCCATTGGCAACTGGCCCTGAGTGCTGTCCAGAAGTCGTCCAACATGCCCCTGGTCCCATTCTCCACAGCAGACACAGCAAATGTTCACTGCTCTGTGTATAACCCCTGCTCCCCAGATTCATGGGTTAAAACCAAATCCCCAGTGTGATGGCATTTGGAGCTGGGGGGATGTAATTAGAACCTGAAAGAAGAGCCCTCAGGAAAGCGATTAGTGCCTATGAAAGAGACTTAGAATTCCTTCTCCCCCTTTCACCATGTGAGGACACAGTGAAAAGAGGGTGGTCTTTGAATGGGGAAGGAGGCCCTCCTCAGACATTGAATTTCCCAGCACCTTGATCTTAGACTTCCCAGCCTTACCTCTCTCCATTCCCCAGTCCCCTCTGCCCTCTATCCCCCTGAACTTCTTCGCATGCTGTTCTCTTAAACTGTCACACTTCTGTTCTGCCCAGCCCCTGGCAGTTCTAGATAACCGACATCCTCAACCCCTCACTTAGAAATCATCTCCTGCAGGAACTTTCCTCTCCTTTCTCCCCTCACATCCTGAGCCATACATCTAGTAACCTAAACTTTCCCTTGTCATATCACTTACCACTGTCAATTTGCCTGTTTATTTATCTGACGTCTCTGTTAGACTGTAATTTTCTTGAGGGAAAGCTCTGTATTAGGTCAGATTCCCCAAGAATCTCTAAGATAAAAATTTGTATACAGTGGTTCCAGAGTCCAGGGAGGTACTTGTAAGACAAAGCTTTTAAGGGAGTCAAGAAAGTGGAGTTGGACAAAGAGAAATTGAGCTGCAGACCAAATGCAGCAGAAGCCTTGATCAATCCAACAGGGAGCCCTGGAGCTAGGATGGCCCTTCACAATTATTCTGAATTGTGGCAAGAGTCCCAAGTCTGTGACACCACACCAATTGGTTATTGGAGGTGGCCTCTTGCAAGGAATGAGAGAGGCAGACAGCTCCATAGAATGTGTACGACTAAAAGCCAGCCCCAAAAGAGATTCAGTGGTGAGCTCTTAGTGACCTACACCCCTGGCATTAATTCTGGGGAGGTCTGGGTAGCCTACCATAGCCCTCTCTGCTCTGTGCGGTCTCAAGGCCTGACACTCCAGAGGTGCCCATTCTCTTTGTAGGTAAATCATCAAATGTATGATTAAGTGAATTAATTAAAATAGCAGAAAACAAGGTTAGTAGATTAAATAAATATAGCAGAAAACAAGGTTAGTAGACTAAATAAATTGAGATTTAGAGTCTCACAGAAGGAAAGGCATTTTCTATTCGAAAACAGTGAACTCTAGTGCTCAAAAGATTGATGGGTTGTAAATAAGATTTAGAAAAAAAAACAGCAAGAAAGAGAAAATAGCAAGCAGACATGCTCTGAGGATATGAATTTGTGGCGTGTGGGTGGTAGGGATGGCTGAGATGATAGCAGGAAGACGAACAGGGGAAAACACCTAGGACCTGAGACTCTGCTCCCATGACCTTGACAGTGATGTATAGAAGGTCTGTAAGAGGGTATTGAGAGCATGACAGGACAAATGTGAGACCAGCTGACATCTTACACTAACTCTTTAGAGGATATTTATGATTTGTTGCTGCTGTCAGTCACTCAGTCATGTCCAGCTCTTTGCAACCCCATGGACTGCAGCACACCAGGCTTCCCTGTCTTTCACCATTTCCTGGAACTCACTCAAACTCATGTCCATGGAGTTGGTGATGCCATCCAACCATCTTGTCCTCTGTCCCCTTCCCCTCCTGCCTTCATCTTTCCCAGCATCAGGGTCTTTTCGGAGTTGACTCTTGACATTAGGTGACCAAAATATTGGAGCTTCAGCTTCAGCATCAGTCCTTCCAATGAATATTCAGGACTGATTTCCTTTAGGATTGACTGGTTTGATCTCTTTGCAGTCCAAGGGACTCTCAAGAGTCTTCTCCAACACCACAGTTCAAAAGCATCAATTCTTCAGTGTTAGCCTTCTTTATGTTCTCACACCCATACATGGAGACCGGAAAAACCATAGCTTGACTACACGGACCTTTGTTGGTAAAGTAATGTCTCTGCTTTTTAATATGCTGTCTAGGTTTGTCATAGCTTTTCTTCCAAGAAGCAAGCATCTTTTAATTTCATGGCTGCAGTCACCATCTGCAGTGATTTTGGAGCCCAAGAAAATAAAGTCTTTCACTGTTTCCATTGTTTCCCCATGTATTAGGTATACTTGATCTCATGTATTAGTTATAAGCAGAGAGTCACCATTTGAAATGTCAGGACTATAAATTGGATGTAAGTCTAAACTTCAAAGGTATTCACCGTACATTTCTAAACTATAATTTTGGATCAATTTTGTAGATATATTTAAAAACTAAAATATATAGTTGTTTTACTTCCCGAGCAGCTATTAACTCAAGTCATCTCAGCTCTTGCCACTAATCCTGGTTTGTTTTCAGAAACTAACATTAAAGGCAATAGCTGTAGACAGTTTGTAGCCATCTCAAGATGACCTGAAGCCCACAATACTCAGCAATTTTGGAAATTCCTTATTTTTTTCCTACCTGAAACTCCGTGTTGCTATGGTGTCCATTTTGTCCCAGGCAATAATTTAGGGAGGAGGAACAGGTAAGGAACCTTTGGCTCTTCAGAGGAAAGTGGCATGGGTTCCAGCACCTGATTTTGCAACCAGACAAGGGATGTTGTGTCTGCACTCAAGACTGCTCTTGCGAATGCTGAAGTGCAAAGTTTGGTGAAGCAGAGCACTAGCCCTGGCACCTTGCTAGAGAGGCAGTACACACATGCTGGGTTGCTGAAAGCTTTGGGAGGCTCTGCAGTATGGATTCTGTGCAACCTCAGGAGGAATCAAGATCCAGTTGTCATTGGCCCTGAGGTACCGAGAGAGTAGGGGCACAGTGAGAAAAAGCTTATCCCAATCCTTTCTGAATTTCCTGATGTTCAAGCTGGTTTTAGAAAACGCAGAGGAACCAGAGATCAAATTGCCAACATCCGCTGGATCATCAAAAAAGCAAGAGAGTTCCAGAAAAACATCTATTTCTGCTTTATTGACTATGCCAAAGCCTTTGACTGTGTGGATCACAATAAACTATGGAAAATTCTGAAAGAGATGGGAATACCAGACCACTTGACCTGCCTCTTGAGAAATCTGTATGCAGGTCAGGAAGCAACAGTTAGAACTGGACATGGAACAACAGACTGGTTCCAAATAGGAAAAGGAGTCCGTCAAGGCTGTCTATTGTCACTCTGCTTATTTAACTTCTATGCAGAGTACATCATGAGAAACGCTGGACTGGAAGAAACACAAGCTGGAATCAAGATTGCTGGGAGAAATATCAATAACCTCAGATATGCAGATGACACCACCCTTATGGCAGAAAGTGAAGTGGAACTAAAAAGCCTCTTGATGAAAGTGAAAGAAGAGAGTGAAAAAGTTGACTTAAAGCTCAACATTCAGAAAACGAAGATCATGGCATCTGGTCCCATCACTTCATGGGAAATAGATGGGGAAACAGTAGAAACAGTGTCAGACTTTATTTTGGGGGGCTCCAAAATCACTGCAGATGGTGACCGCAGCCATGAAATAAAAAGATGCTTACTCCTTGGAAGAAAAGTTATGACCAACCTAGATAGTGTATTCAAAAGCAGAGACATTACTTTGCTGACTAAGGTCCGTCTAGTCAAGGCTATGGTTTTTCCTGTGGTCATGTATGGATGTGAGAGTTGGACTGTGAAGAAGGCTGAGCGCTGAAGAAGTGATGCTTTTGAACTGTAGTGTTGGAGAAGACTCTTGAGAGTCCCTTGGACTGCAAGGAGATCCAACCAGTCCATTCTGAAGGAGATCAGCCCTGGGATTTCTTTGGAAGGAATGATGCTGAAGCTGAAACTCCAGTACTTTGGCCACCTCATGGGAAGAGTTGACTCATTAGAAAAGACTCTGATGCTGGGAGGGATTGGGGGCAGGAGGACAAGAGGACGACAGAGGATGAGATGGCTGGATGGCATCACGGACTCGATGGACGTGAGTCTGAGTGAACTCCGGGAGTTGGTGATGGACAGGGAGGCCTGGCATGCTGCGATTCATGGGGTTGCAAGGAGTCGGACACTGAGCGACTGAACTGAACTGAACTGAATCCTTTCTGACCCGTCCTAAATGGCCTGTTTGTTTGGTATAAGGACAAAGGAGCAAGAAGTGGCAATGACTGAGCACACAGCCCCAGATTCCATCCTCGGGCCTATGACTGCACACTCCACGAACTGCTATACATATCTGAGGAGTTTCCAACTCAGGGTTGAGGGCACTGGTACCAGGTGCAGTGGTGTTTGTGATGCCTTGGGGCCAGTGCTTTTCCTGACACTGTTCAAAGTGTGAAAGTCAGAGAGGGTTAATCTGGGCGTCCAGGTTCCCCTGAACAGATGCCACAGCAACCCACCCAGTGCTTGACCCAAGTGCCGCATCTTGCTTTGTGCAGAGGTTCATCACCCTTGGGTATAGTACAGCCCTATAAGCAATTCTGCACAGCATACTCTGCAGTCCCTTTGGCAGCTTGTCCCAGCACACTTGGTTCACACACTAGACTAGATGTTTGCTTCTCTTTCTTCATTTCCCAACATGAGTTAACACAACCAGTCCTCTAAGATTATCTGCAGGCACTTAATTCCTTCGTTGCATCTTCAGACTTCTAATCTGCAGTATTATTTTGTTCATGGGAGTGAAACTTGCATGGTAAGTCCGATATAAGTTACCTGATAAAACACAGAGAATGAAAGAATACAAGATCAGCTCTCCATAACAGTCATGGGCAACCAGAGCAATGCTTGAGCACACTTGGAGTCCACTCCAGCCAGACTAGATGCACAGTGAAATGAGAATACTGGGAAGTTAAACACCTTTATTAGTCATTATGGCTAAGATAAATAAGCTACAAGGATGCATTGTATAGCATAGGAACTAGACTCAATCTCTAATAATAACAACTTCAAATGGAGTATAATCTATAAAAATACCGAATCACTATGTTATATACCTGAAACTGATATAATATCGTATACCAATTACACCTCAATTAAAAAGAAATCTTTTACAATTCAGCAAGTTAAAATATTTTTAAAAATTAGTTCATCTTACTAATACCTTGAGGAGAAGGCAATGGCACCCCACTCCAGTACTTTTGCCTGGAAAATCCCATGGACGGAGGAGCCTGGTGGGCTGCAATCCATGGGGTCACTAGAGTCAGACACGACTGAGCAACTTCACTTTCACTTTTCACTTTCATGCATTGGAGAAGGAAATGGCAACCCACTCCAGTGTTCTTGCCTGGAGAATCCCAGGGACATGGAAGCCTGGTGGGCTGCCGTATATGGGGTCGCACACAGTTGGACACAACTTAAGCGATTTAGCAGCAGCTGCAGCAACTAATACCTTACCATGTTCTAAATTTCTTTTCTTTTTATTGGAGAAGGAAATGGCAACCCACTCCAGTGTTCTTGCCTGGAGAATCCCAGGGACATGGAAGCCTGGTGGGCTGCCGTATATGGGGTCGCACACAGTTGGACACAACTTAAGCGATTTAGCAGCAGCTGCAGCAACTAATACCTTACCATGTTCTAAATTTCTTTTCTTTTTGTGACTATCTGGACCGATGCATGTATTTCAGAAGCCATTGAGTGAATCGGTTGGTTGAGGAAGAAAGAGTATGATGAGACAAGAACTGTTCCAAGGAGGATGATCCTTGGAATGGAGAGGAGGCAGAGGCAGAAGGCGACAAGTCAGGGAACAGACAGCTCAGTAGAAGCGCAGAGACAGAGACAACGCTGATATCAGGGGCCCTTCAAGCAGCTGGTTTCAGCACCTCTGGGAAGCTGACCTGAACCCCCAGGACAGGCCACTTGTTGAACTCCAGACCTGCCTCATCAATACTTTCACTGGCGGAGTTAACCTTTACCAGTTTATTTACTGGAATTAGTGCACAATTTTGTTTTAGAGAGAGCATTGCTGCCTGAAAAAGTAGAGTCAAGCAAAATACCTGGAAGTGTGTTTTCTGGTTTTGTTTTGGGCTCTGATGGGTCTTCAGTGCTGCACAAGGCTTTTCTCTAGTTGCAGCAAGTGGGGGTCACACTCTAGTTGTCATGCATAGGATTCTCATTGTGGTGGCCTCTCTTGTTGCAGAGCACGGGCTCCAGCACTCTGGCTTCAATAGTGGCGGCACATGGGCTCAGGATGATCTCTGTTCGTCTCCAAGGCAAACCATTCAATATCACAGTTATCCAAGTCTATGCCCCAACCAGTAACGCTGAATAAGCTGAACAGTTTTATGAAGACCTACAAGACCTTTTAGAACTAATACCCAAAAAAGATGTCCTTTTCATTATAGGGGACTGGAATGCAAGAGTAGGAAGTCAAGAAACACCTGGAGTAACAGGCAAATTTGGCCTTGGAATGCGGAATGAAGCAAGGCAAAGACTAATAGAGTTTTGCCAAGAGAATGCACTGGTCATAACAAACACCCTCTTCCAACAACACAAGAGAAGACTCTATACATGGACATCACCAGATGGTCAACACCGAAATCAGACTGATTACATTCTTTGCAGCCAAAGATGGAGAAGCTCTATACAGTCAACAAAGACAAGACCAGGAGCTGACTGTGACTCAGATCATGAGCTCCTTATTGCCAAATTCAGACTTAAATTGAAGAAAGTGGGCAACACCACTAGATGATTCAAGTATGACCTAAATCAAATCCCTTATGATTATACAGTGGAAGTGAGAAATAGATTTAAGGGTCTAGATCTGATAGATAGAGTGCCTGATGAACTATGGAATGAGGTTCATGACATTGTACAGGAGACAGGGATCAAGACCATCCCCATGGCAGAGAAATGCAAAAAAGCAAAATAGCTGTCTGGGGAGGCCTTACAAATAGCTGTGAAAAGAAGAGAGGTGAAAAGCAAAGGAGAAAAGGAAAGATATAAGCATCTGAATGCAGAGTTCCAAAGAATAGCAAGAAGAGATAAGAAAGCCTTCTTCAGCGATCAATGCAAAGAAATAGAGGAAAAGAACAGAAGGGGAAAGACTAGAGATCTCTTCAAGAAAATTAGAGATACCAAGGGAACATTTCATGCAAAGATGGGCTCGATAAAGGACAGAAATGGTCTGGACCTAACAGAAGCAGAAGATATTAAGAAGAGGTGGCAAGAATACAC